>CM076582.1:924759998-925017587 GCA_034641835.2 Pinus albicaulis
TCCCACCAATCCTTGACATGGGGGATAGCTTTGAGGAGTGCAAAAATAATCTTCTCCTGGTCTGAAAAGTCATGAACTGAGAAATATCCTTCTAACAAATTCTGTTACACCATTTTTTGGTCATCTAACCTATTATTATTAGATGGACCCAAGTACACCATAAGACCAATTTTACCCTAAGTAAAATTGCTTTCACTATGAAAAATAACTTAGTAAACCACCTTTATTAAGTTTTTTATGTCTAAACAGAAACCCTTATGAGGAAATATTAAATAAATCTACATTTGTTTGATTTTCTTCATGAATAATTAGTTAAACAACAAACTTAATTAATATTCCTGTTATATTTAACCCAAAACAAGGAAATTAATTGATAAATCATTATTTATCTTATTATTTTCTAAGAATAATTATTTAAACCTTATTTAAATAATATTCTTTTTGTTAAATATGACTAAACCACCCATAAATAATTAAATAAATCATTATTTATTTGATTATTACTCAACCACATCCTTAAAATGATAAGAACTATTTATTTATTTATTATTTAAAAATAAATGGATTTAACCCAAGTCAACTCCTTTTCCAACAAATATAATAAAAATACTCATAAAAGTTGGATCTTGATTTGCTGTCAACATTTTAATTATGCACCAATATCTATACTAATCAATATTTTGTTATAAATAGAAGGGTTTTCCCCATTCATTTACCACCTTTTGTTGCCTAGAGATCACTCGGATCTATACTTCTTGTCTAACTTTGATCCACCATCATAGTCATATTTTGCTACCATTTTTGTCTCGGGTTTTCTACACCATCAAGAGACGAGAGGGAATTTAGAGTCGATAACAGGGCTTACAAGAACTCATCCCATCGAGGAGAATTGGTAACACGTCAGGGAGCTCCTGTGTGCCATTAATACAAAATTCATTCAACATATTCCGTCTTGCTCATTGGATGCATGGATTAAATCTGTTTTTTCCTACTCGCTTAATGTCTTTGATGCATAGATCTAGATTTATGCAAGATTTATCTGACTAATTTAACCATGCATCTAAGGATATCAGCCATATTTGCTATTAGGCTATTTTTTATGCACAAATATAAAGTGGTCTTTTTTCGTACGCTGGAATTAAGATTCATACTATCAACTAGCGACCCACACGAGTTCACGATTACAACTCGCTATCGTTTTTATGATCCTTGCATATCTATCGCTTCAAACCCTAGATTTCTGTTCAACTCCTTTATTTTCTCGATGTTTCTTAACCTATAAATCCCTAAAATGATAAAAATTCTAACTTTCCATGTGTTTTTGACCCATTGCGCAGTAACAGACATCACCATAGCTTGAGACGACACTTTTTTCTGCAAAATCGCCGCCTAGTGCCGGAAGGTAGGTCACACTTTTTGGCCTAGAACCTATGACCCGGAGCTCTGCTAGCGGGACCGCCCTGTAACCATAACCCTAAAAACAAAATAAAAAACTACGACGTGGGCTTTTTTGCGGGAATTTTTCCAAAGTTTTCTTGGTTTGTTTGAGCCCCCGTTCAAGGTTGTCTCGACCTCCTTCCGCTCCTTTTGGACCTATACTTGTTTTTTTTACTCAAATATGTGGGAACCTAGCCCTCAGGGCTTGAGTACCCTCCACTTTTGTGGAAGAGTTTTTGTTGTTGTAGGTTGTCCGAAATTTCAGAGTTCAGCCATTTTTTCATCCATACCTCACTCAAATCCACTTCGATCGGCTATTTATCCATCCACAACATTCCTCATGGGTTTTCCTCAGGGTCACCTCCGCTTCTCCAGATATAGCCTTTCGCTACCTCATTTACAACAATATTTCCTCTCGGTTTGTTTTGTTTTCTCTAGACCACTTTCCGTGCCAGATGTGACCTTTGGATCCTTGTCTCTCTTGACCTTAGATATATTGGCTACTTTAGTGTGTTTTGATTATTTTTTTACCCACTTACGTACTAGTTGTCGAGAGGCTCGCTCCTTGGGTTTATATTATTGCATTACTAGTTGTTTATTTTCCTCATATTCTCACTTTATATAATCGTTATTTGCGCTATACAACACACTTTTTCTTTTTTTCTCTACAAACGTCTAGGTTTAAAAAATTAAAATTACACGTTTTACACACACACCCTCTAAGAGAAAAAGGGCTTGGTTAACACCACCAAGCAAAGACTCCAAAAAATTGAAACTCAATTGATCCCGCACCTCTCGCCTTATTTCTACATTGTAATCGCTGGTCCCGCACCTCCCCGCCTCTTGTTGGTCTCTTTTTCCTTTGTGTCATCATCATTATGCCACCAAGTCATTTATCCCGTAGACCTCTTCTTGGCCTTCATCCTCGCTTCCTAAGAGGAATACTTTACTCTCTGCCAGAGATTCGAGCCTTCTCATCTCCCCACATAGTGCGGCAGACTCCGACTCTTCTTTGGTTCATTATAAGCCTTCTCGCATGTTCTCGATTCTCTCGACACCTTCACCATGTCTAATACAGTGGACCTAATGCTAGTGGTAACCCCCGGACCTAATGGCCGGAATACCACTAGTGGACCGCACCCGACACTACCCCGACCGTGCCCTCGTCTCCCTGCTACGGGTCGGGCCTAGCCTTCCCGATTTTGGACCAATGATAAATTACCTTATACACAATGATTTTTCTTGGCCTACTATGCCAACCAAGCTCCCTTATGAAATCTCCAAGTTTGAAGGTCTTGCCGGTGAAGATTGTACAAATCATGTTCCGATCTTCTACATGTGGTGTTCGTCTAACTCCATTACCGATGAATATGTCCGTCTTCTGCTCCAACGTACGCTATAGGTGAAGCTTCTATGGTATGTTGATCAGTTCCCCTTCCTCTCATACCACCTTTGCAACTCTTGTCTTCGTTTGCCTTACTTCTAGCTTCCACCTCGTTATGACACCGGGCATCGAAATTTTGACCTCTTCCATCAATTGCCTGCGACCCGGCTTATCCAATCATGTCCAGGAATGCGAGAAGAAAGTAGCCTATGTCGAGCCCCCTCACCTTCAAGACTCGTGTCCGCATGGACTAGTTCCTTAGATCTCTCTTGCCTCCTATCGAGAAATATGTCGCATCGGCGCATTTTCCTCAACCGCAAGTCGCTTCAAATTGGCATACAATATGACCCGATCTACGCCACGGTTATGTTTATACCGTTCCCACGAATCTTCCTAGACCTTGCAGCTAATGCACTGTGTGGGAATCTCACGTTGTCAATGATATCTTTGCAGCTCTATCCAATCCATACGCTTAGCCTCCCCATGGGACATATTTTTCTCAAAATAGCCAACACCTCCCCCGCACTTTCCCCTCCTGCAGCACGTATCCGGTGATATGGCACGCCCTCCTTTTTTCCCAACCTCTTGTTTACCACACTGCTACCCAACCTCCTTATTATCTCAGATCTAGACATCCCGGTGCTCCAACTCCTCGAGCATTAGCACCTTCGCTCCTCGCTTCTCAACCCCCCGCAATGTGCTGTACCACCGCCTCCTCAAAAGGTGTGCATGCACATGCCAGTGCAGCGTGACTAATCCTCCTCCTTCTATAAAGAAGAGGAAAGGCACTCAAATCCAATCTACCTCTAGTAATCCCGGACCTAATCCGCAAACTAATGCCCCTAACACTACTAACCAAAGGATGTAAGCACTCAACCTGCGCAGGACAGCCTCGTTTCGCACCAAAAGCCTTGTTCTTGTTGTGGTGTTTTATGTCATTACATGCATGATTGTCCTCTTTTGTCAGCAGATGGCGTATGTGGAGTCTCTCAAGAAACATTGCGAGGACAACAAGCCTCCCCTTTCATCCCTCCCAGTGTTGTGTCAACAGGCCACCGTGCTTACTAATCCTTTCCCTCAACAAGGATTTCGTGGTTACCCAAACACCTCGAAGGTCGTGCAAACACTAACCTCTTCCATCCGGTACCTCAATTACCAGATCCATGATTAACTCTCGACTCACCATTATCTTTGACCTGAACTCGTACTGGTCCCACAAGACAACAAGCCTCCGCTATGTCCGTCTCGAGCCACCTCCTTCATTTTCTATAGAGCCTCTTTCATCGAATCGTCTTTGAAGCATCCCCCACTTAAGGTGGAGGTTCACATCAAGATCCCTAAGTGACCACTACACCGAAATGCTACCTTCGAGTGTCACTGACCAGATAGTATAGTATATGATTTGGCTTAATATCTTCACGCTATCTCAACGCTCGGAACCTCCAGCCATGCCCTTCATACCCAAAATATCTACTATCCGCCATGGGCACTATATCCTCAAATATGATCACTTGATTTTCTTTGATGCCGACCTGCAGAACATCCTCCTTCCTCGCTTCGTCACCTTCCAACCGCCAACCGACGCCAACGTTCTGCTATCATCGATGAGGGGGCATCCACTCGTGTGATGTCCGCTCTGCTCTGAAGTAACTCGAATCACTTGAGTTGGCTCCTTCCACTTCCATCACTCCCAGTGTGGGATGACCACACCTCCTAGCCCATTGGCCTGCTCGCAACTATCCTATTACTCTTGCGGCAAGACTGCTGGTAATGACATAGAAGTCATCATGCCCCTTAGGATTACAATATTCTATTGGGTTGGTAGCCCACACCTATGAAATTTCTATTGTCCCATCTACGGTTCACCGCAAGATTTCCTTCCCTCATAATGGAAAGATAGTCATCATCTAATGCTTAACATATTACTTAACCGAAGTCTTAGACCTCCCCGAGTCCATCATCTCTTTAGTGGCCGATAAGAAAATTGTCGATCCTTTCGACGTGTCTCACTCGAGTCTATAAAACAGCCCCTTGCCGTGCATTCCCTACTCTCCCTCCTCCCGTCTCCGATCCCACCCATCGAATATTTGCATGATGCAATCTTCTTGGGTTGCCCACAAGCGGTTCGCTTCACTAGTATGCACCCTCCTTGCCCTACCGTCCCTAGCCCTTAGATTCAAACTTAGACCTCCTCCTCTCTAGCCCTTCACCTTCAATCGGTATTCATGAGCTCTTTATCCTCCCGGAATGTTAAGCCCAAGCCTTAACCATCTAGGAGCCGTCCCGCCTGCCATTACCCCCTCCTCGTCAAATACCGTTCTCGCTCCTCCCGAGTCTACATGGCACTGCTATGGCTACCCTCTCTTTCCTAACCCGACTCCTTGGGGATTCCCATTTGGTACCTTAATCCCCGCTGCTGCTACCCTTGCCTGGTCAACCCAAACCTTATATTTCTTTGACCCTTGTTTAACTAGTCCCTATGACCTTTTCCCATCACATAAAGGTTCCTACCCACCTCAATAGAACCACCGTTGCGACCGCTTGCAAGAAGGGAAAATCTTTTGCAAGAGGCTCAAAGGACAAGGCCGCCTTTCCGACTCTGCACCTCCTCCGTCCCCAAATCCATTTGATTTGTGTGATGTCGCCGATCATGCTAACCTTATACCTGTCCCGAGTTGTCGCACATCGTCTATGGTTAAAGTTGCGTTCCCCCGAGTCTACGGTTCTTTAAGCCTCTAATTCTTCTTCAATTGCATCCACTTAAACACCAATACTATTCACACCAACCAACCTTGTGCTTTTTTTGATCTCCACGGCCATTACTCTCACCATTGTCCCCACCTTACGTATTACCGTGCCTCTTTAGAGGTAGTTCGGGAGTACAGAGGTTGAAGAGAATCAATCCGCCTCTCCTTGCACTCGTACAGTATGCCGGCGGGGTCAACTCGAGGATTTACTGCCCCATTGAAATTCCCTCCCAATTTCTAGATGACTCGAACCTCGCGCCACTATCCTCTACCCGTCATCATCCACGACCCCTAAGGGAAGCCCTCTAAACCTTCCCCGTTATTTTGCTCAACCTCCTTCAAACGCCGATCACCCCGGGCTCAACATCGTAGGATCCCTTATCTATTTGTTCTTCACATCCCCTATGAAGATAGGCACGTGAACCTCTCTTCTCATGATTATGAGTCGTATCTTCGCTCGTGTCATGTGGTCTCCCTTCCTCCCATCACTCCATCTTCTATTACGATGATGACATCATGGAAGCCTTGTCCACCCCCGACTTCATATTTTCGCCCATAAGTTGGATGGCACCATACATGTCTATGGTGACTTTCACAACCCGAGCACAAGCTACACCTCCGCAGTTTCGACACCCCACCTACTCGTCTGTGAGTAGTATACATTGTACCTAGATCACCTTCAAAGAAGAATGTTTGACTTCTACTTATGTCAAAGGTTAGCATCATTCATCATCCTCTCCATTTGTTGTCTTGTGGCACTTTTTAGATGGACCTCCCATCCGGTACCTTATATTGGTTATGCCGATGGTGCGAGTCACTACTCCTAGAATCTAGCCTCGTAGGCTGGTCAGCTCTTTCACCCCCTTGCATTCAATTTTTCTCTCGAATCTGCCGCATGCATTGGTAATGCTACCAATAATCAAGCTTCGAATATGATGCAAGATGGGGTTTATTAGCCGATGCCCTTTCCCATTATATCCTCCACCTTCATGTTCATTTATATTCCCCGGCTTCTTGTCATGCAATTGAATGGTCTCTATCGTGTGCATAATCCTATCCTTTTTAGAAGATATTTACGAGGAAGCTGATGCGTGAATTTGAAATCAATACATTTAGTCATGTACCTGCAGCAAAAAATCACTACTTATATAGCATTTCAAACAATATTCTAGATTGGCATTTGGCAATATGCATTTAACACAAGACAATATTATAACATAAACCATAAAAATGATGCATATTCATAATATGTGTCACATAACATATTTTAGAGTCCATCAACTACGATACATATGGCATGCCCATAGCATGTTACAAAAAATCAAAACTGGGGCACCACCTACCCCTACACCTAATCACTATCTAGAGGATCCCGACAATGGCTTTGCTCCCGCAGCTCGTAGATCGTGCATCCCTTATCCGCCCATCGCCAGGTGCCGTATGACCCCCTCGCCACTCCGAGGGTAGACCAATACATGGTCATGTACCTGTCATCTAAGTCTTTTTCAGCCGTGCTATAAAACACCTGGTTTAAGCCTCTCACATCATTAATGATCGTGAGGGTGGTCGCATCCTCATTTTGCGGCGTCTAGGTCCCTGCAGCCTCCATACTACAAGCCGCCCATACTCCTACTGCTTTTGACTGTGCTGTATCTACATACCAAAAGTGAAAGAATCGCATCATATAAATTATCTAAACTTTACAATGCACACAAAAGATTATAAATTCTTCACTTACCATCGGCACCCATATCAACTGTGGCAAGGCGTAACAAAGGTCCCCACGATAACTCATCCCACTATAGGGATAGTTGTTTATACAATGGAATCTGATCCCAATGAGCAAAGAACTTGGGTTGGAACACACGTCTGATCGCCCACCTCCTCCTCTTCACAAAGAATCGCCCCCACCCAAGTGCATCCCCCTGGCCTTCTCAGCTCCCCATCTTGGAGCCGTACGCGAGGTAAAAGTGTTGGATCTTCTCAAAGAAGAGAGAGCACCAAACCGCACCATATGCATAGTCATGGTTCACTTGTCGCTTGCATAGCAAAAATTTTCATTTCAACGATGACAAGATCATCCGGTCCACCCATAGTAGGTCCCACTCAACACACTCGATAAGCATCATCCGCTCCATGATGATGGAGCAGCTCGGTTGCCCAAGATCTACAAGCATCATGGTGGCCATAGCACTCAGTCTCTAACCCTCTTCAGATCCTCGATGGGTATCCGAGTCCCCTCGACTCGAGACCTAGTTGATAATGGCGCCTACAAAATCCATGATGTTCCTCGCCTCTCATTTCGCAACACTGATGAGTATTCCCGACCATGCCAAGTGGTGGGAGACAGTCAGAAATATATATCCTATATTGTCAAATCGATCCGGTGCCCCTACACTATAAAGAACTCATGGTCCATATCCCAATAGTCGATAACCGGCCAATAAAGGCTTTCCATATCTCATCAAAGTGTTCTCCATGTAATTCGAACTCCAAACCCGGCCAATGCAATCGTAGACACCCCCGACCTCCAAAAATCTCTCACCGTAATGTGTTTAGGTCTCTCTTCCGCTGATTTTACCCCGCCATATGACAAAAACTATCATATTTTTCAAAGGCAGATAGGAAAGACTATATCTCAACATAAAAACCTAGTTCTTAGCCATAAAACAAAGACTGAAACTCCCTCCCCGATGTCACACTTTTCAGCTCAAACTCCGGGGACAAGTCGTAGTTTTCTTCCCCAAAACCCATTACCTGTGTCACACTTTTTCCCCCAAAAAGTGCGAATTCCTACTTTGAAGAGGAGAAAGGGTCTGCTTTCTTTGAGTCTCTCGCCCTAAACTGAATCTCAATTCGAAATGAAAGAGTAGGGTTAGGCCTCTTACCTACAACTAACGGATCTCGATTCTAATGGTTGGTTTGTCCGCTACGATCGCCACAAGATTTAGGGCCTTCTCTCTCCTCTCTACATTCACTACAACTCCACATGTAAATGAATGAATTTGAGGGAAAAATCCTTATTAAAAGAGAAACTCCCCGATTTTTCTTTCACTCGTTATGCCGAATCAGAAGATACGCTTGACGAACCGTCTGTACCTCATTGGAAAGCTATCACTGAGCCCTAAAATGGGTATCATTAGTATTTAGTGATTTAAGACTAATAGGACACATTTTATCCAAGAAACATCACTTCACCCTCTTTCAAAAATTGACTTTCTTCACTTGCAACACTCGTATCGGGAGGCACCACTTCGCTTCCATACTTGTCCACGCTCGTGTCGATTTTCGTCATGAGTTACCATCTTGTACTCATGTTTTTATGGTCCCCCTCATTGACCTTTACTCAGGCAAAGACCACCGATTCGCCCACCCTTGTTTAGAGCATCCATTGAGTCATCGCATCTATGGAGTCTATCTCGAGTCCCTCTGTATCCCATCAGTCCTCCATCCTCCATTGCTTGGTCCCTCTCTTTTGTCGCACATTATGGCCTCCATTCCCACTCGTCCCTTATTCCTCATGATATTGTGTCGCTGTCGCTGTGTCAGTCTATGCCATTTATGTTTAACAAGGGAAGTCATCTCGTCCGCTACTCAAGAATCTCCCTCCATTTCATCATCACCCCTAGTGTCCTGCCTATCATCACTTTACTATTTTATCTCATGCCGTAGTTGAGGACCCTTATTGCCTCACCTATGCTGGACCTCCTTTGTCGACATCGATCATTTATTCCTAAGATAGGTGTTGAGCCCCAAGTTTTTTCTTTCTTCCATCATACTTCACCCCATTTTCTTTGTCCATTGTTATCCCAGCTCAAAGTCGATCAATGAAATTATTTAAAATTACTTTTAGAATGAATAACATGGCTAACTTGCTAAGTTTTGTGATTTGTCATTGTAATTTACTTGAATCGAAACCAGCCAAGCGTAATGCGCATATTCCACATAGCTAACTACCAATTGGCATCAAGCCACGTTCAAGCATGTTCCGTATCCTCACAGAAAATCCACACATGGTATATTCATCATGTTCTCAACGTTTGTTGCTCACCATGAAGAATGAACCCACTGACGGGTTTTGGCACGGAACTCATTCAAGGAGGCAGACTTAATAGGACTAGGACAAATTTTATGTCCTTTGTCCCTTTACGCTCGCCATATTTGTAGTTCTAGTACGATTTGATATGAAAATACAATGATCCCCGTATTGTTGCAGTTCTTGCTATGAAGATTTGTTATAAATGCACTCGGGAAACCAAGAGACTAGCTCTAGATTTTGATTAGATTTCATGATTGATCATATATTTCAAGACCAAGAATATACAAGTTATTTTCCTTTTAATGAAGAAGACAAAATTTCTGAACGTTGAGTTGATTTTGAGTTAGATTCCGCTCGGTGGTAAAGGGCCCCCCGCCTCCCGAACGGCTTAACTTTCGTAATATAGATAAGTATCTTAGTTGTTTTCATGTTTTTTTGAAGTTTGAGTTCATAGTTAATTTCATTAGTCACTATAGCTATACTTGTTCTAAGAAACTCTTCCAAAAGATCATGATAATGAATGAGAAATGGTCGTAGTGTTATAGATTTTTATTGCAATTCCTTTTGTTCATTATCATAGTTTAACTTTATTCTAGCAAACTCTTCCAAAAATCATTACATGGGCTAAGGCATGAATATGACATCAAGGTTTCGCTTTTTTGTTTACACTAAGTAGCATATAGCCGATCTTACTCTAAAACGCTCTTCCAAACATCATAAAAATGGGTAGGAAATAGCTATGATATCTTTCTGCTTTTTAATTGAAATTGCTTTCAATTTTCATGTTTTCATTTGCATTGAATTGTAGGCTGTACCTGCCAGGATTGTTCTAAGAATCTCTTCCAAAGCACGCATTCATGATGGATGTGTCAGTCGTAGAATCCCATAGATTAATTGCATGATAACTTAGTTAGGGTAATCTGTGAGTCAAATTGCATTCAATTCATGCTCTGTTATTTCGTTTTTTGTTTGATAATGGCTTGTTAGTTTAGCACTGCTTATTGTAGACTGATAAAGACTCTTTAGTTCGCTCTAACTTAGCCCACCGTATTTACATTCCACATTTAGTTGTCACCCATTGCATATTAAATTACATTAGTTGTTAAACTTAATTACCCATATGGCATTCATTATTTACAAACCTCTTTGCTCCAAATCATCTAACTCATAATCATCTAGACAAGGAGACACAAACCAAGGCTCCGGAGTACTTTTTGCAACCTTTTTACCATTTCACAACAAACCTCTCCTCAAAAGACTATTCTAAAAATCTATAACTTTTGAGTGAAGTTTAGTGGTGTTAAACTAAGTTGCGTAACGTGTAATTAGGAGCTAGTTTTAAAGTAGAGATCTTTTGATGTTACAAATGTTCTTTCCGTATATGTTTCACAAACCTTTAATCATGGATGAGATGTTGTTGTATCATTACGTTGATTTTTTGATTGTTTAGTTAGGATAATTTTTACACTTAGCCGCCCATTCCCAAGCTCTCCAAAATATCCTTAATGAATGGATTTTTATAAGTTAAGTTCATGTTGTGATTCATTTTCTTGAAGTCATTATCAAGCTTTGTATTTTTGCTAAGTCATGTTTAGGTTTGGTTCTGCCTCAATATTTCTCATTTGTCATTTGTCATCAACAAATTAGGCTTCACTCGTCTTTAACCAAATATTTTTCTTCCATCAACATTTAGTTCATTTCCATGAACATAAAACCATCAAAAGACCAAAAAAACATCATAAAATACCTAACACAACGCAATAAGAAACAAACACCTAGGCACATACAAGGCACCTCACTTCAGCTTTACCAACCCTGCTGACAATTAAAATGAACTCGGCTTTAGAGACTAGGTTTGAGTACAAATATTTAGCGCTCGCTGTCAGGGAAGTGAAAACTAGGTAACATTTGTTTCTTAACTCCCAAAAAACAATTATATGCGTGAGAGAGAGACTCAAGGGGTAGATTCATAAGCACAGGCTTTAAGTTTGATTTAGAACACCACTTGTTTCACCTAGACCAAGAGCTAGTACACCTTCAACTCTCACCCACATTCCATCCATTACCGATCCTAGACTTCTAAGACCTAAGATAAGATATTCCATTAGAGAGACCTTCCACTTATCCATCGAACTCGCCTTAGAAGAAGATCCAAAGACTCCCCGCAGACACAAAATTTTCCACTTTCACAGGAGAATCAACCATGGCGTAGGAAGGGGAAGGGAGGAGTCTTTAATGGAGAACACATACATTATTTGGAGGGGGTAGAGGTAGAGGTAGAGGTAGAGGAGAAGGAGGTAGAGGTGCAAGGAGGAAGAGGTAGAAGAGAAATAGAAGCTCTTTTGGGTTTCCTATAATAGATGAAGAAACAAATACAACCATGAAAAACATTTCACCCTCCATCCTTCCAAACTTCTATGGACTCAAAATCGAAGATCCCGAAGCCTTTCCTATTTTAATTTGAAGTCTTGTGTGTAGAACTTATGACTACTTACAAGATGCTCAAAAACTTAAACTATTCCCTTCAAAATTGAAAGGAGCAAAGATTGAAGTGGTTTATGAGTTTGATCACCAGCTCTATTAGGACATGGAAGATATGAAACAAGAATTTCTAGAGAGGTATTTGGATTATTGTATGCCTAAGCCAATCATGAGGAAGAAGTGTTTAAGATGTTACAAAAAAAGAAGATGAAAACTTGGAAGATTTGTTGGAGAGATTTCTATTACAACATCAAAAGAGAAAAAAATGGAAAACTTAGATCAAGACACCTTAAAAGCTCTTTGTTGAAATCCACCTTAGGATGAACAAGGATATCCTTAACATGATGGGAAAAGGGGACATATCACACCATTACCCGAAATATCTCGAGTTATGTATCAACCTTTCAAGAGGGAAACTAAATCATAAAAGGTCCAAGAGATCCCGTCTTGCAAGGGAAAGTAAGACTGCTTCTGACAGCAGAACAGAAGAAATAGGGACATATGCTTGATGATTTAAATCACATCTTAGGGAGTCTTAGTGAACAAATAGACACCCTTAAGATACAAAACAAGCAAAAAGTCAATCGATGCCTTACAATCTTTTTTTCCCAAATGTAGAAAGAAACATGCCTTGAGAGAGTGCCCTTTGGATGTAAAAGTTGTAGAGACTCGTGTCATTTTGTTCTGAAAAAACATGAGACCAAGAATTGTCCTTCTTCTAGTTCAAAGCCTGCCTCTTCAAGAGGAACTCCTACAAGACCTACTGCATCTCTCAATTTTGTCTCTAGAAGGCCTTGCTAGGACCTCAAACACAAGGATTCCATGATCAAATGTATAACCAACTCCACCTTGGAATTCTTGGCAACAACCTTGGCCTCAATTTCAAAATCAATCTCAATCTTGGGCACAAGGAGCACAAAATCCCTTATGGAAGATACTCAAGACTATCGTATCCACCATCCTATCCACCATACCCACATTTTTATCCTCAAAATCCTCAACAACATCATCGTAACCTACCACATCAAAATCAACCACTCTATTACCATTTCTCTCAAAACTAAATCACGTCAACTTATACTAAACTCAATAATAAAAATCTCTTAACACATACATGATAGAAGGCCAACAAGCTTTCAACTTATTTAATTACCTTAGACCTTAGTGATGTTCAACTTAGGTCTCTGGAAGAATACTTGAAAAAGAGGAAACCTTCATGTGATCATCCAAGAACAAGATAACTCTCGAGGAAGATTGTCTACGGTGAATAAAAGTCTCAAGAAGATACATCTTTTCAGACCAGACATTGAAAAATCAAAGCAAAAAGAACCAATACTTAAACTTATTAGAGCAGCCATCAACATCTACTTCTATACTCCTCTTAAAGATTACAAATTGATAGAGGTGTAGAAAAAACAAATTATGGTGCCTAATTATGATTTCCTGTATGAGCCGAGAAATGTTTGCATTAAGATTCCATTATTACAAGCCATCAAGGAAATTCCAATTTTAATAAACAAATAAAGGAGTCGAAAGCATGAAGAAAACAAGAAAAAGAATAAGAGAAACAAAGAAAATTCAACCTGTCAGAAAAAATAGCAAGACATTATGATGGGTAAGATTACTATTCCAAATTATCTAGACCCAGAACCAAATGTTAAAATTCACATCAATGGAATTGAACTAAAACACACTCATTGATTTAGGAGAGTAATCAATATCATGAGCAGACAAATCATGGATAAACCGAAACTTCCTAATCTTCTCTTTACACCCACATTATTACAATTAGCAGACATGTATCCGTATCAAACTCCGATGGGGTAATAGAAGAAATTCCAGTTGTCCCTAGATTCTTGGGAGTACCAGGGATTTCATGATCCTAACTCCTAAGAATAATCTAGGAGGGCATCCTATTATACTAGGAAGACCTTGGTTAGCTACAGATGATGCTTTCATTAGTTGTAGATCCGGTGATATGTACATCTCTGATGGTAGTTCAACTAAGAAATTCACTTTGTATCCTCTAGCTAGGACAATTACATATTTAGATGATACTCAATGGATAGAGGATGAAGAAGATTTACAAATCTTCTCTTCACAATTTCGTAAATTAATGAAGATAATTCAAATTCTCAATATGCTCTAGAAAATTTTGAATCCTCTTCTAATACAAACATGAACCATTTCAAGAGGGATCCAACATTGAGTTTTTTTCTATCAAGGTAGATGTCTCTTCATTCTATGGATAAATTTGACGACTCTACAAATGAGATATTTCAGCAAAACTGAACATAAACAAGAACCTAGAAAAATCTCAACAAGAAGAGTTAGGTCAAAGTATTACAGAGACATTCTTCTCGTATATGCATGGAAGTACACTGATATGGAAAGGGATAAGCCCCAAGACTTGCACTCATCATCTATATAGAGGAAAATTGTAAGACAATCGTACAACCTCAAAGACTCGATGAATCCAAATCTTAGGGAGATTGTTAAAGAAGAATTGCAAAAATTGTTAAATGTCAACTTCATCTATCCCATTTCAGTGTAGTCAAGGGGTTTCTCCTTGGTAATTGTGCCAAAGGAAAATGGTAAATGGAGGGTATGTGTTGACTAATGAGAATTAAACAAAGCTACTCTAAAGACCATTTTCCCTTACCTTTCATAGATCAAGTGTTAGATACATTAGCCGGCAAAAAGGTTTCTCATTCCTAGATGGGTTTAGTGGTTACAACCAAATCCAAGTAGCACTTGAAGATCAAGACAAACCACATTTACCCGTCCTGGGGTACCTATAAAGCCATCGAGTATTGCCATTTGGATTATGCAATGCACCAAAGAATATTCCAAAGGCGATTAGGAATTTTTTTTCAGATCTAATACATGATTGTGTAGAGGTATAGGCGGATGATTTCACATTTTATGGAAACACATTTGAAGAAGCCTTAGCAAACTCGGGAAAAAGTTTAAAGAGATGTCAAGAAGCAAATCTTCACTTAGTCATGAGAAATGTTTCATGATGTTTTACTCGAAGGTATTGTTTTAGGGCATCACATTTCAGGGATGGGATTAGAGTTGATGAGTCAAAGTTGAAGTCATCTCTAACTTATTCATTCCAAGTTGTCAAAAATATGTTAGGATTTTTCTAGGATTTACAGGATATTACCTGAGTTTTATAGAAAACTTCACCAAGATAGCATCTCCATTCTTCAAATTACTTCTACCAAAGATTGTGAATTCAAATGGAATTCCGATTGCCGCTACCTTTGAAACTCTAAAACAAAAATTTCTGAAGCACCTATTTTAAGGGGGACCTAACTGGAAGTTACCTTTTCATATCTCAACAGATGTCTGACATGCCTCTTAGGAGCAAAGATTGGGAAAAAAGACCCGATTCCTTATGCCATCTACTATACCAAGAAAAATTTGACTCCTGCAGAGTTAAACTATACTGTGAATCGAAAAAGATTTTTAGCCGTTGTTCATGCCATAAAAAATCTTGACACTATATAACAAATGCGAAACTTTTTGTTCACCGATCATTCTCGCAACTAGATACTTAATGAACAAATCAATTACTAGTACGGCGTAGTCATAAGATGGTTATTGTTTTTACAAGAATTCAACATTACCATTCTATAGGTCTGGAAACAAACACGTAGCTGATTTCCTATCTAGACTCCAAAACATCAAAGATGACACCCGTTTGAAGATCAATTTCCCCGATGAATATCTTTTTTGCAATTTCTACTCAAACTCCTTGTTTTGGTCGAAGCATTGCTAATTATTTAGTTTCAGGAAAATTCCCTTCAATAATGAATGCAAGAGATAAAAAAGAAAATCATTTATGACAAGCAAAATATTCATGGGTTGCTAATGGATGTGCTGATGTCCAAGATTTAATTATTAGGAGATGTGTTCTGGGAAGATGAGATGCCTTAGATTCTCAAAGCATGTCATGATGAACCTTGTGTATGACACTTTAAGTTGATAGAGACAAATTTTATAAGATCCTTCATTTAGAGCATTATTGGCCATCCTTGTTTAAAGATGCTAAAGAGTATGTCAAAAGGTGTGATGGGGCTTGTCAAAGGGTAGGGAAACCTTCTCCTTGTGTGAGATGCCATTACAACCCTGTGTACATATTGAACCTTTTGAAAAATGGCTTTGGATTTTGTAGGACCTATTAGTCCTTCCATCAAGACAAAAGAGATATATTAGTTTGCATTGATTATGTTACCAAATGGGTAGAGTGCTTGCCATTACTTTTTGCCAATGAAGCATCTCAGAAGCATTTTTTCTTTTTTAGGATATTTTTATCATGGTGTCCCAAAGGGAAATTGTTACACATCAAGGAGCTCAATTTACATCAAGGCTAGTGGAACAAATGATGGAGAGATACAAAATCAGGCATAAAAAATCTACTCCTTATCATCCACAAGAAAATGGTCAAGTGGAATCTACTAATAAGGTCATTGAAGGAATCCTAACAAAGACTGTTCATTTACATAGAAGAGATTGGGTAGATAGGCTTCTTGAAGCCTTGTGGGCCTATAGAACTACATGGAGAAACACAACAGGCCATACTCCTTATGAACTTGTTTATGGAAAGCAAGTTTTGTTTCCCATAGAGTTCCAGATTCAAACTTTCAAAATGGTAGTTCAGCTAGGACTTGATTTAACGGAGGCACAAAATCATAGATTGGAGCAGATTAATGAATTGGATGAGATCAGACAAGATGTAGTTCAGAAAACAAGTCTAGTCCAACAGCAAAGGACTAGATGGCATGACAAGTACACCAAAGAGAATAAATTCAAAGAAGGTGACTGGGCTCTCTTGTTTGATTCAAAATTCAAGGATTTTCAAGGTAAATTTCAAACACATTGGCTTGGGCCATATGAAATTGTTGGAATTTTTGACAATGGAGTAGTAAAAATCAGGACAATAGATGAAGAAGAGGTCACTTTTCTTGTGAATGGTCATAGATTGAAGCTGTATCACAAACCACTCTCAAGAGAATAATTTGTCAAGAAGTTCCAGGAAAACAGTGATGTGAAGTTAATGAAGAAGAATCTTTCTTCTTCATCAACTTGATTGAATTTTCTGAAGCATTTCTTTGAAATAAAAATAAATAAATAAATAAATAAAATAAAATAAAGTATAGACATGAAAACCAATCACTGATTGGCATGTTTATACAGAAAAGATAGGGTGAAAATCAGAGTCTTTCTGACACTCTAACTTTTCCATTTTGTTTTTGCAAACAGTTGTTACAAAATCATAAGTTCAGATCCATTGCACTTATGATCCATCTCATTTCATCTCATTCCATTTACTTATCCATCCATACCCCATTTCATTCATTCATACTGCACTTCATTCCATATTTCATTCATCTCATTCCATACTTCATCCACCTCATTTCCATATCAAAATTTAAAAGCTTGATGTTTTTCTGCAAATGCATAACACATGTCATGGATTGTAGGCCATTTCCTATATTCTTCCACTCCATTTCATAAATTATAATCCATCCCACTCCATCATTCACTTCATACATATCCCATTATACCATATTTCATCATTTATCTTCACTCATTCCATATAATATTCCACTTATATTCCAAACCACTCCATTCCATGATTAAAATTCTGTACAGGTACATTCTGCAGCTAAACAGACATTCTGCAGCTAATCAGACTTTCTGCAGCCAGTAAGTCATTCCGCAGCTACAGATCCTGAAGAAACTGATCAGCAGACATTTGAATTGCAACAAAATGATCCAGTATATCCATGAACAAGGATTATGAAGACTCACAAAATAATGGTTTCCAGAGGAGAACAAAGTATATAGAGACCACAAAAAGCAGATGAAAAGCAAAGGTAAAAAGTTCTGATTATAATGGCATATCATAAAAACTTTAGTATAGTTTTAGTTATGAATCATTTGAAAAGTTGTTTTGATTATTTTTATTGATCATGCCAAATATACCCTCTGCAAAACTTTGGATAAAAATCTTTCATTTCAAATCCTATACCCGATCATTATTTAAGCGGTTAAAATGCTGAAGTAATTGATTTTCTCACGTCACCCAGCCAAATCATTTAATGATGATTTTTGAAACCGTTGTAAAATATCTCCACGGTCTTTTCACTCATTGATTTGTTTTCTTCACCTCACTTCATTAACTCATTCCGTAACCACTCCCTATTAGTCCATTCCGTAGCCAACCCTTCATCATTTCGTTCTGTTAAACAGAGGTATCTCTATCACCGTGAGCAGAGGTATATTAGTTTGAAAAATGAAGCCACTGTCACCGTAAGCAGAGGTATATCAGTGTGAAATTTGAAGCCACTGTCACCGTGAAGCAGAGGTATATCAGTTTGAAAGTTGAAGCCACTGTCACCGTAAGCAGAGGTATATCAGTGTGAAATTTGAAGCCATTGTCACCGTGGAACAGAGGTATATCAGTTTGAAGATTGAAGCACTATCACCATGAAGCAAAGGAGTATTAACTTGAGGGTTGAAGTAATTGTCTCCGAGAGCAGAAAGAGTACTAATCTGAAGATTGAAGAAGAAATTATGGGCCTCATTGTGAGAACTGAACCAGTGGGCACAAAATACCTGGAAGGATACCCTCAAAGCAGAGAAATGTTGCAACAAGAAGGATGGCTGCAATTCCTTGAGAAATTTAATGGCTTCCACAAAGAAGTTACTAAAACATTTGCAAGGTCATTCAAAGGAGCCGAGGTTGAAGTTGGAGATGTTAAATTCATTGTCACAGAGGTTTTTATTGCAGAAGCAACAGGATTGCTTAAGAATAGAGAATTTCATAATGAATCATGGAAGCAGATCCTCAAATCACCAGGTATGGATGTCACTGTGTTTAAAAAGGGAATTCCAAGCTCTGCATTAAAAAATAAATGGAGAAACATATTGCTTATTCTACAAAAATTTATCACTTGTGAAGGTAGATATGGTACTTTTTATGTTTACCATATTAGGTTGATAATGCATTTTCTGGAAGAAGAGCTTAATTTGCCCTATTTCTTGCTTCAAAGTTTAAAAAATATGGCTTCAAGTGTTCAGAGGAGAGTCCAATTCCTAGAAACAACTCTATACCATCATGGCTTGGTTAAGATTATAATTGAACACCATTTAGCCAAAACAAAAGATACTTGGGATAATTTCTTGGTGAGGAATCACTTTGAGGAACCAAAAGAGCCTTCACCTGAACATCAGCCTACAAAGAGAAGCAGAAGATGGAGAGCCTCTAAAATTGAAACTGATAAAGCAATTCAAGAAAGCAGTGAAGAGATAATCTCTAACAAATTGACTCAGATTAAGAGATAGCTTAAGGAAGAGAGGGTAATCAGAAAATTTGCCACAGAAAAAGGAGAGGGATCATCCCAGCCAAGAAGAAGCCATAGAATCAGGGGGAAACTAAGGAAAACATAGATCAAACAAACCGGTTTTAATAAACATAGAAGATGAGGAAACATCTATTGAAGAAGATGTTGAAGAAGATTTAGATGAAGAAATCCCTGAAATTGACCCTGCACAACAAGAAGTTTATGACTATGTTGAAACATTGGAAATTAAAGCTTCAGAGAGTAGAGATAGAACCCCTAGTCCTCCACTGTCCGAAATAGATGTGTTAAGAAGAGATAGGTATGAGCTGGAAGTACTTAATAGACATATCAGAACTGAGAATGATATTCTGAAGGAACAAGTCAAACTCAAAACCAGTATGAACTCAACCTTATCTCTACAAATGGACAAAGTGGAAAAGGCTAATGAAAAGCTGAAAAAGAAGAACAGGAAGTTAATCAGGGCACTTATCAATTTAAGGTTCAAGTTAGTCATCAGGAAACCCAGAAGACCTTTAACTTCCAGGCAAAGAATAAGAAGAGGGTTAGATGTTCTTGCATAAGTCTTTGAGTTTATGGAATAATTTGCATGAGGACATGCAAGAAATCAACAATGGGGGTATGTTGAGCCCCAAGTTTGTTCTTTCTTCCATCATAATTCACCCCATTTTCTCTTTTCCATTGTTATCCTAGGCTAAAATGATCAATGAAATTAGTTAAAATTAGTTTTAGAATGAATAACATGGCTAACTTGCTAAGTTTTGTGATTTTGTCATTGTAATGCATTTTGAACCGAAACTAGCTACAGAATGCAGACATTCCGTAGCTAACCGCCAATTCTGCAATTGTCTTCACGTTCAAGCATGTTCCAGGTATCCTCATAGGAAAAGCCACACATGGGTATATTCCACATCATGTCCTCAACGTTTGTTGCTCACCATGAAGAATGAACCGAATTCTGGACGTGGTTTTGGTACGTGGGAACTCATTCAAGGAGGCAGACTCCTAATAGGACTAGGACAGTCTAGATGTCCTTTGTCCCTTTACGCTGCCATCTTTAGCGTTCTAGTACGATTTTGATATGAAAAGACAATGATTCCCATATTGTTGCAAGTTCTGTTATGAAGATTTGTTATAATTGCACTCGGGAAACTGAGAGACTAGCTCTAGATTTTGATTAGATTTCATGGATTGACTGCTATGTTTCTGAAGACCGAGAATACTCTGTTTTAAGTTATTTTCCTTTAATGAAGAAGACAGCATTGCTTTGAACGCGTTGAGTTTATTTTGAGTAAGATTCTGTCTGGTGATAGAGGGCCCCTGCCTCCTGAATGGCTTTACTTTCGTAATCTAGATAAGTATCTTAGTTTTTTTCACGTTTTTTTGAAGTTTGAGTTCATATTTAATTTCATTAGTCACTATAGCTATACTTGTTCTAAGAAACTCTTCCAAAAGATCATGATAATGAATGAGAAATGGCTGTAGTGTTATAGATTTTTATTGCAATTCCTTTTGTTCATTATCACAGTTTAACTTATTCTATCAAACTCTTCCAAAAAATCATTATGATGGCTAAGGCATGACTGTGATACTGAAGGTTTCAGTTTTTTGTTTACACTAAGTAGCATAGCTGATCTTACTCTTAAAACGCTCTTCCAAAACATCATAACAATGGGTAGGAAATAGCTATGATATCTTCGTTTTTAATTGAAATTGCTTTCAATTTTCATGTTTTCATTTGCATTGAATTGTACAGCCAGGATTTTTCTAAGAAGCTCTTCCAAAACACCATTCATGATAGACAAAATAGGCTGTAGAATCCCATAGATTAATTGCATGATAACTTAGTTAGGGCACTCCGGAGTCAAATTGCATTCAATTCATGCTCTGTTATTTCGTTTTAAGTTTGATAATGGCTTGTTAGTTTAGCACTGTTTATTGTAGACTGATAGCACTTTAGTTCAGTTCTAACTTAGCTCACTGTATTTACATTCCACATTTAGTTGTCACCCATTGCATATTAAATTACATTAGTTGTTAAACTTAAACACCATGGCCTTCATTATTTACAAAACCTCTTTTGTTCCAAATCTATAATTAACTCATAATCATCTGGACAGAAGATAATAACAGTCCAAGGCTTGGAGAACTTTTGCAACCTTTTTACCATTTCACAAACAAACCTCTCCTCAAAATACTATTCTAAAAATCTATAACTTTTGAGTGAAGTTTAGTGGTGTTAAACTAAGTTGCAGAACAGAATTAGGAGCTAGTTTTAAAGTAGAGATCTTTTGATGTTACAAATGTTCTTTTCCAGATATGTTTCACAAACCTTTAATCATGGATGAGATGTTGTATCATTACAAGTTGATTGTTTGATTGTTTAGTTAGGAGAATTTTTACACTTAGCTGCCCATTCCTCAAGCTCTTCCAAAATATCCTTAATGAATGGATTGGACAAGTTAAGTTCATGTTGTGATTCATTTTCTTGAAGTCATTATCAAGCTTTGTATTTTTTCTAAGTCATAGTTTAGGTTTGGTTCTATCTCAGTATTTGCATTTGTCATTTGTCATCAACAAATTAGGCTTCACTCTGTCTTTAACCAGTAGCTTCTTTCCATCAGCATTTAGTTCCTTTCCCCTGTGAACATAAAACCATCAAAAGACCAAAAACATCATAAAACACTAACACAACGCAGTAAGAAACAAACACCTAGGCACATACAGTGCACCTCACTTCAGCAGCTTACCAACCCTGGTTGACAATTAAATGAACTCAATTTAGGAGACTAGGTTGAGCACAAACAATAGGTCTAGAGGGTAGTGTACCTTGGTTCCAGCTTCCACTCTTGTTCGGTGCCTCGGATCAGGTAAAGGGACTCCTTATAGCCCTGTGACTTGATTGGTTCTCAACTCCAACTCCTTTCAGCATGATCGAGATCCGTATACTCGATGGTTCAATGATGCAGTAGATTGGACCATTGATTCCCAGGTGTGTGTGAGATGTCTCAGCCCTCATGAGGGGGTGGCCCTACAGGTAGCCCCTCACATACTCGGATGACCTCTTCATTTCAGCCTTCGATGCAACTCCATAGATTTGATGATGTCAGCCTCAGCCGCTTGCAGTTCCTTTCTGATTGCATGTATCAGTCAGATTTTCAGAGCCCTTTCCTGTTTATAGGGGCATTTGGGTTGTATTTGTATCTCATGTACTCAGATATTATTGTACAAGTCCTGGTTGTTATCCCAGGCACAGTATGTATGTGAGATTCATTATCATATTGTTTATCTGGCTCATGTTTATGCCAGCATGTACTATTTTGTTCAGTCCCTTGTTTACTGGATGCATTATTCTTTGTAATTTGTCTCAGTGGGCATAGGTATGCCTCCCCCGCTGCCTATAGCACAGTTACTCACTTATAAAAGAGACTTTTCGCACCTATAAGTCTCGTCTCCTCAGGTTCTAGTCCTCTCAGCACTTTAGTCTACCTTATATTTCTCTCACTGACTTCCCCTTTGGTGTCTACTGATTGAGTTCTTCCAACGTACTTCGGTCATACGATTAGCTCCTAATGCTCGCACGCTGGGGGGAAATCTGTTACACCATTTTTTGGTCATCTAACCTATTATTATTAGATGGACCCAAGTACGCCATGTAATACCAATTTTACCCTAAGTAAAATTGCTTTCACTATGAAAATAACTTATTAAACCACCTTTATTAAGTTGTTTATGGTCTAAACAGGAAACCCCATTAGGAAATATTAAATAAATCTACATTTGTTAGATTTTCCTCAAGGAATAATTAGCTAAATAATATTTTAATTAATATTCCTATTTATATTTAACCCAAAACAAGGAAATTAATTAGATAAATCATTATTTATCTTATTATTTTCTAAGAATAATTATTTAAACCTTATTTAAATGATATTCTTTGTTAAATATGACTAAATCACCCATAAATAATTAAATAAACCATTATTTATTTGATTATTACTCAACCACATCCTTAAAATGATAAATAAATCATTTATTTATTTATTATTTACAAATAAAGGGATTTGACCCAAGTCAAATTCCTTTTCCCTCCAACACATATAACAAAATATTCCATAAAAGTTGGATCTTGATTTGGTTAATAATATTTTAATTATGCACCAATATCTAGACTAACTCAATATTTTGTTATAAATAGAAGGGTTTTCCCATTCATTTACCACCTTTTGTTGCCTAAAGATAACTCTCGATCTATACTTTTGGTCTGACTTTGATCCACCATCATAGTCATATTTTGCTACCATTTTTTTCTGGGTTTTCTACACCATCAAGAGAGAGGGATTTTAGATCTGAAGTGCTGAGAGCTTACAAGAACCCATCCCATTGAGGAGAAATGGTAACACCCTTCTATGTTTTCCTCCCAGGTGTCATTAATACAAAATTCATTCAACATATTCTTGTCTTCTCTATTGGATGCATGGAGTAAATCTTGCTTTTTCTACTGCTTAATGTCTTCTGATGCATAGATCTAGATTTTTGCAGCATTTATCTTGATCACCTAACTGTATATCTGAGGATATTGGCAACCATATTTGTTGTTAGGGCTGTTTGTTATGCACAGCTAAAGTGGTATTTTTTCGTACGCTTGGAATTAAGATTCATACTAATAGATTAAACCATCTATATACAACATATGCATCTATTTGGCCCTCAAATATGGGAATTCCAAAGTTTAATTGTACCTTAAAATGAGTTGCACCTCCAGAGCGGCAACTGGATGCAGATGCGCCACTAGTGGGAAATCGTTGAAGGATATGGGAAAATTTTTGTATCATCGTGTTCCTTTGTTTTTCTATGGCCTCCTTGAGAAATATTTTGATAGGATATCCTTCTCCCTCATATTAATTTTCGTCCCCGGTGGGTAGCAGTCAGGGTTTGTGAGGCTGATATTGCAAAGGTTCAACCAGGTCGAGCCCTAACTCCTTATACTGCGACCTTGTTGGGGACATGCAAAGAAGGATCGATAAAGAGAAGACCGCTCTGATACCACTGATCCAGATTTATGCAGGAATGCAACATAATACACATATAACCATAAATGAAAAAAATACAACAAAAATAATACTTCATTTCATTAATATCAAATAACTAAAATTTGTTTACACATAGAATGGAAATAAACTAGCTAGGGCACTAGTAGCTTACCTCTGAGAAGAGATGTGATTTCTACAGGCCTCTAAAATCTGTGTTACAATGAGGCTCAAAGGCCTATATATTATTTAGAAACAATGAAAAACCATAAACATCCAAAAACCAAACCCTAAGAGATGAAACGCCAGAATATGGGCCCCGTTGGGGTAAATTGGTACATCAATTTCCCGGGGTTGTAACTTTGGCATACTATCCCATTTTGACGCATATGATACATCATTAAAAATCTCTATTCGAGGACTAAAAATGCTAATAATGAATACAAAGTCTAGAACCAACTCATAATCCCCGTAATTTTGATGCTAAAAAAATGTCGTTTAGGGCCTCAAAATGGCTCCGAAAGTTGAGGACGTGAAAAACTGCTAAAAATAATAAATTGTGCTATAATTAAGGAAACTAAAAAATTGAAAGAAACAATGGTGGGGCTCCAAGTGGAATAGGTAGGTGACCACCAATATCCACCTATATCATCAAATCAATATGGAGTCAACAAAATTAGCGCATTAGAAGTCAATTACAACTATTATCAAAGACATTGATCTCATAATTATCAATTCTTTCAACTAGAGGCAGGTACCACACATATGAAGTATTGAATTCTTTTCATGTCAAGCTCTTTAAGTCTGTCATTCAACATGTCATTATAGGCAATTTACGTCATTATATGTAAGTGCATACACATCACGATTACGTCATGCATGTTCATACTACGTCACAACAACCATTGTGCTCGGAACAAGGAGGCCAATACAAAACCGTATGTCTATATATTCACATACGACACTGAAGGTCAATATGCCCACATAAATTAGTCATCTAGGAAAATCAACCATCACTAGATCAAATCATGTCAAATGAAAATTTGCAATCATGGTAAGATCTATAAATCTTGACGTATCTCAATCATTAAGCATCATGTAAAAAGTACCAAACACAATTTATCAATATGAATCATCCTTAAACACAATGACATATCCATATGAATGTCTTACCAGCACACACAAGTTGGATTCAAACATACAAACTTTCAAAGCTAACAGGTCTTACTGGCATATGCAATACATCTACAAAACTGACATATTCCAAGTGACCATCCAATTTCATGCTCAATTCCAGCAATACCAGAAATCAGTTCACAATGACAAGACAAATCATAGATCAATGGATTCAGAGTATAGAACAAATTCATTATACATAAATTCAAATTTTTTTCTCTCAAGTATAGTCACATCTATGAGCCTTCCTTTATGTGAATGAGGCTCAGAACTCTGTAGTAGATCAACAATGCTAGATACTTAAATCATATATCAATAGATCATGAACTGGAAACATGAAAAAGAATTTTTAGGAGAGATTCTCCCTCTAAATGAGAATCCATTTCAATCATGTCATCAACCCGGCTTTACAAGGATCAAGCAAAAAAAAATGCATCATAAACACATATATATCATGATCATCAATATCATGTCATAATTCTTTCATCAAGGGCTAGACTAGAAATATCAGGGCAGCAGGCTAATGTGAAATCACAAACTTAAGATCCAATATTCATACATCAAGTTAAATAATTTAATTTCACCGCATGCTACAACCACAAATAGTCATCAATGTGTAACATAAATATCATAAATATGCCTTTACAATCATGGTTTCTAATACCATGCATATCATAATTAGTAGGATCAAGTTAGGTTAAGTTCTAAACCAACAACGTGAAATTACTCTTCTCTATGATTTTTCATCACATTGATCACAAGTATTATCAATATCGTATCAATGAGGTACACTTCCATATTATATCCAACATATCTTATGCGTATTAGGAATCAAGAGTACCATCCACTAAAATCAAAATCAAGATCTAAAAGAAATAGATGTTGGCCACACATTAAATCATGCTACTATATCCATTATTAGAAATCACATACAATTACTATTGTAGAACCATGCAGATCATCACGGTCAAACCATTCAATACCAGGTGCACTATTACCTCAATATAAATCTCAATCACTCTTATACATGCATGAGCCATCCAAGAAGTAGACGTTCTCAAGATACTGAAGGGATCACCTCGCCATCCAATGTTGTAGCTAAATCATAAAATTAAAAAAAATATACCATGCATTCCTTATGGTATTACCTGTGCACCTTCCCATAGGCAACCAGTAGTGCAGAAGTGCCTCTTTACCTTTTATTGATCTAGCCATCTTTCCTTTTTTAGATCTGGCTACATTTAAAGGTCTACCCAACTTTCCTTCATTTCCCAATCTAGCTATCTTTCCTACACTCCAAATATCCACAATAGGGATCCTCTCATTGCATATAATTACGAAGGTTAGATATATCCAGGTGCTCAAATATACATACATGAAGTAATGACTAGAAACAATAATCATAGAAATAATATCTATAATCATAAACAAGAGTAAGGGTTATAAGTCAAGGAGTACTTATATTTAGTGAGAGATGATCCTCTCCCTGTTGAACCAACCTTTAAGAGTCAGCCATAGATCATAAAGAAGTGTTTATTTAAATCAACAACTTTATCAATAACGAGGTCATTTCTATTAAAATGATCAAAGTGCTTGATCATATTTACAAAGGTGATGCGAGGGTTTCATAAACCAAATCTCAAGACTTTACCTAAATCAGGGTTTCTCTCAAACCCTTATCCACTAACTGCTAAAGGTTTCCTTCATACCCTAGAATTATTTTAGCTCTCTACCATCCTTTTCTTGCTTCCATAGAAGTGTATCCTTGGGGCGATCCTCATGGATTTTATTGAACCAACTCTGATACCATGTTGATCTTTCATAAAGCATAATTGTTCTTTGCTTTGACAGTTACATTTATTCATGAACATGTTCCATTCACCCCAAATAATTTTTCCAATTTACAAATATTATATCATTAACCATCAAAAAATGAAACTATGAGGAAAGAACAATACCATAATCATCACCATCTAAGCAGTGGACAATAAAAGATGAAAATAAGAGAAGCATGAACACATAAAGACACCAGGATTGGTTCGAGACCATGGAAAACCCCACTATGGGGAAAACCCTTGGAAATTTTTCTTCTTAGATCTTCATTGAATGATTAAATAACATGAATATAATGATCCATGAGTACATATCTTTACAATGCAGAAAATAAATAACATACAAGCACTAAAATCATACCCATACTCCTGCATGAAGGAAAATGAATTTGAAAACTAAAATGCACTAACAGTAGCTATAGCAAATTGATGAACACAAGTGATATTGAATGAGGATTGAAGATACATCTGCAGTGGAAAAAAAAAAAATCTAATGTATAGATCTATAATTCCAAAACTTAGATCTGAAAGTTCATTAAGTGATCCCAACTTTGGCGTCCTAGATATGAATCTAGGAGTCTGTCAATGATACTTTGATGCAACTATTACTAAACGACTGATTTTTGAAAGCATTGCGCAATAAAATGAAGATTAACCAAATATGATCTAGCCAGAAAGTATCTTGGTTGTGGCCTTACCTTTCTCATCCCGTAGTTGAAGGACTCTGAGCCAGTACCAAAAGGTTTTGTGACCGCGGCTAAGTGTATGAATACCTTAGAACCATGTTTGCACCCTAAGGTCATCCTACTAGTGGCTTTACCAGCTGAGCCACGACTTCAACAAGCCCAGCCATCAACTCTTCCCTAGATCGTCCACTACCTTAGTGTGCCCTAACCAAAACTCTGCGTCAATAGACTCAAATCTTTAATGTGCACCAAAATCTGACCCCAATAAACTGAGCGAGCTCCTACCAACGTACTCGTGCGAGCCAAAAAATAAAAAGAGATGAGATAAAATTATGGATGAAAATCATAGATCACTTGAGCAAGTGTGAAAATGAGATTGACGTAATACCTATTTATAAATTTTTGAGTGACCGCTCAAGGCTTTGACCAGATTAACACAAAGTTAGGCCAACCCATAAAATATTAAATTCATTCATAACTTAACTTCTGCTTAACCGATTAGGGTGATATATAGCTCGATTTTGATCCTCTCGAAAAGAGGAATACAATTAAATTATTATCTTAATCATATGAGCTTTCCACTATTGAATTTGACCCTAGTTTAAAAAATTAACACTTTTATCAATTTGTTATATAGTTAAATACGTTTTCCTAAAATTATTTTAATTATTATTTTTGATAATTACAATCTCACCACCCCCCCCCCTTTCCCTCTCTCTCTCTCTAAATATATATCATCTGTAAAAATGATATTTATTGGATTTATAAATAAAAACACGCGAAAAAACATCAAATTCCTAATTTGAAAGAAGATTAAATATTTTACATTTGTTATTATTAAAATTGGGTAAAATAATTCTTCTTAAAATTGCAAACTCAATTTTCAACTAATAAATGAAGAAACTCCATTTTTAATATTTATATTTTTCATTGAATTATGTATATGCAATTTTAGGTTTTTATTGTTTTTACTTTAACTTAGCTATCAATTCTATTTTTCATAAGAGGAAGGTAATAAGCTACAACATTGCATATTACACTTGCTAAAAAATATTTATGTGGAATTTATATGAAATCATCGTCTATTGAATTATTATAGTGTTATTTCTCATGTTTGACGTGTATAATAAAAAAATCCATGTAATAAATGTTGTACAAAAATTCCGAACCTATTTATTTGGCGTTTCAATTTTAAATGGAAATTTCATATCTTCTCATACCCATTTGTAGTTGTATTTATGGTCCTATGAATCATGATGTTACTTCCTTTAGGATCCAGTGATCTGACTATGGTATTGTGAATCTATTGTCTTTAGTTATTTGCATTATTTAATTACAATAAATATGTCGAAGGCTCGAAATCTTCTTGAGGCTCTAGCCACCCATGTTTCTTTTTTCAAATTTTAGATAAAATTTGGACCATTTCCTTATTTGTCAGTGTAACCCTTACATAGGAACCATGCCAATATTCTTCGTATCATTTCAATTTTATTGGATGACTCTGTATCATTCCATTTTGAACCGGCTTCTTTGAAGTTGGAGGATTTTTTGCTAATTGATCTGGTTGATTGAACCAACTTTAGAGAATTCGAAGGCTCATCTGGTAACAATATTGTTGATTGAACAATAAACTATATTTTCTGAAGTGGAAGGCTCATATGCTTTGTTTCCTCACATACAATTGTAAGAATAGATGCACTAGCACTAACCAAAAGTACCACCTCAACATTCATAAAAACTCTGCCTCCATTCTTTCTTGATCTACATGTTTTATTTGAAACTCATGCGATTAAATAAAAAAGGTTTATTGCAAGCCAGTATTTCCAACACTCCCCATCATGAGGTTTGGGGAACCTAATGAGAAAAAATTGTTTCCCATCACGTGGAAGTTGGTGCAATGGTGGATAGGAAAATAATATGTTTCACCTTGAAACTACCCATGTTGACCATGTCTACCTGTAGTATTTATATATAAATGTGTGGTTACAAAAATTTCATGTTGGGGAGTTTATGAATAGATTAAACTTACTTTTATAAGTAGTGATCAGTTCGATTAGTTAGATTATTATATCAAATATGAGTAATTATTATTTAATGATAATAGAAAGTGGGTAGAAGGATCTTCTATAGTCCAGCATTGATGCATACAGGAATCTTACAGAAGGAAAAAAATTACAAACTAGATAGTAACTAAAAAAAACATATTTCTTGTATAATTAATAAAATATTGAACATAAATTTTCCATGTGATGTTAGGGAGGATAATCCTCAACCAAGTACAAGTAATCACATGTGAAATAGTCTTAAGTATATTGCAGAAAAATATAATGAAACACTAGAAGTAATTACATGTGAAACAATGCTTCTATAAGCTGAAAATATAACTCCTTGATTAAGTTTGAAATATTAAGGTATTATAGAAATATCCAAATTTTTCGTCCAAAAATAAACCCTTCTCTAATCAAAATATACAATATATATAGATTTTGTACAAAATATTATTTCTACAAATTAAAAGAAAAATAATTTCTATCCAAAATAACAACTTGGATGTTGTGAACAAAAAATATTTAGTCTAATTATCTATAACCAACCTTGGTTTGTTGATTGTGTTCCACGCTATCGGAATATGCTCTAATTATGCTCCTTTGAACCTATATTGTCTATATCATATGTTGAAACATAACATGCCTTCAAGATATTGTTGTTAAATTTAGGATATAAGCTCAATGAGGTGTTCCCATTCGTCGATATCTGGATAAGCTAAAGTAGACATATTTCTATAGATTTCACGCACTTTAGTGTATTTATGAAAGGCTGATTTAATTGTGAACAAATATTTGATCTCATAACATATAAATAAATCATTAGATAATTTCTCAAGAATATTTTGACCACTAAAATCCCCTTTTATTCCAACAAAATTTGACTTATACTATGAAACCTTGTTAAGTAATGTTTGATATTCTTCCTTAGACATAATTTTTCCGTGTAAATTTTGGAAAGGAGGTAAACCTCTTTGTTGTAGAGCATAAAACTTCTTGTTAAACTTGTTAACCTGAATATGCATGTATTTACATTTTCCTTTCATTTGCACCATCAAGTTCTTCATAATAAAAATAATTTTGGTTTGTATAATTGAATGAATCCTATAAAAAAATATCCATTTCTTCTAATTCTTCCTTTTATTTTTAATTAAAAAATATTACAATAATTCCAACCTAATTATGTTTTTTTTTCTTTCATATATTTCCCTTTTCCACTCGTTCTAACAATTCCTCTCGTTCAACCATAATTCCAATTGATGTCGAAATATCAGACAATGAAGACATGATCTCCACCCATATTCTTTATTTGGCTTAAATCAAGCATTGAACACTATTAACTTGACTAAAATGCCATTTTAGCTCTTTTTATAGCCTAGAATGATTTTGAAGTTAAAAAAATAAGGAATTATCTAAATTAAGTTTCTCTTGCTCAAATTTCTGTAAATCTCTCTTAAAATTATCAATTTCTTGATTCTTTATCCTTAAATATGAAAACACATTCATGAATTCCTCGATTGAATTATTTCCTTTTAAAGTGGTTTGAGCTGAGAAGCTGACTATGTATTTTACCTCATCTCTTTCCTTCAACAACAATTCCACTTGTGATTATAGGTTGTGCATCTTCTTATTATAGTCAATGATTATTGATAAGAGAAATTCTTTCACTTTCTTCATCTCTTCAATTTCTTGCATTTGTGGATGCTCAGTAGCTGATAGCTTTAACATTTTTTTAAGAGCCTAAATGTATTCATATCTATTCTTTATTATTTCCTAGGAAACATGGATATCATCAGGATCTAATCGTTGTTTGCTATTGTCATATTCTTAAGTTAGCTTGTAGCTAACTGGAATATTAAAGTTTTGTTTTTTCATTTAGATAGGTGAATAAGTGGGCAGGGAGACCCATAAATATATTTATGAAGAATAAAACCACTTCTCATGTGAAAGTGGATCATCTTTTCATCTTAATAAATCACCCTAAGGTGTGAACAAGGGCTAGAGCATGTGGACTAGGTCAACATTGACGAGATCAACAACGCTCTTATGGATCTAGTGGAGATTTATTAGAGGACAATGCAGTCTTTAAGGAGGAGTGTATGCTTGAGAGTAACTCCTTTAATGAGTGGGGTCGAGGGTGAGGATTCTCACCAAGCATAAAAGTAAGGGGATGGAAGCATTAGAAGGGATGGATTTGTATTACTTATTTTGATATTTTTAGATCTGGATTTGTCATGTGACATTTCTGTGCGTGCTTTTGTTGTTTAGTAGGGTCTGCAGTGTTGTTTAGCACAAGGGTATCTCTGAGCGGAAATCCCTCCCTCATCCTTAGGGGACTAAGAGTGCCTACTCAGGAGAGGTTATATTGAGAGGAATTACCACTATCTGGAATTTCGCCAAGCTTCAGTCTCATATGCAGTGCAGTCTATTCCAGATCTGTGTTGTGTTGCAGGGGTGTAGCAGTGGAGGAGAGAGATCTCCAATTTCTGAGCTAGTTTTCAATTGTAGGGAGCATCCTTTCATCCAGAAGCTTGTGAGGATGTTCTCAAGGGCTCATTTCATATTTTGGCATCAGGCCAAGTAGCTATCATTAGCTACCGCACAGTTTCCCTCAAGGATTGCGTTATTTTAGAGAACAACTGCAGCAGTGGGTTGATTTCCCTATTTGGAGTGTTTGGGTTTCCTATGTGGGGATCATCCCTTAATTTAGGAGATCTATTGGAGGAGGACCAGCCATCTCCCATCAATGATTCAATTTCAGAGATTATTCAGCCCTAGGGCCAAATCTGCTATATTTTGTATAGTGTGTATTTCTAGAAACCTTTTTTGGGTTATCCTGGAAATCTGTTTTGGAGCATGGAGCTCTAGTCTTAGCACGTTTGGAGCATTAGATTAGTATAAATATATTTTTATATCTTTGAGCTGCTATTCTCTCATAGACAGCATAATTTTCTGCATTCCTATATTTCATGTATTAACAACATTTCAGATCTAGGTGTATGCTTTCATCAGAGGCATGTTTGCCCAACTTAAGTGATCTTTTCCTCAAATATTTGTACCTATTTTTTCCTTTATAATAATAATGTAATGGATCTATGGTTGTCTCATGTCTTGAGCTATTTATATTTCTACATATTTCTAGTTTTATGTGCCATCTATATATATATATATATATATATATATATATATATATATATATATATATATATATATATATATATATTGTGCGTTTATACTAATCCTAATATTTCCATTTTTTCTCCTCCCATCCCACCCACGGGTTTCAAACTGGTGGCCTTGCAAACAGAGTGCCTTAAGAGTGCACCCCATCACCGACTTCTCTACACCACGTGGGCCTTATGTGCTATATTATTGTTTTCCCCATTTGGGAATATTACAGATATCTATGTCCTCCAATGATTTGATCATGTTATTATTTGAAATGTAGGTTTTAACCCTGTATAGAAATTATCTGCAAATGAATTATTAAAAACAAAAAATAAAAATGGTGAGAACATAAACATAAATGACATATACATAGTGTAATATCCCAAAATTGGGAGAGTAGCAATATAGTACATAAAATTGGAAATATGCAGAAATATAAATAGATCAAGACATGATAAAACCATAGATCCATTCCATTATGATTATAACAACAAAAATAGGCACAAAGTCTTCAGGAAAATATCGCTCAATTTGGAAAAACAAGCCTCCCATGAAAGCATACAACTAGATCTGAAATGTTGTTAATAGATGAAATACAGGAATGTAGAAACTATGTTGTCTCTGAGAGAATAGCAGCTGAAAGATAGAAAAATATATTGTTTCTAATCCAATGCTCCAAAAGTGCTAAGACTGGAGATCCATGATCAAAAATATATTTCCAAGACAACCCAGAAAAGGTTTCCGGAAATACACACTATACAAAAATAGCTGATATGGCCATCGTGTTGAATAATCTCTGCAACTAGATCACTGATAGGAGGTGGCTGATATGATATTAGAGATGGTTGATCCTCCTCCAATAGATCTCCTAAATTAAGGGCTTATCTCCTCGAAGGAATCACAACTCCTCCAACTAGGGCAATAAACCCACTATTGTAGCTGCTCTCTAAAATAACACAGTCCTTGAGGGAGACTACGTTGTAGCTTATGGTAGCTACTTGGCCTCCTAAAAAATATGGAAATGACACTCCAAGGAATTCCTTGCAAGCCTCCTGGATGAAAGGGTGATCCCTCTAATGGAAAACTATCTCAGAAATGGGGTTTTACAACCCTCCCCTGCGACACGCTGCAACACAACACAACTCTGAACAAAAATTGCGCTATATATAAGACTAAAGCTTCGCCAAATGCCAAATAGTGGTAATGCAGCTCAAGATAGCCTCTCCTGAGTAGGCACTCTAAGTCCCCCAAGGATGAGGGTGGGATTTCTGCTCAGAAACACCCTTGTGTTAAACAACACTGCAGACCTTGCTAAATAGCAAAAGCATGCACAAAAATGTAACATGAAAAATCCAGATCTAAAAAGATCAAAATCAATAATACAAATCCATGTATTCTAATGCTTCCATCCTCTTACTTTTATGCTTGGTGAGCTTCCTCACCTTGGGTCCCACTCATTAAATGAGCTACTCATATGCATACACTCCTCCTAAATGATTGCACTATCCTCCATTAATCCTTTATGATCTCCATAATAGTGTTATTGATCTGGTCAACATTGACCTAGTCCACATGCTCTAGCCCCTGTTTTGTAGGTTTTAGCCTTGAACAGAAATTATCTACACATGAATCTTATAACAGAAAATAAACAATAGCGAGAGCATAAAACATAAAATAGATAAACACAGAGATTTTCCCCTGGATCCCAAATTGGGACGACCACCTTGATTTTTCATTATATTCCTTTTAGTGTTACAACACATATATATACATGCCGAAGCATACATAAACCCCAATCCATTAACCCTGGATTAGAACATAACCGTAGTTCCCTTGACCGGATCTACAAAATACCAGGGGTCGAAAACCATCGTACCCCAAAAAAACATGTGCAAACTCATGCACAAAACATGGGTGGGTCCGCCTATGAGTGGGACCGTACACTAAAAAAAATTTCGCTGGGGCGCTGCCACCCCCCCTGTGACCCCCCTGCTGCACCCGGCACAACGTACAACACGTGGGGCTAGTCGTGGAAAGAATATAACACACACCCAACATGTTCACACCTTATGGTGCTTTATTTGGCTGAAATGATGATTCACATTCACATGATAAGTGGTTTTATTCTTAATAAAGAGATTTATGGGTATCCCTATGCACTTATTCACCTATCTAAGTGACAAAATAAAACTTTGATATTTTAATTAATTTTGGAGCATTACAGTCCTCCCCTCCAAAATGTTGCTTGTCCTCAAGAAACTATAAGGATACTGCAAAACATCCAATGGATATTTCTCCTCCCAAGTATACAAGTTAGCCTCTGGTAGATAAACCAAATAACTTTCATCATGTAGAAGTGGAAGATATATGGAAAGATTTATATGTTGTCTATTTTCCTCCTCAAGACATGAGAGATGGTAAATTTTGGGTGCCTCAATCCCAATGAGAAACTCCAATCTCCATGTTATCATCCAAAGAAAGTGAGCCATCATTGATAGATCGTAGAAACAATCACCAATCCCCTGATTCTGTAATGTGTAGGGGTTGCATGGCTGAAAATGAGAGATAAATTTGGAGCTGCTAATCTGGGGCTACAATAATATCATCCTCATGAAGCCAAAAGGTACTTGGAATCTCATGATCCCACTCCTTGGTTCCAGGAATCTCTCTTGCCAAATTCATCCCACATATAGTGAATAGAGTGTCATCACCATATGGGCTCCAAAAGAAACATGGACTAAGTGTCACATGACATACTGGATGGTGAAAATAGTCCCTCAAGTGAGACCAACGTTGTTCTGATTCTTGATGACTCAAAACATGATGTGATAAGTGGCCATCCATCCACTTTCTTGTTGCCATAAGCTTCTCAAAAGCTTGAAAATAGTAGAGGACATTAGGTGTTGGCTGAATATGAACCAAGAAAAACAAGTCTTGCGCAAAGGCCCCTAGAAAGTTGTCTATCCCATCATTGAATGTAGTCCTAAAAGGACCATGAAATCCAAAGAGAGGCTTGCTCCCTTGTGGAGCAATGTGCTACAATTGTATGGCAAAGGAATGATCATACATGGGTAGTTGATAAATAAGCATCAAGACACAATCGTTACCATATATTGTAGGCAAGTTGGTGAAGAGGTCCATAGATGAGCCTTCCCATCTCTTCATCAAAAGGGAAAGTGGCTGTAACAACCTTGTAAGGTGGTTTCTTTCCTCATCATACATCAAACAAGCTACCTATCTCCTGATATGTTGGTGTACATCTTCTTTGAGATCCTCCCAGTATAATCCATCCATGATGGTGTGATAAGACTCAATGAAGTATACATGTCCTCAAAAGAGTGCCTCATATGCTGCATGTAGAATCTCCTTCTTGAGCTTGGACTCTCTAGTCAAGTAGATCTAATCATGGAAATAAATGACTCCATCAACCACTCTATATCTCCCATCTTTCACTTTCCCATCAAGAACCTTACATGTGAAGAGATTCTTGTAATACTCCACCAATAATTGGGACTCCCAATATGGATCCATCCTCCTCAATAGTGACAGCGTTGTTGATATCTAAAATGAAGCACCTGTCACGTCATATCTCTCCTCTTTGACATGCTCAATGCCAAATCCACATGTTGGAGTATGGCTACCCAACCTTTGATGCCTCCCTTGCAGTTGATTTTTCCCAAGACAATATTGCAGTACATGGAGGTCAACCTCCTCTTGGAAAGTATTTCCCATCCAAAAATTCCATGGTTTGGCCAATGCATACAAGAGTGTTAATAACCTCTTTTCATACTCAGACATCTTCCTCATGTGTGGAAGTATCATTTTCTGCTCCAAGGATATAGAGTAGCCCTTTGAAATCATGCTTATGCCATCACAGATTCCTGAATCATCATATTTCAATGCAAATACCTGAGTGGGAAATGGAATTGTCCAAATCAGAAAATTTCTCATCCCTCCTTTGAACCCATCAAAGGTTCCCTGCACTGTGCTGGCTTCTCCCAAGGCTCCTTCCTTAGCCAAATATATCAATGATGCACCATTTTGAGAGAACTCTTTGATCATCTTCCAATCATGGGGTCTCCTTTGTGGAATGCCTCCATGTAATGAAACATCAAGGCCTAGAGCAAGTTGTATATGTGAGTGGATTGATGTGTCCCTTCCCTAACTATGCAAATAATATTCCTTCTTTTGTGCATAAACCTCCTGAAAAGGATGGGTGTGCATGTTCCCAATCACTTGATGTTGGAAATCCTTCTCATCTCCTCCTACCTTCTACAAGATCTCACAATCTAAGGTGTTCTTCTCCAATGTAATTAACCCATGCACACCCAATTTCGTATTGGCGTTAAGAGTCTTAATCACAAAGAATTGATCTATCATAGTGTATGTCCCCAAAATCGTGGTAAATGTTGTAACTCACTTCCTCCATTGTTTTGTCTCATTACCTATCAACATAGACACATGCTACTCCTGATCTTCATATGTAAGATCATTCAGAACTTCTTTCAAAGATACAAGATCTTCTCTAGTTGAATAAATTTTTTCGTCTCCATCTCTAAATGGTGGAGGATCTCCTGCTACTTTTACAATGTTGGAGGCTCTTTCCAACTCTTCCTCTTCCTTCTCCTCATCATTTTAGAATACCTCATCATTAAGAGATTCTTTGGCTTGATCCACTCTTGAAGTAGGAATACTCATGTCTTCTTCTTGAGAAGAAAGTTCTTGCTGAAGTGGGGCTTTTTCCCTTGGCAAAGCATTTTGCAAATCTTTAACCTCCTCAACAATGTTTTGAAATGGAGTTGGTTTCATGGATCCTTCCAACTCATGCAAAGGTTCAGATTTCTTGCATTTGGCTAGCTCACCCAAAGAAGTTTCATAATGTCTTTGATCAAATATTTTCACTAAGCTCCTAGTGAAATTTGCATAAGTATATATATTTGCATTATTCAATGAAGAAGATTCATAAAACCACTAGGCATAAGGCTTACCTTCAAGATGCAGTGCTGCTACTCTAATGGCCTCTTCTTCTAAAACTTGACATAGCTGAAGAATCTGTCTAGCTCATTTACCCAAGCCTTAGCTATGCACTTGGGTGACCCATAAAAAGTACGTAGAAATAATCTACCCAAAGTGTGTTGCATGCACCCTCTTCTTCTATTGTGGTTATTGGGTCTTCTATTTTCTTTGATTTGAAAAAATCCTTGGAATTTTAGATGCTCCTTGAATATTTTAGACTGAGATTCATATTCTTGGAGATAGTCACCAAAAGTCTCCTCCTTTGGTGTGTCTCCTTCATCTTCTTCTATTGCGAAGAATGTAGGAATAGTACCACGTTGTATATTTGATGGTGTATTTGAATGCTCACACCCATAATGTGAAAAACTGGAGTCTTCTTCATGTACAAGCCCTCTTGTATAATCTCTATATCTCTCCATCCTCATCTCTTTGATGTCTCTGTTAATGCCCTGCATAGTTTGAAGAAGAAGTATTAAGAACTCCTAGCCTTTCATTTTTCCTGGTAATGGAGTATTGCCTTCATCCCTTCTGTAAATATTCTAATTTCTATGAGAAGCCTCTTTAGATGACATAATGGCTGAAGTACATAGGCTGAGCCAAGATTATGCTCTAATACCACTACAATATCCCAAAATTGGGAGAGCAACAATATAGTACATAAAACTGGAAATATGCAGAAATATAAATAGATCAAGACATGAGACAAACATATATATATTCAATTATGATTATAACATAAAAAATAGGTACAAAGTCTTGAGTAAAAGATCAATAAAGTTGGGCAAAAAAGCCTCCCATGAAAGCATACACCTAGATCTGAAATGATATTAATACATGAAATACAGGAATACAAAAATTGCGTTGCCTATGATAGAATAGCAGTTGAAAGATAGAAAAATATATTTCTTCTGATCCAATGGTCCAAAGGTGCTAATACTAGAGACCCATGCTCCAAAACAGATTTCCAAGACAACCTAGAAAAGGTTTCCGGAAATACACACTATACAAAAATAGTTGATATGGCCCTAGGGATGAATAATCTCTGCAACTGGATCACTGATAGGAGTTGGTTGATATGATATAAGAGATGGTTGACCCTCCACCAATAGATATCCTAAATTAAAGGTTGATCCCCTCAAAGGAAACACAACTCCTCCAACTAGGGCAATAAACCCACTGCTCCTACTGCTCTATAAAATAACGCAGTCCTTGAGGGAAACTATTTTGTAGCTGATGGTAGCTACTTGGTCTCCTTCCAAATATGGAAATGATACTCCAAGGACTTCCTCACAATCCTACCAGATGAAAGGGTGATCCCTCCAATGGAAAAAATAGCTCATAAATGGGTTTTTACAACCCTCCACTACTACACCCTGCAACACAACACAACTCTGAACAGAAATTGTGTTGTAAATAAGACTGAAACTTGGAAAAATTACATATAGTGGTAATGCAGCTGAAGATAACCTGTCCTGAGTAGGCACTCTAAGTCCCCTAAGGATGAGGGTTGGATTTCCTCTCGGAAACACCCTTGTTCTAAACAACACTGTAGACCCTGCTAAATAGAAAAAACATGCATAGAAATGTGACATGACAAATCCAGATCTAAAAGGATCAAAATCAATAATACAAATCCATGTCTTCTAATGCTGCCATCATCTTCCTTGTATGCTTGGTGAGCTTCCTCACCCTAGTTCCCACTCATTAAAGGAGCTACTCTTATGCATACACTCCTCCTAAATTATTTTTTTTTCCACCATTAATCCTCCATGATCTCCATAACAACGTTGTTGATATGGTCAACATTGACCTATTCCACATGCTCTAGCTCTTGTTCACACCTTAGGGTGCTTTATTTAGCTAAAATGATGATCCACATTCACATGAGAAGTGGTTTTATTCTTCATAATGATATTTATGGGTCTCCCTGCCCATTTATTCACCTATCTAAGTGACAAAAAAAACTTTAATATTCCAATTAATTTTGGAATATTACACATAGATATTTTCCCCTAGATCAAAAAACTGAGACAACCAGATTGAATTTTCATTATATTCCTTTCAATGTTAGAATACATACATACATACATACATACATATATAGATATATATATGTATGTATGTATTCTAACATTGAAAGGAATATAATGAAAATTCAATCTGGTTGTCTCAGTTTTTTGATCCAGGGGAAAATATCTATGTGTAATATTCCAAATATATATATATATATATATATATATGAAAAATCATTCATAAATCACAATACATTAACTCTGGATTAGAGCATAACTATAGTTCCCTTGACCCAATCTGCAAAATACCATGGAAAAAAAACCATCATGCCCAAAACCATGTGCAAAGCCCATGCACAAAACCATAGGTAGGTACGCCCACCTAATATAGGGGACAAAATGCTTTTCCCAGGGTGCTATCATGGAACAAATATAAAATACATCAAACATTATCCCACTTGTTGTTTTATTTTCCACACATAGAGTCACATGAGAGCTTAGTCATTGGTCCAACACTACAACGCCCATTGTTTCTCTACACCAAGAAAACTCCTTTGTGCTCACAGACCTCATCAATGCAACTGAAACATTATTCAAAGTGTCCACCTTTACTAATAATACCTTTTTGTACTCAACCATATTGTAATATTCCTAATTACATTCAGCTAGTTGCAATATAAAAATTTTCTTTTGTCATTTAGATAGATGAATAAGAGGGTAGGGAGAACCATAAATATCCTTAGTAGGAATAAAACCACTTCTAATGTCAATGTGGATCATCTTATCAGCTCCATAAAGCACTCTTATGTGTGAATATATGCTTAAGCATGTAGATAGTGTCAAGTTTGACCAAATCAACAATGCTGGTATGGAGATAGTAGAGAGTTATTGAGGGATAGCGCACTATTAGTGGGAGGGAGTCTCCATGAGAGTAGAATATTTAATAATGTTGATCAATGGTTGTCATTGATGTCAACCCAAGCAGCACCAGGGGATACCTTGATCTTGCATCAGAATTTTTACCTTCCAAATTACTATATTTTGGGTCAAAAATATGTTTGATGGTTTCTAGTTGTCGAGACGTTTCTGTTTATATATGGCATGCCATGTAATTCTTCATGATTTGAGAGATATTCGTGTTTGAAGCTTGTAACCCCAGTTAGTGGGCTAACACCTCATGGAGTTGTGGCATGGGTCATTGAAAAGTCAATAATTAATAATTTTTAAGCTCCTAAATGCCTCCCACATTCACTTGTTGAATACCCTCTCAAACTAAGCATTTATATAAATTGTGATCCTCATATCCTCCTGATGTAGGGATTTTTCCACCTGAAACAGGTCATCGTGGAATTTGCGCTATAATTTTTTTTATACGAAGGTTCAAAAGATAAAATATTTATGCAGTGAAGCTGAACTCCCGAGGAAGCTCCTATACAAATTTTAGATGAAGGTGCACGATATTTTCGGAGATATGATCTCTAGAAGTTAGTGTTTTTGCAGGCTCCTGAACTTCATCTCAAATAAGTGACGTTGGGAAAATCATCATAACCTTCTCTCTGAGTATCATATTGGAAGTATGTAAAAATTGGCGAATAGTGCACAGACTGTAGTTTCTTCTATATCAATTTCAGAGCTTAATGAAGAAAAAGTGACATGTGGCACACCATACAAGTTTTATCTACTGAACCAATCCATAATTAGGGCATTGTGAGAGATTGGGCATAACTCTCTCTTGAAGAATCCAAATTGGATCAGACCTATGGTATTGGAAATAAGACTCAAAGGAATAATATAGAACTGAAAATCACATATTAGGGATTTGAAATAATAGAGATACACTAGATTCAATATCGAGATAATATAAGGGAATAAAAAACTAGATCATGTGTTGTCAAGGGCTACAAAGTACCAGAATTTCTAGGGCATAAAATAAAAGAAAGGTGCAGTAGAGGGTAGCATGAAAAGCGCAGCAATCAAGGTGCAGAATAGTAGTAAGAAGTTCACCACATGAAGTTTTCAAGTGGGTAGCACTGCAAAAAGTCATTGTAAAGGTATCATTGTACTAAGTCATTGTAAAAGCATCGTAAAAATTATACAAGTGTCTATCTGCCAAGAGTTTAAGAGATAGTGTCGAGAGGTCTAGGATCATCATTAGGTGTTTGTGTCATAGTTGGGGTTATGGTATAGTGTGTCTTCTTCTTCTACATCATTCTATATCATTGTAAAGTATACCATCTTCCCTGGTATGGGAGTCCATTCTTCTTTTATTCTTCTATAGGGTGGTAGGGTGGTGCTAGTGTGAGTTGAAGCTCATTGGGTGTTGGGGCATCCATTCAGTTGACTATTAAAGAATCTCGGGTGTTGGAGCATCCATCTAGTGTGAGACAGAGATGAATTATTTTCTAGATTCTAGGAAGTTAGAGCTTTATTTTCAATTGGAGTTGAATATTAAAGAATTATTAGAAAAGCATTCAGGTGGTTTTTGTCCCAGAGTGGGTTTCCACATTAAAAAAATTGTGTGCATTTGTGTTTCTTTTGTTTACTGCTATCATTGTACAAACACTGATAATAATTGAAGATTAACTAATGCTTTGAAACATTAAAAATAATACTAATTAAAAGGAATATTGATTCACCCCCCCTCTCAGTATTTCCAATAATTGGTATCAGAGCTTGGTTCCTTCAATAGAAGTTTAACAACTAGAAGGAGGTCATGGAGCATACCAAGAATGGTGTACCTCTGTTCAATGAAAATAATTATGCACTCTAAAAAGGAAGAATGGATGTTTATCTCTTGGCTCAAGGTTACAAAGTATGGGACACTTTTCAAAATGGATTTTCAACAGTCGCGGATGAACAAGGTAAGAAGAATTTGGTGAATGATGCAAAATCAAAGAATATTATTATCAGTGGATTGATTGAATATGCTTATCATAAGGTCTTGGGTTGTAAAACCACTAAAAATGTATGGGACAAGCTTGAGAGTATATATGCAGGTGACTCAAATTTCAAAGAGGCAAAGCTTCAAATCTATAGAGAAAAATTTGAGCAACTTAGAATGAAATAAGATAACAACATTGCTACATACTTCCAACACGTTGATGAAATAACCAACACTCTGGAAGGATTGGGAGAGCCTGTTCATGAGAAGACTATTATACAAAATATTCTTAGAATGTTACCAAGAGATTCAACCCAAAGGTATCGGTCTTAGAATATAGTGCAAATCTGGAAAAATTTATCAAAGAGGAATTACATGGTGTTCTCATAGCATATGAAATGAGACTTGATGAAGAAGAGGGTACTTCACAACTAGAAACTATGTTCGCTGCATCTAAGAAAACCAATAAGGAGAAACAATCTTCAAAGTTATAGACCTGCACCTACAAGTGTGAAGAAAAGGAAGATGATGAAGAAGGTCTTTCAGATGGAGAATATGCGTACTTTATGAGAAAACTAAAAATTCGTAAGGGAAAATTCAAGGGTAAACTTCCATTAATATGTTTCGGCTGTGGTGAAGTTGGGCATTTCATAGAAAAATGTCCGAACAGAAGTGATGGCAACTTAAAAGAAAAGAAATGCTTTAAGAAATTCAACAAGCAAAGAAAAAAGAAAGAATTCAAAAGGAACTTTCTCTCTAAAGAAGATAGCTCATCATGCGATGAAGAAAATGACATCAAAGAGGAAGCCAATGAGAGAGTATTTTTTATGGCCAAGCACATTAAACAAGAGGTATCAAACAATGAAGAAGAAGGGTTGACCATAGAATAATTTTCTAAGGAGGAAATCAAGCTTATAAAAGAGCTCAAGGCTGAGAAGACCCGCTCCAATACTCTTGAAGAACAAGTTTAGGGTCTCAAAATTGAATTTGAAGAACACAAATGTATTGAAGAGTCACTTCAAAAGAAGTTGGAAGAAAGCAACCAAGAAAGGGAATCATTACAAGCTGAAGTAGTCTCGCTACGTAAGGAAGTGAAGAAGGGAAAAATTGTCCAAAACTATTCCAATAGCTCAAGGGAATTGGAATAACTCATTGAGAATCAACGATCTTACAATGACAGAACTAGCCTCGTTTATAAAGAAGAAGAAGTAGGACCTTATACAAAAAAATACAATGAACCTATGAGATTTGACATGCATGTAGACTTCATTGGACAAGATTCGCAAGAACAGCCTTGGAAGACAATTCCTCGACGAATATTTCCATCCAAGTACCAGCATATTTTTTATGGTTATTTCTATTCATGTGTAAAATTTGGTCATAAATCTGTAGAATGTCGCACGTACCCTAGGAACCAATACAATTCTAGGAAATCTATCAAATATGAGCCTCCCAGGGCTCAAAAAAACATCAATATATTTTAACATTTAATAAATAATATTGAATGTTACAAATTTTTAAACTTTGGAGACAAAGCCAGAGACTGCACACTTGAAAATCCTCCAGAAGAATCTTCGAAGCCACAGAACGAACGAACATGGAAGAAGAAGAAGACTGATAATTGTGCTCTCACTCTCAAGGCTCAAAACAAAAAATATGTGTGGTATGTTGATATCGGTTGCTCAATGCATATGACTAGAGATAGAAAGAAATTTGTATCTCTAGAAGAGAAGAATGATGGAACCATGTTCTTTGAAAATGATGGATCTTCAAATGTTATAGGATCAGGTATCGTCACTCTCGGAAGAAAATATGCTCTAGCCAATAATGTTCTATTAGTTTAAAACATGAATCACAATCTACTTAGTGTTGTACAAATGTGTGATCAAGGACACACAATACTATTCAACTCCACAAAAATTGAAATCAAGAAAGGCAGTTGTTAGTCATCAGTATTTTTGACTGTTGTGATGATTATATGCCTTGCCTAGGTTTTCAAGAAACCAATTTCAAACAGTCAATTTTTCCTCTAGAAAACCCCTCAGAGAAAATTTTATCTTTTTCCTCTCTTACAAACTACGCTAGAAGTGGTCATCAAGTTTCAGTCTTGATAAAACTCCCCTGTCCATAACTGTCATAAGCCTTGTACCTCTGAATAGTCAAAATCCCCTTTTTTCACACAGCTCACTGTCAAACATAGGACAAGGTTGTCTCCTCCCCTCTCACTGATTAAATTTCCATTTGATGACCTCACTATGTCTGAGAAACCCTTCAGAAGTCATGACAGAGTGTCTAGGTTTAGGTGATGGTATTTAGGGTAAGTATCCTGAATAGAATATCTCTAGTCAAAAACCTCGTTCTCAATATTACTCAGCCATCCTCTCTTCTTATCTGGCAAAACAAAACCCTTGTTTACCCCTAGGTCACACACCATCAAAATGCTCAATGTGTTTTTGTTTCAGCAAAACTCAGAAAGTAAATCCAGGAAGAAACAGAGTAGGAAGGTCCTATGTCCGAAGAAAGTAATCAAGTGAAATTTTCAAGAATTATCATCATGATACCTCAGAAAAGGTCTCCAATGGTCAAAGACATTTTATCAATGCATCTCTGCAGGGGTGCTAGGATAGATTACATTAGGCAGTTTTGAACAAAGGGACACTTCAAGGAAAGTTTTCAAAGCTAGAACAGTTGACTGTTGGGAAATAAAGAAAATGCAGATTTCAAAGAGAAAGGAAACCTATAGGATTCATCCCTGCAAACTCAAAGCACCAAGAAATTCAAAGAGTCAGCCATCATGGAAAAATGAGTGCAAAGGTGGGAATTTACTGCATCTAGCACTTCATGTCAACTCACAATGGAATTTTCATATTTTCCCAGACATATGGGCACAGCTCAGAAAAACAGTCTTATGAGACTAGGTATGTTAGTTCTCTGGCAAAAGACTTCCAGCCATTTAGGCATCAAAGTGAAAGAATATAAAAAGGGAACAACTACCTTTTTTATACCCCTATAGCCTAGAATCTAAACTATCAAAGACTCTGTCATCACAAAGGAAGCTAAAGCTATTGCAAAAGAAAGTTAATCTAAGAGACACAAGCAGTTATGTTGGAGTTTGAAATATCTTACCTATTCACCATCTTCACGAAAAATTTCTACAAAGAAACCTGTCTCATACAGATTGATAAAGGATAAACCATTTGAATTACCTCCTTCAATGATAAGAAGATGGCAATCACTTGATTTTATGAGGCGCCCCCTTCAATGATGATAAGCAGAAGGTATAAAAAGTTCTATTTAAATTACCTCCTTCAGTGATAAGTGGACATAGGGCAAAGGTTTAGTTTTCAAGAGAGGCTTCATTCAAATCATGAGCAGAGGACCTAAAATATAGTTTATGTCTAACATTCCTCCTTCAAATATAAGCAAAGGGCAAAGACTGTTTTAGAAGGCCTCCTTCAAATATAAGCAGAGGGAAAAGACTATTTTAGAAGGCCTCCTTCAAATATAAGCAGAGGGCAAAGACTATTTTGGAAGACCTCCTTCAATTTATAAGAAGAGGGAAACTAAAGTTGGTGAAAGATCCTTTTTCATAAAAATTAGAGGGCACATTTTATAATTTAAACACAGGGGAGTTTTTCTTTTACACAAAAAATGAAAAGTTATTTTGATGTTTGCAAAGAAATTTTTCAAAACTGTTTCATAAGAAATAGAGTAAATTAGTAAAAAAGGGCAGAGGTTTGATAAAACTATTTTGAAAAATTCAAAAGGAAGGTTGTGTGTTTTAAAAACATTGCAAAAGGCACAAAAGGCCTCAAAGGGCATTTTTTATTCTCATATTACCGATTGGCAAAGAAGGAGGGTTTCTCTAGTTCCTCGGCAAATTCCTCATGCAAAAATTCTTGGTCACGACGCGCCTGTAGCAGCTCACCGCAGGAACTTACAAAGGACAAGATGCACCTGTGCACTGGCGCGATGTGTTTCGGCGCCCAACCCTCATTCAGTCTTCGCCTGGCACCCAAAATTGCCCGTCATTCAAATTTCGTTCAAAAACACAATTTTTTGAACTGGCACAGTGTATTTTCCTCGTGCAGCCTCAGTTCAGACGCTACGCGCCTGTGTGTAAGGGTGTAGCACCTTCTCATTTCATTTCAAAGGGCCAAAATTGCCAATTTTTCTCAAAGGTCAGTGTTCATCACTGCAAAGAAGTTTTCGAGGCATTTATCACTATTTTTACCCCTCAGTTTCTCTTAAAACATAAAGGACATTTCGAAAACTGAATTAAAGGAAAAAGAAGTGTTAAAGGAAGAGAAAAACCTATTTTTATTTAAGGGTTGTCTAGTTGATTTTGGAGAAAAACAGAAAGATAAAAATGCCTCCAAAGAAAAGGGTAGAAAAGGGAGGTCAACACAAAAAATTTGAGCCCACCACTATTCAAGAAATCACTGCCTCTCCCTCAATATTGTCCTGTTTCCAAGAGGTAGGCTGCTTTGAATTTTGCAAAAGAATACCAGAGGTCACTAGCCACCCTCATCTAATATATTTATTCACCCTGAGTTTGGATGGAAAGAAAGTTTAGATAGAAGGTTTAGATTTTGAACTCACTCCTAGAGTTGTTTCTAAGGCAACCAAAATCCCTAAGATAGGAGAAGAGTGGTTCAAAAAATCTTACCTTGACCTCAGCCACTATCAGCCTTTTCGCAAGCCAACTCATCAAGATACATGCAGCTTCATTTTTCCTTTCTCACACTTGCTAGATGACTATGCAGCCCTCATGAAAATAATCATGAAGTTTTTCACCTGTGAAGGTAGATACTCCCAAGTATATGCCTATCTATCAGACTCCTTATTCATTTCACAAAGACTAAGTTGCTAAACCAACCCTTTTTCTTGTGAAAAAGTATAGACAAGATGTCTTCCATTGTTAGGAAAAATCCTCCGGCTCAGCAGAAAGCAAGTTTATTTCATCACTCTCTCATTAAGATCATTGTCCTTCACCAGCTGAAACAAAAGGGCATCCCTTGGGAAAATTTCATCTCTCACCCTAATTTCACTTCTCCATCTTCTATGCCACTACAAGTTAGGCCATTTTCATCCCAAGACCCTCCTCATGCTCATTCCTTTCCCTCCACACCTTATGTTTCCTCTTCTTCTCATGAGTCTACTCCCCAACAAAAACCATCCTCCACAGACAGCAGTGAGAAAGAAGAATGTAGTAAAAGCAAAGAACAAGCGGTTAATGGTGACAAAGAGTAGGACAGTGAGGGAAGCAGTAGTAGAGGTAAAGGAAAGCATGATGTGGCAGGTAGCCCACAAGGAAAAAATGAAGACAGTGATGAAAGAGCAAGCAGTCCACAACAAGAAAATGAAGACAATGATGAAGTGGAAGGCAGCCCACAAGGAAAAAATGAAGGCAGTGATGAAAGAGCAGGCAATCCACATCAGGAAAACATTGAAAACAATGAAAATGATAGAAGTAGTCACAGCAAAGAGGGAAGTAATAACAACAGTCATGACAACAAGAAAATGGATGAAGGAAGGGATAGCTTTGAAAAGGAAAAAAAAGTAGACCTAGACATCTCCCACCAAACAGAAAAGGAGCATGATCTTTCTGAGTTTACTCTAGATAATGAGTTCATTACAAATATCAAATTTAATGAACAAGGAAATTCTCCATAGCAAAGCAACTAAGAAGTGCAAGCAGAGAATGTTTTTGGAGAAGAAGAGAGCCCCTAGGCTGCAGGAGACCAAACTAAACAAACCTAGGTATTAATTCCTCCTCTCACTCATCATCAGCAAGGTCAAGAGCATGTGTTTACTGCCTCTCCAAGGCAAGGGGCCATACTTCCTTCATCAAAAGTAGCAAGGGCTAAAAACACCAAAACATCAAGGAAGAAAACCACTCAAATAGTGACTAGCAATGTCACTAGGGCACTAAGGAGTAGAGGCAAATTGCCAAAGAATAGCAAAGTAGAATTGCCTAAGAAAACCAGAGGAAAGAAAATCATCAAAGGCAAGGGCAGGGAGAAGATTGAAGAACAAGAAAGTAGTCATGAGAATGAGAGGGATTTTGAGCTAATACAAATAGAAAATGATGCTAAAGATGATGAGGCCAGTATTCTTAGATCCCTTTTCCAAAACCGGGAGGCTCAGATTAAAGATTTGGAAAATGGCCTAGAAAGGTCAAAAGACATCATCCACTATTTGCAATTTCAAAATAATCAAATGAGTGGATATATGGCAATATTTGAGGCTTGAGCGCTCAAATACAGAAGGGAATCTCAAAATTCACAAGTGAGGCTAGAAGAATACATGGGTGAGTATGCGGAAGATGATGAAGAAGAAGGACCAGCAAGAAAGAGACCTAGGACCATGGATCTTAGAAAAGCATTACAAAAGCAGAAAGAAGAGGAATCAGCTCGTGAACAGTAGTACCCTCTGACAGAGCTCCTTGCCAAAGAAATTGAGAATAATAGAGTGTCTTGGCTTGAGAGGGAAAATCAGAATTTGGAAACCAAATTGGAGAAAGCTGACAAGGATTTGGGCCTACAAAGAAGAATGACCGAGCACTACAAGAAGTTGAATCAGTTTGCTCGAAAGAAACTCAAAGCTACCCAAAGGATATGCCCGGTGGAAAAACATGGAAAATACCTATCCCAACTTGGAATTCTTACTCAAGCTTCATTGCATGTTTCTAAAAACTCTTAAGGGGTTTACTCACCAAATTTGGGCATTTTTGGACACATTCTTGTTTTTTGTGAATTTTAGGACTAAAAGCATAAAATCATGGGTTCCTTAAATTTTTCTCGAAGCATCCTCAATTGAATAAAAATATATTTTTGGATTCCTTGACATCAAAGGAACATTCTCAAAAATTTTCAGATCAAATGAAGCTGTTTTGGTCTCTCAAAAAGGCCAAAAACAACCATTTTTCACCTTTCTGCCCCTAATATCAGCAGGTGCTAAACTCGTGGGTTTTTTCATTGTTTCTACTTTTTGACTGTCTTCTAGGCATCAGATGGAACAAAATCAAGTATTTTTGGAAATTATACATTCATATCTTTCCAACGAGCCATCACGGGACTCATTTTGACATCAGGTGGTCAGCCAAAAATTCACTGTAAAACAGACCTTTTTCTAGCGCTACGTTCCTACAGATTTTGCTGAAAAGGAGTTTTCTGAGTGATGACTGGGCCAAATGTGCGTTAAGAAAGTTTATCTTGTGTTTCAAGCCTTGAAAGTGATTCTTTTTTGATGTTTTTTTCCGAAAATATATTTTTGAAGGATATTTTTTGCCTTGGACTTTGTTAAGCCTCAAGGACGGTTTTAGATATTTGTTTTTGGCCAATGGCCTTCTAGTTGCTCTAGGTGGGTTTCCTCCTCTTTGGCTTATATAACCAAGAAGATTCATTGTAACAAAGAGGCAAAACTTGATATATTGAGAGCAATACATAGCATTATGATCTTGGAAGAAATACTTGTTTTATGAAGTGGATGATGTGTTGCTTGGCTTGATGGTGGAGGAGCATTATGTGTAGGATTCCATGGCTTGGTGAATGGTGATTTTTCTCTAATTTTGTTTATGTATCCTTTTTTTCATTACTATTCCATAATTCTCATTTTTTGTAGATCAGTAAAGTATATGTTGAGACATGCTCATGGAAGCACCTCAAACATCCTGCATGTTATAGCTTTGGTGTTTTCCTCTTCTTGATCATTTCTAAAGGATTCTTAACTACCCTTTAGGTCCATCAAGAAATTTTTATTTGTTTTAGTTATGGTCAGTATGTTTTGCTATATTGTATGATTTAAGGTATGCCCTGCTTACTTATAGCTTCTCAAAACTCCATTTCTGAAATATTTCTATGAAATATTAGTTGTTTTAGTTAAGTCAAAGAGGTCTCGTTCGATCTTCCCTTTGTCCATGCTTGCAAAATTATTTCAAAGTTCTCAATAGCTCAAGATATGTTGTTTAGGAGTTCCCTCTTCATAGATTGAGTTTTTTGTTTATCTTATTTGTTTTCCCAACAACTGAAGGTGATTTTCTAGAGTTAGAGGTTCTTATGCTTCTATGTATTTCCGGATTGTTTATCTTTCATATGTATCAGTTTGAGTTTTATTCATAGAGATTTGTGGTTTACCGTACCTCATGAATACCTTCTTTAAAACTATATATGTTTAATATCTCTTTGTCTTTCACAAACTTAATGTTCATTTCACTTCATTTTCACCCAAAGAATCCATTTACCTTGACTAAATCAGCTCTGCAATAATACCTTGTCCACCATTTAGACAGTCTTGACTTTATCTGACCCCATAGCCCTGTTGATTTGATGAAATCTCTTTCTATTTATTCTTTTTGATCAATTTACCTCAAAAACCCAAAAAAAACCAAAATATACTTAACAGCTAGCCTAAAATCAAACATACAAAGCGAACAAGTTCACATCCTTCACATAATAGAGAGAGTCGTCTCTGAGTCCAGGGTGGCTAGGTCCTAGGATTCCAAAGCTTGGTCTGATGTTACCCTGTCATTTGGTTTACCAATTTGCCAAATTACGGGACTCCAACATAATGGCGATCACGGTGGGACCTATGAGTACATAGTTGCATGAAAACCTCATACAAGCTTAGTTAGACTTAGAAATACCGGTGAAACTGCCTCCTCATCGCCACACTGACAAAAGGGTGACTGCAGTGGAAACACTGAGTACGTAAACAGCCTAACCAACCTCAGTAGACTCATTAGTACTTCTATATTAAAATCAGAAAAACAGCCTATAATTTCCATTTAGAGTAGACTCTCTTTGTTTCAACACCTTAGCTAAGTGAAGAATCAAATATAGGACACTCTTACAGAATAGGATATATATAAAACTCTTTAAAAACCTCAAACAAAAATCCCTAGATTGGTTTCTATCATTCATTGGCGGTGGACCATAAAAATTTGTCTTTACAAGACAATAATATTCACCTGGCGACTCCACTAGCCTCCAGTAGGCCTACTACTCCACTAAATTCTTGAATACTCCCATAGGAATACTATCCGGTTGATTTATCCCACCACTCTCTAACATAATGGCGATCACGGTGGGAATTTTATGAGTCATATTAATCTGAATATCTTTCAAGACTCACGGAAAACCCCTGTCAAACTGAGCATTCTATCCTATTGATCCATCCCACCTGTCACTAACATAATGGCGATCACGGTGGGATGGTTGAGTAAAAACATCCTAGGTATCCCTTAGGAACTCTCAAAGTCTTAGTCAAACTTAGAAGGCTAAAGTATTGTCAAAAGAGTAGAATTTGGCTATTTCACCATTCTAGCAAAATGATGACTTAGCTATAGGACACTCTCACAAACCCTAGGGCTACATATAAGAAACTCAGAAAAACCCCAAAACATCCTTAGATTGGTTTTTTTTCAGTATTGGTGGTGGAACATACACATATACCCTCAAAACAACTAAAAACATCCACCTGGCGACTCCACTAGCCTCCAATAGGTCTATCACTCCACTAGTCCTTATAAAATCTCCTAGGAATGCATTGAGCAATCCCAATCATGCTGATGGTGGACAAAAAAGTTTAAATCTTCCACCTGGTGACTCCACAACCCTCAATAGACCAAAAGACTCCACTGGTATAGAACTCTAAACTGGTTGAAAAGACACAGTGACACTTTCTGATTAACAAATATGGATCCAAGGATATAAAGGAGATATGCTCCAACGAACAGAGATCATATCCCTGGATTTCCACACAAAATGCCTCAAATAGATTGGATGAAAAACCTGCCTATTTTTCAAGATGAAAACTTTGATGACCCCTTGTTACATTTCATCAAGTTTCATATACATATATGGATGTTAAAAGTTGAATGGCATGAGGACTGTCTTATGAAAATGTTCATGGCAACATTAGAAGGTAAGGCAAGAAATTGGTATGAATGGTTAGAACCTGGCATCTTGTTTTCTTTAAAGGATTTCCACAAGGTATTCTACAAACACTATATAGGGTATTGTCCATCTATATCCTTAGCTGAAAATTTATGTGATCAATCTAAAGATCTCATACAACACCTTGTTAGCATTGATGAAGATTTGGGAAATTGGCATCATGAAGATCTGTTAGAGGAGATCAATACATTTCTTACCTGAACTAACCATCAAGATGGCCAAGAAGATTTGATCAAGGATGAAATCCATCAAAAAATAAGAGAGGATCCACAAGATCTCTTTGAAAAGGTTGAAACAAATAACAATCCATCTGCCCCTTTTTGTAAAATACAATAGGACATTCAACCGCAAGATCAACCTCCACAAAAAATGGAAAGAAATTGTTGCCCAATCCAAAGAAAATAGAAAATGCCTCCTCCTTTAACTGAAAAAGAAATATATCAGATGTTATCCACTACTGCCTTACCTACTAAAGAAAATACTCATAAAGAAAAAAAGGAACATATTATTTCAGAGCCTCCTCAAGAAAACATTCAACCCTATGAATAGTCACAAATGGAAGAAAAAACAAAACCTTTAGGATCTCTACCTTTGTTCTTTGATTCATTTCAGATTATACAAGAAAATTGGCCTCCTGAGAATCTATCAGAGGCAACTCATGAATCCCATGCTTATTGTCCCAAACATCAAGAAGAGTTGGTTGAGGATGAAATCAAATCTGAAATGGAAAAAAAATCAAAACCTTTAGGATCTCTACCTTTTTGCTTTAATTCATTTCAGATTATACAAGAAAATTGGCCTCCTGAGAATCTATCAGAGACAACTCATGAATCCCATGCTAATTGTCCCAAACATCAAGAAGAGTTGGTTGAGGATCAAACAAATCAAGAAATGAAAAATAACCCACAGGATCTCTCTAAAGGCACAAGTGATGATTCATCATCTCTCTTAGGTAAGGCCCAAAAAGACATTCATCCTTTAAATCAGCTTTCCCAAGAGAAAGAGAATTATTGTAGTTATATCCAAAGAAAGATAAAAATGCCTCCCTTTTTAACTGAAGAGGAGATAGATCAACTCATAAACATACAGTCAGCCTCTAATCATTTTCCTCCTGATCTTAACTATCACATAGAAGAAAATGCATTTATAGATCAATTCAAAGATAAACAATCTGAAAATCCAAAATGTATGGTTGGTGACATTAATTATATCGATGATTCTCCAAAGTTTCATCAATATGTTGATAATGATGATGCTTTCCAAACAGAAGCTAGCAGAGTGTTCAGCACTTGGTTTTTGGGAGGAAGCCCAGTTTCATCAACTTGAGAAAGGTAAACAACCAATGCATAGCAGCTATGACAGTGATGAGGAAAGCTTAGAAAATTTGGAAGCAAATGAAGGCTTGAAAATTGATGATCAAAAGAAATTTGCTGCTCTTCTTTCTCGAGAAAATTTGTTGCCAAAGAGTATCCCTACTCATCAACATGATGACCTTCACACTGCTTTCGGTCCACTTAATCGGAACACGTCAGCTTGGAAAGAGGACTACACTGCAATATATGATGAGTCTGACAGTTCAAGTGATCATGAGCAAGGGGAATATTTTATTTCCCAAGAGAGTCCCAAACATAGCCAAGTGAAAGAAGGAGTAGTCCTAAATGGAGCTTATGCCTCAAAACCTCTAGATCAGGTATTATTCCAAGATCCATTTGTTGTTTTCATTGATAAATATGAGGGAGGAGTGTGTTCTACCATGAACACTTTTTTGCAAAGTGTGAGAAAAAAATTAAGCACTACTGTTTGAAAACAAGTGAGGTGGAGGTGGCCTTTTGATTTCTTCAGCATCATCAAAGAGTTGAACCAAGATCAACCATGAAATCATCTACTTGACTGGTTATATTGGAAACAAGAGTTCACCAGATAAATGTCTATCATATATAGGTTAGATTAGAATAGATAGGCATGCAAAATAAGCTCAGCCCCATGAGCATATTTCTTTCAGTTTGTTATCAGAAAACAGAAAATACAAAAACAACAGAAAAATAGAAAAGAGGGAAGTCTTAAAGTAGCAGTAAAGCCCCATGTTAAAAAAATAGTCATGCTAAAAGTGTGCAAGTCTAAATGCCACTACTAGTGCTCAAAAGATGTCTTTTTCAGTTATCTAGCCTAATCATAATTGAGCATGTTTTAAATTGATTGCTGATAAGTTAGTAAAAAATAATGATATTCAAAATCTAAAAGCTTGACTTGTCAAAGAAAGTAGATTAGGAAACAAAGGTGCTGGTTCCACACACTCAAAACAGAACCAAAGAGGAAAATAGGGATGAAAAGAAAATTATTTATCTTAGCCATGATTTTTCTAAATCTCATTTTGTGCAAAATAACTGTTGTGTGCAACTTGTATTTATGCCACAAACACATGATAAATTAGAATGCCTAATCCTGATTTGATCATTTTTCAATTCCATGTTTTAGTCTAGAGAATGAAATCTTGTCGAACAACTTAATCTTGAAAGTTGATCTAGTATAGGTAGAGAAATAAGGGAGTTAATTAGTTTAATCTAGAATCCCAGAAGATATAAGTGTAGAATTATATAGTGTTTTATTTTTTCAAAAATATCATGTCAAAGGGTTTGCCAGTCCAAGTGCACCCAAAGAAGAAAAAATGTTAGGCAAAATAGCTAGGTAAGTAGAGATGAGGTTGATGCTAATCATGCTGTTAGTTTGTCAGAAAGAATAATTTTCAGGAAAAGCATCAAGAAAAAGAGAAATTTGTGCCAATGGATGAGACACTGGTCTTCATAAGCCATAGATCTACAATTCTGGACACCTCCCGAAAAAGAGCTGCCCTCCCCAAATGGAGCCACTGTTAGTCATCAGTATTTTTGACTGTTGTGATGACTATATGCCTTGCCTAGGTTTTCTAGAAACCAATTTCAAACAGTCAATTTTTCCTCTAGAAAACCCCTCAGAGAAAATTTTATCTTTTTCCTCTCTTACAGACTATGTTAGAAGTGGTCATCAAGTTTCAGTCTTGATAAAACTCCCCTGTCCATAACTGTCATAAGCCTTGTACCTCTAAATAGTCAAAATCCCCTGTTTTCACACAGCTCACTGTAAAACATAGGACAAGGTTGTCTCCTCCTCTCTCACTGATTAAATTTCCATTTGATGACCTGACTATGTTTGAGAAACCCTTCATAAGTCATGACAAAGTGTCTAGGTTTAGGTGATGGTGTTTAGGGTAAGTATCCTGAAAAGAACATCTCTAGTCAAAAACCCTGTTCTCAATATTAGTCAGCCATCCTCTCTTCTTATTTGGCCAAACAAAACCCTTGTTTACCCCTAGGTGACACACCATCAAAATGGTCACTATGTTTTTGTTTCAACAAAACTCAGAAAGTCAATCTAGGAAGAAACAGAGTAGGAAGGTCCTATGTCCAAAGAAAGTAATCAAGTGAAATTTTCAAGAATTATCATCATGATACCTCAGAAAAGGTCTCCAATGGCCAAAGACATTTTATCAATGCATCTCTGCAGGGGTGCTAGGATATATGACATTAAGCAGTTCTGAACAAAGGGACACTTCAAGGAAAGTTTTCAAAGCTAGAACAATTGACTGTTGGGAAATAAAGAAAATGCATATTTCAAAGAGAAAGAAAACCTATGGGATTCATCCCTGCAAACTCAAAGCACCAATAAAGTCAAAGAGTTAGCCATCATGTAAAAATGATTACAAAGGTGGGAATTTACTGCATATAGCACTTCATGTCAACTCATAATGGAATTTTCACATTTTTCCCAGACATATGGGCACAACTCGGAAAAACAGTCTTATGAGACTAGGTATGTTAGTTCTATGGCAAAATACTTCCAGAAATTTAGGCATCAAAGAGAAAGAATATAAAAAGGGAACAGCTACCTTTTTTATAACCCTATAGCCTAGACTCTAAACTATCAAAGACTTTGTCATCACAAAGGAAGCTAAAGCTATTGCAAAAGAAAGTTAACCTAAGAGACACAAGCAGTTATGTTTGAGTTTGAAATATCTTACCTGTTCACCATCTTCACAGAAAATTTCTACAAAGAAACTTGTCTCATACAGATTGATAAAGGATAAACCATTTGAATTTCCTCATTCAATGATAAGCAGATGGCAATCACTTGTGTTTATGAAATGCCTCCTTCAATGAGAAGCAGATGGAAATCACTTGCTTTTATGAGGCAACCCCTTCAATGATGATAAACAGAGGGTATAAACAGTTCTGTTTTAATTACCTCCTTCAGCGATAAGTGGACATAGGGCATAAGGTTTAGTTTTTAAGAGATGCTTCATTCAAATCATGAGTAGAGGACCTAAAACATAGTTTATGTCTAACATGCCTCCTTCAAATATAAGCAGAGGGAAAAGATTGTTTTAGAAGCTCTTCTTCAAATATAAGCAGAGGGCAAAGACTGTTTTAGAAGGCCTCCTTCAAATATAAGAAGAGGGAAAATATTGTTTTAGAAGAGCTCCTTCAGTTTATAAGAAGTGGGCAACTACAGTTGGTAAAAGATCCTTTTTCATAAAAAGTAGAGGGCACTTTTTATAAGTTAAACACAGGGGAGTTTTGCTTTTATACAAAAAATGAAAACTTATTTTGATGTTTGCAAAGCACTTTTTCAAAACTGTTTCATAAGAAATAGGGTAAATCAGTAAAAAAGGGCATAGGTTTGATAAAACTATTTTGAAAAAGTCAAAAGGAAGGCTGCGTGTTTTAAAAACATTTCACAAGGCACAAAAGGCCTCAAAGGGAATTTTTTATTCTCATATTATCGATTGGCAAAGAAGGAGGGTTTCTCTGGTTCCTCAGCAAACACCTCGTGCAAAAATTATTTGTCGCGACATGCCTGTACTTGAGCGCTATGCGCCTGTAGCAGCTCACCAGAGGAACTTACCAAGGACGCGACATGCTTGTGCACTGGCGCAATGTGTTTCCGCGACCAACCCTCGTTGAGTCTCCGCCCGGCACCCACAATCGCTCGTCGTTCAAACTTCATTCAAAAACACAGTTTTTTGAACTGGCATGGTGTATTTTACTCGTGCAGCCTCCGTTCAGCCACTACGCGCCTGTGTGTAAGGGCGTAGCACCTTCTCATTTCGTTTCAAAGGGCCAAAAATGCCAGTTTTTCTCAAAGGTCAGTGTTCATCACTGCAAAGAATTTTTCCAGGTATTTCTCATTATTTTTACACCTCAGTTGCTCTTAAAACATAAAGGACATTTCAAAAACTGAATTAAAGGAGAAAGAAGTGTTAAAGGAAGAGAAAAACCTATTTTTATTTAAGGGTTGTCTAGCTGATTTTGGAGAAAAACAGAAAGATCAAAATGCCTCCAAAGAAAAGGGTAAAAAATGGAGGTCAACACAACAGATTTAAGCCCACCATTATTCAAGAAATCACTGCCTCTCCCTCAATCTTGTCATGTTTTCAAGAGGTAGGCTACTTTTAATTTTGCTGAAGAATACCAGAGGTCACTAGCCACCCTCATCTAACAGAGTTATTTGCCCTGAGGTTGGATGGAAATCAAGTTCACATAGCATGTTTAGATTTTGAACTCACTCCTAGAGCTGTTAATAAGGCAACCAAAATCCCTAACATAGGAGAAGAGTGGTTCAAACAATCATACCTTGACCTCAACCACTATCAGCCTTTTCTCAAGCCAACTCATCAAGATACATGCATCTCCATTTTTCCTTTCTCACACTTGCTAGATGACTATGCAGCCCTCATGAAAATAATCATGAAGTTTTTCACTTGTGAAGGTAGATACTCCCAAGTATATGCCTATCACATCAGACTCCTTATGCATTTCACAAAAACTAAGTTGCTAAACCGACCCTTTTTCCTGTGCAAAAGTATAGACAATATGTCTTCCATTGTTAGGAAAAATCCTCCGGCTCAGTAAAAAGCAAGTTTATTTCATCACTCTCTCATTAAGATCATTGTCCTTCACTAGCTGAAACAAAAGGGCAACCCTTGGGAAACTTTCATCTCTCACCCTGATTTCACTTCTCCATCTTCTATGCCACTACAAGTCAGGCCATTTTCATCCCAAGACCCTCCTCATACTCATTCCTTGCCCTCCACACCTTATTTTTCCTCTTCTTCTCATGAGTCTACTCCCCAACAAAAACCATCCTCCACAGATAGTAATGAGAAAGAAGAATGTAGTAAAAGCAAAGAACAAGGAGGTAATGGTGATAAAGAGTAGGACAGTGAGGGAAGCAACAGTAGAGGTAAAGGAAATCATGATGTGGTAGGATTACCACAAGGAAAAAATGAAGACAGGGATGAAAGAGCAAGAAGTCCACAGCAAGAAAATGAAGACAATGATGAAGTGGCAGGCATCCCACAAGCAAAAAATGAAGACAGTGATGAAAGAGCAGGCAGTCCACATCAGGAAAACATTGAAAACAATGAAAACGATAGAAGTAGTCACAACAAAGACGGAAGTAATAACAACAGTCATTACAGCAAGAAAATGGATGTAGGCAGGGATAGCTTTGAAAAGAAAAAAACAGTAGACCTAGACATCTCCCACCAAAGAGAAAATGAGCATGATCTTTCTGAGTTTAATCTGGATAATGAGTTCATTACAAATATCAAATTTAATGAACAAGGAAATCTTACACTGCAAAGCAACCAAGAAGTGCAAGCATAGAATGTTTTTGGAGAAGAAGATAGCCCCAAGGCTACAGGAGACCAAACTAAACAAGCCCAGGTATTAATTCCTCCTCTCACTCATCATCAGCAAGGTCAAGAGCATGTGTTTATTGCCTCTCCAAGGCAAGGGGCCATGCTTCCTTCATAAAAAGTAGCAAGGGATAAGAACACCAAAGAATCAAGGAATAAAACCACTCAAACAGTGACTAGAAATGTCACTAGGGCACTAAGGAGTAGAGGCAAATTTCCAAAGAAGAGAAAATTAGAATTGCCCAAGAAAACCAGAGGAAATAATATCATAAAAGGAAAGGGCAAGGAGAAGATTGAAGAACAAGAAAGAAGTCATGAGCATGAGAGGGAGTTTGAGATAATACAAATAGACAGTGATGCTAAAGATGATGAGGCTAGTATTCTTAGATCCCTTTTGCAAAACCGGGAGGCTCAGATTAAAGATTTGAAAATGGCCTAGAAAGGTCAAAAGACATCATCCACTATTTTCAATTGCAAAATAATTAAATGAGTGGATATATGGAAATATTTGAGGCTCGAGCTCTCAAATACAGAAGGGAAGCTCAAAATTCACAAGTGAGGCTAGAAGAATACATGGGTGAGTATGCAGAAGATGATGAAGAAGAAGGGCCAGCAAGAAAGAGACCTAGGACCATGGGTCTTAGAAAAGCATTACAAAAGCAGAAAGAAGAGGAATCAACTCGTGAACAGAAGTACCCTCTTATGGAGCTCCTTTCCAAATAAATTGAGAATAATAGAGAGTCCTGACTTGAGAGGGCAAATCAGCATTTGGAAACCAAATTGGAGAAAGCTAGTAATGATTTGGGCCTACAAAGAAGAATGACTGAGCACTACAAGAAGTTGAATCAGTTTTCTCGAAAGAAACTCAAAGCTGCCCAAAGGAGGCACCCGGTGGAAAAACATGGAAAATAACTATCTCAGCTTTTGATTCTTGCTCAATATTCATTGCATGTTTCTAAAAACCCTTAAGGGGTTTACTCACCAAATTTGGTCATTTTTGGACACATTCTTGTTTCTTGTGAATTTTAGGCCTAAAAGCATAAAAGCATAGGTGCCTTAACTTATTCTCGGAGCATCCTTAGTTGAAGAAAAATATATTTTTGGATTCCTCGACATCAAAGGAACATGCTCAGAAATTTTCAAATCAAATTAAGCTGTTTTTGTCTCTCAAAAAGGTCAAAAACAACCATTTTTCACCTTTCTGCCCCTAATATCAGCAGGTGCTACACTCCTGGGTTTTTTCACTATTTATACTTTTTTGCTGAATTATGTGCATCATATTGGAAAAAATAAAGTATTTTTGGAAGGTAGACATCTGTAGCTTTCCAACAAGCCATCACGGGACTCATTTCGACATCGGGAGGTCAGCCAAAACTTCACTGCAAAATAGACCATTTTCAGGCGTTACGTTCTTGTAGATTTTGCTGAAAAACAATTTTCTGAGTGATGACTGGACCAAATGTGCGTTAAGCAAGTTTATCTTGTGTGTCAGGCCCTGAAATTTATTCTTTTTTGCTATTTTGGTCGGAAAAGATATTTTTGAAGGATATTTTGTGCCTTGGACTTTGTTAAGCCTCAAAATTAATAATAAAATTTATTAAATTGATATTGAAATTATTAAATAATTAGAAATACAAAAATACAAAAAACTTGGTCAGCTCTTTTTCAAGAAATTGATCTCTATTTAAGGTCTAAAACCCTTCTAAAATTCTTCATTCTAAAAGTCCTGATGATGGATCCCAGTTGGGATTCAAAACGTCGACACATGTTCCTCAATACTGTGGATAATCCGGAAAGCTTCTTCAAAATATACTTAATAGCTAGCCTAAAATAAAACATACAAAGCGAACAAGTTCACATCCTTCGCATAATAGAGAGAGGCCTCTTTGAGTACAGGAAGGCTAGGTCCTAGGACTCCAAAGCTTGGTCTGATGTTACCCTGTCATTTGGTTTACCAATCTTCCAAATTATGGGACTCCAACAGCAGTTATGGTGAAATTGTGGGTACAACAAGTCGAGCTCCAAATGACATATATGTTCTAGATGAAGCAACTAAAGCACATCTACTAGCTAAATAGGATGATATAGTATTTGGTAGCAATGATGAATGAATAAGTAATAACTTTGCTACGAAGATGCAAAGTGAGTTCAAGATGTCTTTACTTGATGAGTTGACATACTTCTTAGGGCTTCAAATATCTCAGCAAGGGAAAGGAATATTTATAGGTCAAGACAAGTACATCAAGGAAATGCTCAAGAAATTCAAAATGGAAGATTGCAAACCCATCCTTACTCCGATGGTAACAGATTAAAAATTGAGCATAGAAAACTCATCTAAGGATGTGGATTAGAGGTTGTATAGATCTATGATTGGTAGTCTTCTATATGTAAAAGCCTCCTGGCCAGATGTTATGCAAGCAGTTGGAAAAGTACCAAGATTCTATGTAGCACCAAAACAATCACATACTATTTCTATCAAAATAATTATTCGATATCTAAAGGGAACAACAAAATATGGATTGTGGTATTCCAAGGGTAAAAATCTCATTATTGAAGCCTTTACAGATGCAGAATGGGCAGGAAGCATTGATGATCGTAAGAGTACTCATGAAGCATTTGAATATCTTTACCAGAAGCTTGGGATTCTCCTAAGTTCTCATTAGATTTTCCTTATTCAGAATATAAAGGGGGAGTGGAATTGTGTACAAGTCCACAGGATGGTTATGTGTCAGGGGGAGTTACCCTTTTCCATTGATGTCAAAGGGGGAGAGAATGTTGTAGGAAGAGGTGTCATGATCGTAGGGGGAGTACTTGTGTTGCCATCAATGCCAAAGGGGGAGATTGTTGATCAGTGGTTGTCATTGATGTCAACCGAAGAAGCACCAGGGGCTACCCCGATCTTGCATGGGAATTTTGACCTACCAAATTACTATATTCTATGTCAATAATATTTTTGATGGTTTGTACTTGTCAATATGTTTCTGTTGATATATGGCATGCCATGTAATTCTTCACGGTTTGATAGATCTTCGTGTTTGAAATTTGTAACCCCACTTAGTAGGAAAAAACCCCATGGGGTTGTGTCATGGGTTATTGAAAAGTCAATACTTAATAATTTTTAAGCTCCTAAAATCCCTCCCACGTTCACTTGTTTAAGACCCTCTCAACATAATCATTTATATAACGTGTGATCCTCATATCCTCCTAATGTAGGGATTTCTCCACCTCAAACATATCATCATGGAATTTACGCTATAAATTTTTTTCTACGAAGCTTCAGAAGCTGAAATTTTTATTAGGAGAATTTGAACTCCTGAGGAAGCTCCTGTAAAAATTTCAGATAAAGGTGCGTGATATTTTTAGAGATATTATCTGTGGAAGTCAATGTTTTGGTAGGCTCCTAAACTTCATCTAAATGAAGTGACCTTGGGAAAATCGTCATAACTCTCTCTCTAAGTATCAGATTGGAATTCTATAAGAAGTGGTAGATATTGAACAGACTATAGTTTTCACTGTATCAATTTTAGAGCCGAATGAAGAAACAGTGACACGTGGAACAACATACAAGTTATCTCTACTAAACCAATCCATAATTAGGGCATTGTTAGAGATTGGGCATAACTCTCCCTTGAAGAATCCAAATTGGGTCAGACCTGTGGAATTAGAAAGAAGACTGAGAGGACTACTACAGAACCGAAAATCACATATTGGGGATCTAAAATAACATAGATACATCAGATTCAATATCGAGATCACAGAAGGCAAGAAAAAGCTAGATCATGTGTTGTCAAGGGCTGCAAAGGACTAGACTTTCTAGGGCAACAAAGAAAAGTAAGTTGTAGCAGAGGGTAGAATGAAAAAAGAAAAAATCAAGTTGTGCAATAGTAATAATAAGTTCACCACATGAATTCTTCAAGTGGGCAACACTACATACAGTCATTGTAAAGGTATCATTTTACTGAGTCATTGTAAAAATTATACAAGTGTCTAAGTACGAAGAGTTGAAGAGGCAGTGTCGGGAGGTCTAGGATCATCATTAGGTGGTTGTTTCATAGTTTGGGTTATGGTATAGTGTGTCTTCTTCTTGTACATCATTCTATATCATTGTAAAGTGGACCATTTTCCCTAGTACGAGAGTCCATTCTTATTTTATTCTTCTATAGGGTGGTAGGGTGGTGTTAGGCTGGTGCATGAAGTCACCAATAGGTTCAAGCCTGTGAAAAATTTAGGGTGGTAAGGTGGTGCTAGGGTGAGTTGTAGCTCATTGGGTGTTGGGGCATCCATTTAGTTGACTACTCACGAATATCGGGCGTTGGAGCGTCCATCCAGTGGGAGCTGGAGAATAATGCTTTTATAGATTCTAGGAAATTGGAGATTTATTTTCAATTGGAGTTGAATATTAAAGAATTATTAGAAAATCATTCATGTGGTTTTTGTCTCGGAGAGGGTTTCCACCTTAAAAAAAAGTGTGCATTTGTAATCCTTTTATTTACAGCTATCGTTGTACAAAAACTGATGATAATTGAAGATTAACTAATTCTCTGAAAGATTAATAATAATACTAATTGAAAGGAATCTTTGATTCACCCCCCCCCCCCCCTCATTGTTTCCAAAAAATGTGTGGGAAAAAGGGTGATAAGGCTGACAAAGCATATAAGGAAGGGGATGGCAGCCATAGAGTGCATTCTGAATATTGTTTATGTCTTGGTCTTTTATGACTTTTTGCACGCTTCAGCTGTTTAGCGGATTCTACTGTGTTGTTTAGCACAAGGGTGTTTCCAAGAGGAAATCCCACCCTCATCCTCGGGTGAATTTGAGTACCCACTCTGGAGAGGTTCATTGAGTTTCATTTACACCATCTGGCATCAAGCCAAGTTTCATCCATTATCCACAGTGCAGTCTCCTTCAAGATTGTGTTGATTCATAGGGTAGTAGCAGTGGAGGATTGATATATCCAGTTTCTGATCTTGTTTTTCAATGAGGGGATCAACCCTTCATCCGGGAGGCTAGCAAGGAGGGTAATTGAGAATTATTTTATCATATGGCATCAGGCCAAGTTTCTGCCATCACCTACAGTGCAGTCTCCTTTAGAAACTGAGTTATTTTGCAGGGCAGTTGCAGGCAAGCACTTAGTGCCCAAGTTTGAGAGTTAGATTTCAAATGAGTGGAGCAACCCTTCATCCAGGAGATCTCTTGGAAGAGTATCAATTATTTCTATATCATATCAGCCACCTCCTATCAGTAATCTAGTTGCAGGGCATTATTCATCCCTGGGGATACATTTTGGCATTTTTTTTATTTTGCATATTTCTAGAAACCTTTTTGGGTTGTCATGAAATTGTGTTAGAAGGCCTAAATCTTTGATCCCAACATTCTCTAAGCATTGTATCAATAGATCCATGTAATTTCATTTATAGCATTAGTTATTCCCAGCAAAAACTACACCGTCTTAGCCTCCAAAATTCTTATATAGCAGTTGTTCTTCATGATTTATGTATTAGGTTCTTAGAGGCCTGTTTTTCCTAGTTTTAGTGTCTTTCTCCTCAAGATTTTGTACACATTTTCTACTATAATATATAATATAATGGATTCATTATCTACTCTCATTTGATGTGTTGATATTGTTAGCCACCTATAAAAAATTTTATAGCAAAAGGTGGCTAAGAATTTTTTGAGCCTCCAAGGAACAAATTTTATTGCTAAAAATTGTTGGCTCTTGAAGACTCTTGAAGGCCACATGCCTCTGTCCAAAATCTTCATTTTTGTTCCTATTTTATACTCAGAAATTCTGCTGAATTCATGAGAAGAAAATGTTGCAAAATCATCATTTTTCCCCTTCCTCCACTCAAAACTAGCCTTCATTTGCTCCCCTTTTTTCTCCATAAACTCCTCTATTTTCATGATTCCTCTTCTTCCCTTCATGAAAATCACTTTTAGAAACTTAAAGACTCACTCTTTAACCTTACCGAAACCCCCAAATCCATTGAAAAACTTGAAAATTTTCATGAAAAATACATATTTTTGCATAAAGGCTTAAGCCCCCTTGGGCTAAGTCCTAACCACTTCCCCTCCATATGCCTCAGCGTTAGAACCAAGCGCTAACCCTTCTCGGAGCTTATGGCATCGTAAAAATCCAACTGCGCAATTCTTTTCCATGTTCGAAAGTTCCGATGCGATTAGCTTTTGTATTGTAAAAACCCCGATCATATTATTTTTTATATAAATATCCCATGGGCCCACCTCCGGTGCTTAAAACCTTGTAATATTTTTTTCCCCGGTGGTCTTTTCCTTTGTGGAACCAAAAACCCTCTTTTCCAAATTTTTGGTCCAAAGAGTTAGAATCACGTGTTAATATAAAAAATGGGTAGATTGAAAACACCCGATCGCGCAATCGCATCAGAGAAATAAAAATGGGTAGATTGAAAACACCCGATCGTGCAATCGCATCGGATAAATACAAATGGGTTGATCGAAAAGACTGCATCAAAATTTCCGATGCGATTGAGTCCCTGTATTATATTTCCGCCCCATCAATTTTTCATATACCCTGTGCACAGGACCAAGAGTTAAAAATCCCAAGGCACTTATCGCATCGGGAAAGTTTAAATGGGTAGATTAAAAATACCAAGCTCGAGGTGCCGATTGCGATTGGCTCCCTTGAATTTATATGCCCCGAGTCCATCACGTTCCATATAACTAAAGGCCTCACAGTCAGGTGCCTATCCACTTTATACATATATTCCGCCCCCGAAGCATAAAACCTTTGTTTTATTTTAGATTGTTTTGAGATTTCATATATCATAATGGTTTTTATGCCGGTTCATTCTAAAAATCCCCACCGTTGATCATAAGCCGATCAAATGGCCAGCGTTCCATCGCATCGGAGTTTTAAATCGCATCGCATTTTCCATCGCATACACTTGTTTGCTCCTGCCGATCGGCCATCCCCTGATTCATTTTCCACCGTTGATATGATCCTCAAATCAATGGTCTGCGCTACATTGCATCGCATGTTTCAATCTCTATGTTTTGTTTCCTCCCCCGATCGGCCTTTCCCCCTGATTTATTCTCCACCGTTGATCTAATCTTTAGATCGACGGTCTGCGCTACATCACATCACAACTTTCAATCGGTGCATTTTCTCGCCACCCTTGATTGCGATCCCCCGATTGCGATCCTCCGATTGGATCCAGACCATCCACTTGTCCAGATCGGACGGTCAAAAATCCCTTCGACTTGTTCATTTCCCCGCTCTTCTTTAAGCTCCTCTTAAATAAATCTCCACCGTTGGATGCTTTCATCCAACAGCTACGCTCCTTCCCCACCTTCTGAAGCAGTTAAACCTAAAAACGCAGGATATTCTAATATTTAGTGTATTTTGCAGGGATTAATGGTTTTTCCATTTGTTCAAAAGAAATGCCGAAGGCCTGGAAAGACGTTTCTCGTGCCTTTGAATTATCAATGGAGACCATTCACAAGGATCGGATTCAACGTTTTATCAATGTTTCATGGGAATTGATGCCTTTAAAGCCCAGCGTGGCCCTACACATCGACAAGACAATATTTTATTAGAAACACAGTTAAAAGAGTATCATTGTTGAAGAACAGAGCGCAACAGGACAGAGGATTGAAGACAGATTTGGGAATTACGTCTAAGAATGATTCTCAAAAGCCTAATCCCCAGAATTAAAACACAATTAAAGACATCATAAGTGTTTAAATAGACAGAAAGGCCTCCACCACCATATTTGAGGCGAATTGATTCCTCAACTACCATAAATTCCACCTATGTCTTAAAGCATTCAAAACAGAGGCCAAATTTATTGTTAGAAATCTGATATTTTGCCTCAGAACGGCCCGGGAGTTACTTCTGCAAGGAAATAAATGCAAAAATATCTACAGAGTTACTCCAAACATTACGCAGAGCCTCGAAGTCAAACAAAAGCTCCCATCGAGTTTAATTCATAATTCTAAAATAGTTAATACAACAATCCACCTGTAAACTTCTCCATCGAGCCCCTCAAAGGCTGAGAAGTCTTGAATCTGTATTAATTGTCCTGAGAGATCTTTTATCAGATCTCACCTCCTCATCCTTCTATAAATACTTCTGTAAAAGATGAGAAAATGTTGGTTGCAGAACTTTGAAATACATTTAAGTTTAAACTTCTGACTATAAATAGTGTTCACTGGCTCTTGGAGCTCTGCTTGTAATAGATAAGTTAGGCTGAGTTGTGTAGATGATTGCTAAACTAAAGCATTGGACTTAAAGCTGTAACTAGTTTGGAGCATCAATACAAGTTGATTTATGGGATCCTGGTCTATGTTGACGGTGATGTTTTTCTAATTGTAACTTGTTATTTTTTTTCTATTTTCATTGTGTTTCATATTATCTTATAAAGAACATCATGCACAGAGTTAGGACCTACTGTATATCAGTAACCTTCTCTGACTGAAAATCTTTATTTATATGTTTTCTTCCAATCTGTGTTATTTAGGAATGATTCAATTAAGTTTAAGCATAGGAATTCTGGTGTTACCTCGTCTTATTGTCTTAGCTGAATGTTATTCTTGTATTTTATGTTCAGTATTAGTTAAGTAGAGATGAACTATGGAAGATATGGTATGTCCTAGTCCTAGTTTTATCCCAAAATATTGTTTGAATGTTTCCCCTGGAATGTGTTATAAGCTGGCTAGTTTCAAAGTACTTACCAAATCTTAGGCCATTCTGTGTTATCTTTGTGTTGGTCTTAAAAGTAACCAAGTAAAGCAGAGCTAGGAGAGGATTTGTGGTGAGCCCGTCCCGCTAGTTTCTACTCCAACAATTGCCTTCAAGTTTCTCTTTGTTTTAAGATATTTTCTATTGAAAGTGTATCAAAGGCTGGCTAGTTTAAAAGTACTTACCAGATCCTAGTTTGCTTTTATGTTCTTCCAAAGTGTTTGTCAAAGGCTGACTAGTTTAAAAGTACTTATCAGATCATGGGCTACTCTTTGTTTTGCATCTGTTTAATTTCCTTTCTTTTTGTATCATTTCATTCCATAAATCAAACTTCAAAGAGATCTTTAGACATAGATGACTTGCCCCATGGACCACTCTTGCCTGTTGCTGTTCCAATTAAACCCTATTATGACTCCATAGCCCAATGGACTAAACCTACAATTATCTATATTTTTGGCCGAAGTTTACTCTGATTGCTTGCAACTTCTCACCTTTGAAACTCTTTGCATTCAGGACTTTCCACCTCAAATAGTATTCATGCTCAATCATCCAAAAAACAAAACAAACCCTTGGCCTTCATAACTAGCCTAATATCATTACCCCAAACTTCAAAGACAAATCCATCTTTGCACTTATTGGAGAGATCTCTCTCCGGATTCAGGAGGGCTAGATCCTAGAATGCCAAAGTTGGTTGAAACGATGTTGTTTCTGTGAACGGACTTTGCCAATCTTGCTGATTACAGATTCCTAACATTTCTGGCGACTCCACTGGGGAGCTTAAGTGTTTTTGATACCTTTAAAGACCTCAGAAAACCCTCAATTCAAGAAAATTGTCGTGAGTTAAAAGCAACCCTTTCAAGCACTACCAAAGAAAGGTAATCATGGTAAAACTTGTTTGAATTAGTGACAAACTAGGCAAACCCTAGGATTCTCTTAAGACTTTATCTAACCTTGAAAGATCAGCTAGCTTAGCCGTAAGAGTAAACTGTCTTTGTCTCATAACTGTAGCTAAGTTTTGAAACAGAGTTAGGATATTCTTAAAAAACATACAACTGTAAGATAACTCAGAAAATACCTAAAAATATTTCAGATTGGTATTCAATAAACATGGTGGTGGACCATAAGACCTTTTACCTCTGAAAAGAGCTAAAACTTCCACTTGGCGACTCCACAATCCTCAACAGACCTTAAGACTCCACTGGGAAGAACCCTTATCATTATAATATCTTTCAAACTTAGTCAGAAGACTGTAGGATTAAAATTTGTGTAAACAGATTGGTTGACCACTCAAAGATTGTCATACCTGGTTGAACTTTTCCTGTTTTATTTGGGTCTGAAAAACACAACATAGGGGCTCCTAGAAAGATTCAGACTAGAGCCTATCCTAACACTGATCCACCTGAGATAGTTGATAACCCAGAAAGTATCCTTAGGAAGTCTCCTAAGATTAAATTATCAACTGTTTTCAGATCACCCTTGAGAGCTAATTGAGTTCCTGAAAATCTTTCAGCTCTACAACAATCTCAATTTGACTTAGTAAATCCATTTAGAGCTAGGTCTCTTGGTGATTTAGATTAGTTAGATTCTGAGTCTTCACTATCATCTCCTGAAACAAGTGAACCTCTTGGTAGCAGAGAAACAAAACCTCCTGATTTACATTTCCTTCATAACTTAGGTGTCTCTCATCCAAGATCAGCTCAACAGTCTATTCCTGGTCCATCCACTTCTACTCACCCTACATCCACTGTTCAAACCACTACACCTCGGCCCACTTTTCCTGTTGTTAATCCAATCCTTGTGAATCCACCCCCACCACATATCATGGCAACATGGTATGCTCTGTTAGTCCTTCCTGTACCATTAGTTAATCTTCCACAGGACTATCAGTGCAAAATTCCATTATATGATGCTAGCAATGCTACCACTGCATCACAACATGTGGATAAGATGAATGACTACTTTGACAGAAATGAAATTGATGATGATTCTATCAAGCGTAGGTTATTTGCTCAGAGCTTAGGGGGAGAAGCAAGAAAATGGTTCAAGGGTCTAGCCCCGCATAGTATTAATGATCTCAAAGCCTTCCATCAAACATTCTTAAACAAATGGGAAGTAAAGAAGAACCCTCTCCAAGTCCTTTTTGATTACTAGAACCTCCATAGAAACACTGGGGAAAGTGTGCAAGCTTATTGCACTAGATTCAATAGTGTGTCTAATGCACTTTCCCCAGAACTAAAACCTCCACAGGGCTCAGCTTTAAACAAGTTTCCTGAAGGGTTTGACTCTGACATGACCTATCAGCTGAGAGAGAGAGATTTTGCAACTCTTGAAGATATGCAAAAAGGTTCTCTTTCTGTGGAAGTCAACTTAATGGAGAAGAGAGCAAGAATGAAAAATGAAAAGAGAGTGTCTTTTAGAGAGGAAAACACACCTTCTACTTCCAACTCAAATATGGAGAGAATGATGGAGGAGATTATGAAAGAGATGAGCATAATTAAGAGAGCACAAGCAAGTCAAAACCAAACTGCTCCTCAAAATAGAAACCAGAACCAAAACCAGAATTTTAGAAGAAACCAACCTCCAAACAGGCCTAAGGAAGATGATCAACTGATCACTCCTCCCTTTCATCAAAAATATGTAAGTGAGGTTGAGGAAACATATGAGATAATAGAGGAAGAAGATATCAACATGCTGGGGGTAGATAATGATGACTTCGAGATTCATTATGATAGAAAACAAGGCCTATAAACACCTTATGATGACAGAAGAGATGATGATGAAAATTATTATCAAGACATGGAAAATGTCATCATAGAATATCAAAAATAATATGACCTTAGAAGAAAAACCAATCAAAAAACCCCCAACACCAAAACCTCTGACAAATATTCACAAAACAACACTACAACCAAGCCTAAAGTTGTCAAACAAAAGGACAAAACAGTGGCTGTAAATTCTGATAATGATAAAGAGAAAGGCACTCAAAGCAATGAAAAACAGAGTGCAGACCTTAGTAGTACTAACACTTCAGCTAGTACTCATGTGAAAACACTTTTTTCAAGTGTAAATAAAACAAATCAGCAAGCTGATATTGCTGATAGAATGACAACTAATAAGGCTGAAACCAGCACTTTAAAAAGTTAAATTCCTTTCAGCCTGGAGTAGGAAATTTCAAAGATAAAATTTATTGTTCCCTTGACTGAGTTAGTTGCCCAACATGTATATAGAACCCAAATTTTGAAGGCTTTAAATATAGAAGAGAGCAATGATACAGTCAATCTTAATGATGACCATCCAGAGCTTATTTTTGGTCCAGAGATTGAAGGTAGATATCAAGAGGGACCTGTTCCTCCCTTTTATGTGAGTTTAAACGTTCATGACAAAATTTTGCACAACGCTATGCATGACTCCGAGGCTTCTCATAATTTAATGCCTAAAGTTGTGATGGAGAGCCTTGGCCTAGAAATCACCAGACCTTATAAAGATCTGTACTCCTTTGATTCCAGCAGAGTAAAGTGTTTGGGTTTAATCAAAGATCTCTGTGTTAACGTAGCCCAGATTCTAGCCAAATGCTTAGTCATGGATATTGTTGTGGCTGATGTTCCCCCCAAATATGGAATGTTGTTATCAAGATAATGGGGGGCTAAGTTACAGGGGACTATGCAAATGGACATGACCTATGCGACTATCCTTGTTTTCAATCAAAGTAGAAGACATTACAGGGAGTCTCATATGCAGTACACAGTTACAAGTCAAGACAGACCGCAAAACTACCCTTTATACTATGTAAACACAAGCCTTGATTCATTTATCCTTTTTAATGAAGAAGCATTAGATGAACAAGTAACTTTAACAGAGTTAATGGTCGATCGAAAGGAGGAGGTAAACATTACAGAGTTGTCAAAATAGTTTGCTGAACCTTTAAATAACAGCAAACCAAATATAAGTCTTGAACTACAGGTAATGCATCCTTTGCTTTTAAACCTGGACACTAAAGAAAGCGACCCTCAAATGAACGAAAATCTTGGCGAATCAAAACAAATACAACTAAGTGCTGAGTTTCCACAACAACCTTTGAGCACAGTAGTTGAAGAGGATGGTAACCATGATGAAACTAAGAATAGTCCTCTGTGGAGTATTTATTTTGATGGATCCTGCACTAGAACTAACGTAGGTGCAGGTGTCTGGATTTCCAACACTAAAAATAACCACACAGAATGTATTTCTTGTAAATTAAACTTTCAGTGTTAAAACAACATAGCCGAATACGAATCCCTGCTTTTGGGCTTACATTTGTTGAAAAAGTTAGGAGCCAAGAGAATTAAAGTTCAAAGAGATTCCGAATTAATCATTAGGCAAGTCAATGGGGAGTATAACGCTCATCATCCCAGACTTAGGGCCTATCGAAACGATGTCATGGACCTTTTAAAAAATTTCGAGGAGTCCAAATTAATTTTTGTCCCAAGAAAAAGAAATATTACGGCCCACAGCTTAGCCTATGTAGCTAGAACATGCTTAACGCCATATGAAACCAAAGACTTCACAACTCAGATACAATTTAGACCAGCCATCCCTGATAATGAAAAATATTGGCAGGTGTTCAATGGAGATAAAAAAATAGAAGACTTCATGCAATTCAGAATTGAATTTGAACTACACAGTTTGGACTCGGACTATGATACAAACTGCGGTGAAGAAAAATTTCTTGGCGAAGAAGAGCCATTTCCTGAGCTTGTCAATATTAATTTTCTGACAAGAAAACTTATAAACAAAACAAAATTGAATGCAAAGTTAGAAACATAGGAGTTAGAAACTCTGCACTCTAAAGATGAAAGTTTGCCTAAGGGTCTGGCCCCTTTAGAAGAGTTGTTCGATTTTAACGATGTGGCGAATAAACCAAAACTGGAACCTATAGAGACTGAAGTGGAAGAGTGCAATATAGGCAGTTAACTTAAACCTATGATGATTAAACTGTCTAAGACTTTACCGGCTCACATTAAACTTAAATACATCGAGCTTTTTAAAGAATTTTCTGATGTTTTTGCGTGGAGTTATGAAGATCTTAAATCCTATGACACTGAAATAATACAGCACAAAATTCCCCTCAAAGAAAACCAAAAACCATTCAAATAGAAACTGCGCAGAATAAACCCTGTCCAGTTACCATTGGTTCAAAAGGAGATCATGAAAATGTATGATGCTGGCATTATTGTCCCTATTAGATATTCTGAGTGGGTGTCTAATCTGGTGTCTGTTAGGAAGAAAACTAGAGAGATCAGGCTTTGTATAGACTTTAGAGACTTAAAAAAATCTTCTTTAAAATACAACTACCCTTTACCCAAGATGGATCATATTTTACAAAGGGTGGTAGGGTCTAAAATAATTTCTTTGCTTGATGGCTATTCAGGGTACAATCAGATTTTAGTTCACCCTGTTGATCAATTAAAGACAACATTTACTACACCATGGGGCACTTTAATGTATGTGAAAATGCCTTTTGGCCTAATGAATGCTGGAGAAACTTTTCAAAGAGCCATGGAAATAGCATTCTCAGAGGAACTGGGCTTCTTCATCATTATCTATCTTGATGATTTCACTGTGTTTTCAAAAATAGATGAAGAGCACTTAGAACATTTAAGAAAGGTTTTCGATAAATGCAGAAATTTTGGGATATCTTTAAACCCTAAGAAGACACCATTTGGTCTCCAAGAAGGTAAACTTCTTGGACACATTATTTCTGAAGAGGTTATAAAGATAGATCCAAAGAGGATTGAGGCCATATTGCAAATCTCTCATGCTCGAAACATCAAAGAATTGCAATCTTTCATTGGAAAGATTAACTTTTTGAGAAGGTTCATCCCCAACTTGGCTGAGCTCATTAGGAATATTAAAAACATGTTAAAGAAGGAGAAAGGGGTAAAATGGACCTTGGAAGCAAAGAAATCCTTTGAACTAGTGAAACAAGCGTTAACCAAAACACTGGTTCTAATAAGTCCTGATTTTTCAAAAGATTTTTATATTTTTTCATTTGCATCAGAACATACCATAGCTTCTGTCCTTTTACAGAAAAATCCGCAAGGACAAGAGCAGCCTATTGCATTCTTTAGTAAGGCATTGAGGGATGCCCCTTTGAAGTATAACATTATGGAGAAGCAAGCTTTTTCTTTGGTTAAAGCTTTGAAATACTTCAGGGTGTACATCCTTCACTCACACATCATTGCCTTTTTCCCAAACTCAATTGTTAAAGACATTCTAACACAGGACCCAGATGGTAAGAGAGGTAAGTGGATTGCTGTTATTCTTGAATATGATTTAGAGATAAAACCCACTAAACTCATCAAAGGCCAAGGTCTAGCTAGATTAATGGCTGAATAAAATTTTGAAGTTCTTGATATCAATATGATTGATGCTTTGGATGACCAAGAAGAATTCTCAACTCCTATAGTTGAAGATAATTTTATGAATTCTCCTTGGTATGCTGATATTATTTATGTTTTTCTTAATTTGAATACACCTCCTGGTTTGACAAAAAAAAAGGCAAGGTTCCTAAAGTTAAAAGTTGTAAACTATTGCATTATAGATAAATGTATTTATTAGAAAAATGCAAGTGGTCTATTGCTTAAATGTTTGCCTGAGTTGGATGAAAAGAAGGTTAAGCAGGATTTCCATGAAGGAGAGTGTGGAGGTCTTCTGTACTGGAAGACAATAGCCAACAAAATTTTGAGGGCTAGTTTCTATTGGCCTACTCTTTTTCATGATATGCACAAAATGATCATAGCTTGTCATAAATTTCAACTTTTTGAAGGAAAAAGAAAACTGCTACCCCTACCTCTGCATCCAATCACTGTTGAGGCCCCATTTCAACAGTGGGGACTTGACTTCATAGGAGAAATCCATCCTCCATCTTCTGCCTAGCATAGATGGATTCTCACTGCCACAAACTATTTCACTAAGTGGATAGAAGCCATACCTTGTAGACAGGCCAATGATTCAATTATCATAAAATTTATGGAGACTAATATTCTCTCCATATTTGGCTGTCCTACCAATATTATCACTGATAATGCAGCAGCATTTGGATCAAAGAAGATGGTTGAGTTCTGTCATAGATATCAGATAACATTGGGAATTCCATGGCTTATTATCCCCAAGGTAATGGCCTAGCAGAATCCTCAAATAAAATTTTAGTGAACATAATCAAGAAACTGTTAGAGGACAACAAAAAGTCTTGGCACACAAAGCTGGTTCATGCACTTTGGGCTGACAGATTGACTTTGAAGAAATCTATTGGTATGTCACCTTTCCAGCTTATGTATGGTACTGATGCAATTTTTCCAAACAACCTTGGTGTACCAGTGATGAATTTGATTCAAGAGTTACAAACTGAAGATAATGACATGATCAGAAGAATAAACTAGACCATTCATCTTCAGCAAACCAGAGAGGAGGTGTATAACAAAGCATTGCAGAAACAAGATAGCATTAAAAAAAATTTGACAGAAGAACAAAGGCAAGATGATCCGGATTTATGCAGGAACGAAACAGAATAAACATATAACCATAAATACAGAGATGCAGCCGAAATAACACTTCATTTCATTAATATCAAGGAACTGAAATTTGCTTACAGACAGAATGGAAATAAAACTAGCTAGGGCGCTAGTAGCTATCTATGAGAAGAGATGTGGCAGCTACAGGCCTCTAAACTAAGTTAAAATGAGGCTCGAGGGCCTATTTATTATTGAGAAACAATGGAGAACTCTAAACATCCAAGAACCTAACCCTAGGAGATGAAGCGCCAAAAATATGGGCCCCGTTTGGGTAAATTGGTGTTTCAACTTCCCAGGGACATAACTTTGGTATACTATCTCCGTTTGATGCACATGGTACATCATTAAAAAGATCTATTTGAGGACTACAACTTTTGCCAAAAATATCCATTCCAAAGTGGAATGATATTAGCTGGAGGCGTGATGCCCAAAAAACGTCGTTTAGGGCCTCAAAACGGCTTTGGAAGTTCAGGACCCGAAAAACTGCTAAAAATAGTAAGTTGTGCCGAAACTGAAAAACTGAAAGAGGCAATGGTGGGGCCCCAAGTCGAATAGGCGGGTGGCCACCAATATCCACCTAGATCATTCCTCCCCCCTTAGGAAGCAATGGTCCCCATTGCGTTGAGTTCATCCATGAGATGAGGAAACTTCTGTTGAACTTGGTCCCTGGTGAACCACTTGCCTTGGTGCAGGAGTTGGCCAGCTTTGACAGCCCGATACAGTTGGATGTTCTGTTGGCAAGTGCTCTTTATTTTCACATCCCTGATACAATCTGTGGTGGCCTGTTCCATGCAGTCTGGGTTTAACTCTGTCGGTGTGAGTTGTTCTGCAATGTCTGAGGTGTCGAGTAGAGGTGGGAAGTAAGGACGAAGGCGATCCACATTGAATACTGGGTGCAGAACAAGGAATGGTGGAATACTGAGCTCGAAGGCATTGCTCCCTACAGCCTTGGTGATGGTGTACGGCCTGTATCGGAGCGGGCGAAGCTTGCGGTGGGGTCCAGTGAGGCGCTCCTTCTGCAAATGTAGCCATACTTTGTCGCCCACCTAGAAGTTGTGTGACACTTGGTGTTGATCATGGCGTTACTTATACTTGGCATTGGCTCTGTCCAATATATCATGAGCCTGATAGAAGATGTGTTGAATGTGCTCGATGAAGCTACTTGCTTTGTCAACTTCAGACTGGACATGAGCTGAATCGGCCTAAGCAGCTGCATATGGTATGTCTATGTCAATAGGACATAGTGGCTGGAATCCCAAGCCCACCTGAAAGGGGCTATGGCCGATTGAACTGTGGAGAGCCCGATTATAACTATGTTGTACATATGGGAGGCTCTCGTCCCATGTGCGTGGATGCTTTGAATTGTACATGTGCAGAATGTGTACAAGCATTCTGTTGACGACCTCTGTCTGGCCATCTGTTTGGGGATGGAAAGCTGTGGACTTGGTGAGCTTGGTATCCAACATTGACCAGAGGCTGGACCAAAATGTGCTGAGGAACCTGCTATCCTGATCTGATATGATAGACTATGGGATCCAAAAGTGCACCCACACTTGTTCAAAGAAGAGTTTAGCAGTGGCTTCTGCTGTGATATTCTTCTTGCAGGCCGCCATAATGGCCATCTTCGAGAATCTGTCGACGACCACAAAAACACAGTCATTTCCCTGCTTAGTAGAAGGTAGGCCCGACATGTAATCCATGGAGATGGATTCCTAAGGTCGACTAGGGGTAGGTAGAGGAGTATATAGGCCTTGCTTCTTGATGGTCGGTTTGGTAATGGCACAAGCAGTGCAGGATCTGATGTGCTTCTCGACATCCTTTCGAAGGTTCGACCAATAGAAATACTTCTGCAGGATTGCTACTGTTTTCTCGACCCCGAAATTCCCAACGACTCGACTGTAGTGTGCTTCCCATATCATCTTGGCACGCTCGCTTGAAGGAACACAAAGGTGTCCCATGTGACATAAAAGTGCATCTTGGAGGTGAAAATTTGGAACTTGCGTACCCCCAAGAGTGCCTTGTAAGTTTGGCCGAATTCTGGGTCACTCTCATAGAGAAGCGGCCAATCAGAAGTCTCGTGCCCACAAGAGTTGAGCACAGTGGTGAGCGCCACGATCGGTGGTTGGCTGAGGCAGTCTGCAACATGATTGGTGCTACCCTTCTTGTACTTGATGTTCAAATGAAACTGTTGCAGATATGTGGACCACTTCTGATGGCGATCATTCTGCAACTTCCCTTGTGTCTGTATGAACTGCAGGGGCCGGTGGTCTGTGTGGATGATTGTTTCCTTCCCCAAAATGCAATGCTTCCATTGTCGACAAGCTTGCACAATGGAATACATTTCTTTTTCATAAGTGGGATACTTGCGAACGGTGTCAGACAATGTCTCACTGTGATATGCCACTGGATGTCCCTGTTGAGTAATAACTGCCCCAATAGCATAGTCAGAAGCATCTGTCTCGATCTCAAATGGCTGTTGCAAGTCTGGTAAAGTGAGCACTGGGGCAGAACAGAGGCGATTTTTCAATTCTGTGAACGCCTTCTGTTGAGGTTCCTACCAAAAGAATTTTTATCTCGCTCCTCCCTTGGTGACTTGACTCAAGGGCCAAGTGATATGAGAGAATCCCAACACGAACCTCCGGTAGAAATTAGCAAGACCCAGAAAGCTATGAAGCTATGTTATAGTAGTTGGGGCTGGCCAATCCCGAATGACTTGGATCTTGGCTGGATCCACATGCACCCCCTTTCATCAATAATGTATCCCAAATATTGAACCTGGGTCATGCCAAAAGTGCACTTCTCCAGATTGGCACACAACTTGTGTTGCCGCAATGTTTGGAGGACTTGTCGGATGTGGTGAAGGTGCTCTTCCCAAGTCTGGCTGAAGATAAGAATGTCATCCAAGTACACCACTACAAATGAGTTGGTGAATGGCCGAAATATGTCGTCCATCATCCTCATGAAGGTTGCGGGAGCATTCGTCAACCCAAAAGGCATGACCAGCCATTGGAAAAGGCCTTCCTTGGCTTTGAAGGCAGTCTTCCACACATCAAAGGGTTCAATCGGTACCTGGTGATACCCCAACTTCAAGTCAATCTTGCTGAAATATTTTTCACCTTTGAGATGGTCCAGAAGGTCATCAATCCGTGGGATCGGGTACCTATTTCGGACAGTGATCTTGTTCAGCGCTCGATAGTCAATACAAAGTCTCCACATCCCATCCTTCTTCTGTATCAATACGATCGGGCTCCCACAGGGTGATGAACTTGGTCAGATGTGACCTTTTTGCAGTAGCTCTTGAATATGCCTCTTGATTTCATCGTTCTCCAGAACAGAGCACTGATAGATCGGTCCATTGGGTAGTGGCGCACCTGGGGTCAGATCAATCGGGTGCTTGACTTGACAGTGCAGAGGAACCCCTGTGGGTGAGGTGAAGATGTCCCCGTACTCCTCCACAACCTTATCCATTTGTTGTTGTCATGCAGAGGAGCATTGTCTGGAGGTCGTGGCCACAGTCTTCTTCTTTCCCTCAGGGTGGATCATCAGGAAAAAAAAATTCCTGGTTTGGGAAATGAGCTTACTGCATTTTTTTGCAATAACCAAAGAGATAGTGGCAGGAGGTGGTACCTCTGGTATCCTGTACAACTTATTTCCAAAAGTAATAATAACAGCACGAGGCTAAGAGTCATACATAGCATGATGATTCCACAAGTATGGTTGTCCTAATAATACATCAGAAACATCAATAGGAGCAACGTCACATAATACCTCATCCATGAAGGGCTTGCTATAGGGAAGGCGGCACTGCTGGTTGACGTGGAGATCTTGTCCTTGGTGAAGCCACCCGATGGTGTATAGATGTGGGTGAGTTGTGGTCAGCAAGCCCAACCGCTTCACGGCATCTGCTGAAATGAGGTTCTTTTGGCTCCCATTGTCAACAATGAACTGTACAGGGGAGCCCTTTACCCACATCTGGGAGTGGAAGAGATGTTCCTCCTCCTCTAGATCTTTCGGTTCCTCCTTCTGGATCTTTGTAGTGGCAACAGTGGCATTGGGCTCCGCATCAATAATCTATTTCCATTTTTCATTCTCCTTTTTAGGTTTTGATTCAGAGTCGGAGCATGCATATGACTCAAAATCCCTCATCTCGGCCACTAGCGACTGCTTGGCCCGACACTCACTTGTGTTGTGAGTGGAGCTCTTATGGAACTCACACCACTTTCCTGTGTCCTTATTTGGCTTTGCGATGTTGTTATTTTCTTATGGCTTCGATGGGTTGTCTTTAGCCGCCATGCCTTGGCTCTATCCTTTGTTTTGCGGTTTGGAAGCACCTTTCCCTTGCTTTTGATTCGCAGATCCAACGTCTCGCTTCTTCTGTTTGAATTTCTGCTCAATCTTGGCAGCATACCGGTATGCCGTACCATGCGAGGAGATGTCGAGGAACTCCATTTCCTCCTGAATGTATCTGTGTATACAGCTGTGATACTTTAGCACCAGATGTTTCTCTGAATCTTTGATACCCAACTTTGTGCGCAGGGTATGGAACAGATTCGTCAGCTCATGCACATCTTGATCCCTTTGTTGTTGCAGTGTGGTCCATTGTATGTACTTGTCCTCATAGCTCCCCACGGGATAGTACTGTTCCTTGACGGCGTCTCGGAAAGAATTCCAAGTTGGTACGGCCGAGAACAGAGAGGGTTCTTTCTGGTCCTTGTTCTCACAGTAGGTTTCCCACCAGTCCTTAACATGGGGGGTAGCTTTGAGGAGTGAAAAAATAATCTTCTCCCGGTCTGAAAAGTCATGAACAGAGAAATATCCTTCTAATAGATTCAACCATCTATCTACGACATCTGCATCTATTTGACCCTCAAATATGGGAATGTCAAAATTTACTTGTACCTTAAAAGGAGTCACGCCTTCAGAGTGGCTACTGGATGCAGATGCGCCGCCGGTGGGTAGCCGTTGAAGGATATGAGCAAAGTTATCCATCATCGTGGTCCTTTGTTTTTCAAGGGCCTCCTAGAGAAATATTTTGATAGGATCTCCTGCTCCCTCATCTTTCTTTTCATCCCCCATGAGTGTCCGTCGAGGTTTTCGAGGCTAATCTTGCAAATGTTCCACCAGATCAAGCCCTAGCTCCTTATACCCTGACCTCGTTGGGGACATGCAAAGAAGGATCAAGAAAAAGCAGCCCACTCTGATACCACTGATCCAGATTTATGAAGGAACGAAACAGAATAAACATATAACCATAAATACAGAGATGCAGCGGGAATAACACTTCATTTCATTAATATCAAAGAACTGAAATTTTCTTACAGACATAATGGAAATAAAACTAGCTAGGGTGCTGGTAGCTATCTCTGAGAAGAGATGTGGTGGCTATCGGCCTTTGAACTGAGTTACAATGAGGTTCGAGGACCTATTTATTATTGAGAAACAATGGAGAACTCTAAACATCCAAAAACCTAACCCTAGGAGATGAAGCACCAAAACTATGGGCCCCGTTTGGGTAAATTGGTGTTTCAACTTCCCAGGGATGTAACTTTGGCATACTATCTCCATTTGATGCACATGGTACATCATTAGAAATATCTATCCGAGCAATACAAATTTCGCCACAAATATCCATTCCAGAATGGAATGATATTCGTTGGAGGCACGATGCCCAAAAAACGTCGTTTAGGGCCTCAAAACGGCTTTGGAAGTTCAAGACTCGAAAAATTGCTAAAAATAGTAAGTTGTGCCGAAACTGAAAAACTGAAAGAGGCAATGGTGGGGCCCCAAGTGGAATAGGCGGGTGGCCACCAATATCCACCTGGATCACAAGAAATTTCAAGATTGGGGACAAAGTTTTAAAATGGGATTCAAGAAGGGAAGAAAAGGGCAAGCATGGAAAATTTGACAACTTATGGCTTGGCCCTTACTCTATTCACTCAGCTATTGGTAACAATGCATTTTTCTTGCAAGAGTTGAATGGAGCAGAATTGTTTGGGGGTCCTGTCAATGGCAGGATGCTTAAGCATTACTTCTCTTGTTCAATGCTATGTTTTGAAGCCTTTTTATCTTTTTCATTATAAATATCTCATCCACCATTGCATTCAAAGTTAGAAAAATCAAAAATACAAAAACAAAGAAAGAAAGAAAAGAGGGCAGATTGTGAAGAAAAAGAAAGGTATAGCCCCATACCAAAAAAAAGAGAAGCAAATCTGAAAGTGTGCAAGCTCAAATGCCACCCCTGAATAACAAACTTCTATTTAGTCAAACAACCTAAACTTGACTAATTAGCTTTAAATTTTCTGCTGATAGGATAGTGAATTCGATTTGCCAAACTGTTTAATCTTGTCTTATCAGTAGATAGTTTAGGATAGAAATTAAAGGTTCAAACAAGATCAAAATCTGAACCTAAGGTTTCAAAAAGAAAATGACTCAAATATGCTTCAAATTCTGAGTCAATAGATGTAAAAATCTGGTTCTAATCAGCTCAAAATCTTAACCAGAGAACAAGGAAGAGATAGCTCAAACAAGAGCCAAAATAGAGCTGTAAAAGGAGAAGGCCATGATGAGAAATTTTCAGATCTTAAGCCTTCCATTTTTTATTTAATTTTTTACAAAGTAATATCTATGTGCAACTTTTTTTTATGCCATAGACCAGCATCAAGTTAGACTGTTTAATCCTGACTTGAATGCTTTTTAAATTTTTGTTGTAGAAATTAGAGAAAAATAAATAAAAATTTGTTAGACTATTTAATCCTAACAGATTGATCAAGTAGGTAGAGAATCATATGGGTTCAACTGTTTAATCTAAGTCCATGGAGAAATAAGGAGTAGAAATAGATTATATTTCCTGCTTTCAAAAGAATAAAATGTCGTGAAAAGAGTTTGCCAATCCAAGTGCACTCTAATGAAGAAACAATTCTAGATTAGTACGATTGGGTAGGTATAAAGTTTGTATTGATGAAAGTCCATTGTTTTCATAGCTGCTAATATGTTTTCAGAGAAGATCATCCCAGCAAAGGAAGGGTAGCCCAATGGATCAGGCACAGGTCAGCCTCCCAGAGAATGCAAGTCTGAAGTTCTTGATGCCTTCAAGAAGGCATCATCCCCAAGTGGAGCCACTATTAGCCACCTATAAAATTTGTTATAGCAAAAGGTGGCTAAGATGTTTTTGAGCCTTCAAGGAAAAAATTTTATCGCTAAAAATTTTTGGCTCTTGAAGACTCTTGAAGGCCACATGCCTCTGTCCAAAATCTTCATTGCTGTTCCTATTTTATACTCAGAAATTCTACTGAATTCATGAGAAGAAACTACTGCAAAATCATCATTTTTCCCCTTCCTCCACTCAAAACTAGCCTTTATTTTCTCCCCTTTTTTCTCCATAAACTCCTCTATTTTCATGATTCCTCTTCTTCCCTTCATGAAAATCACTTTTACAAAGTTAAAGACTCACTCTTTAACCTTACCAAAACCCCCAAATCCATTGAAAAACTTGAAAATTTTCGTGAAAAATACATATTTTTGCATAAAGGCTTAAGACCCCTTGGGCCAAGTCCTAACCACTTCCCCTCCATATGCCTCAGCATTAGAACCAAGTGCTAACCCTTCTCGTCGCTTATCGCATCACAAAAATCCAACCGCGCAAGTCTTTGCCATGTTCGAAAGTTCCGATGCGATTAGCCTTTGTATTGTAAAAACCCCGATCATATTATTTTTTATATAATTATCCCGTGGGCCCGCCTCCAGCGCTTAAAACCTTGTAATAATTTTTTCCCTGGTGGTCTTTTCCTTTGTAAAACCAAAAACCCTCTTTTCCAAAGTTTTGGTCCAAAGAGTTAGAATCATGTGTTGATATAAAAAATGGGTAGATTGAAAACACCCAATCACGCAATCACATCGGAGAAATAAAAATGGGTAGATTGAAAACACCCGATCGCACAATCGCATCGGAGAAATACAAATGGGTTGATCAAAAAGACCGCATCAAAATTTCCGATGCGATTTAGTCCTTGTATTATATTTCCACCCCACCACTTTTTCATATACCCTGTGCCCAGGACCGAGAGTTAAAAATCCCAAGGCACTTATCGCATCGAGAAAGTTTAAATGGGTAGATTAAAAAGACCAAGCCCGAGGCGCTGATGCGATTGGCTCCCTTGAATTTATATGCTCTGGGCCCATCATGTTCCATATAACTAAAGGCCCCGCTGTCAGGCCCCTATCCACTTTATACATATATTCCGCCGCCGAAGCATAAAACCTTTGTTTTATTTTAGATTTTTTTGAGTTTTCATATATCATAAGGGTTTTTCCGCCGATTCATTCTAAAAATCCCCACCGTTGATCATAAGCCGATAAAACGGCCAGCGCTCCATCGCATCGGAGTTTTAAATCGCATCGCATTTTCCATCGCATACACTTGTTTGCCCCCGCCGATCGGCCATCCCCTGATTCATTTTCCACTATTGATCTGATCCTCACATCAACAGTCTGCGCTACATCACATCGCATGTTTCAATCGCTGTGTTGTGTTTCCTCCCCCAATCGGCCTTCCCCCCTGATTCATTCTGCACCGTTGATCTAATCTTTAGATCGACGGTCTGCGCTACATCACATCGCAACTTTCAATCGGTGCATTTGCTCGCCACCCCCGATTGCGATCCCCTGATTGCGATCCTCCGATTGGATCCGAACTATCCATGTGTCCAGATTAGACGGTCCAAAATCACTCTGATCTGTTCATTTCCCCGCTCTTCTTTAACCTCCTCTTAAATAAATCTCCACTGTTGGATGATTTCATCCAACGGCTACGCTCCTTCCCCGCCTTCTGAAGCAGTTAAACCTAAAAACATAGGATTTTCTAATATTTAGTGTATTTTGCAGGGATTAATGATTTTTCCATTTGTTCAAAAGAAATGCCGAAGGCCTGGAAAGACATTTCCTGTGCCTTTGAATTATCAATGGAGACCATTCACAAGGGTCAGATTCAACGTTTTATTAATGCTTCATGGGCATTAATGCTTTTAAAGCCCAACGTGGCCCTGCACATCGACAAGACACTGTTTTATTAGAAACATAGTTAAAAGAGTATCATTTTTTAAGAACAGAGCGTAGCAGGATAGAGGATTGAAGACAGATTTGGGAATTACGGCTAAGAATGATTCTCAAAAGCCTAATCCCCATAATTAAAACACAATTAAATACATCATAAGTGTTTAAACAGACAGAAAGGCCTCCACCGCCATATTTGAGGTGAATTGATTCCTCAGCTACCATAAATGCCACCTGTGCCTTAAAGCATTCAAAACAGAGGCCAAAGTTATTGTTCGAAATCTGATATTTTGCCTCAGCACGGCCAGGGAGTTACTTCTGCAAGGAAATAAATGCAGAAATATCTGCAGAGTTACTCCAAACATTACGCAGAGCCTCGAAGTCAAACAAAAGCTCCCACCGAGTTTAATTCATAATTGTAAAACAGTTAATACAACAATCCACCTGTAAATTTCTCCATCGAGCCCCTCAAAGGCCGAGAAATCTTGAATCTATATTAATTGTCTTGAGAGATCTTTTATCAGATCTCACCTCCTCATCCGTCTATAAATACTTCTATAAAAGATGAGAAACAGTTGGTTGCAGAACTTTGAAATACATTTAAGTTTAAACTTCTGACTGTAAATAGTGGTCACTGGCTCTTGGAGCTCTACTTGTAATAGATAAGTTAGGCTGAGATGTGTAGATGATTGCTAAACTAAAGCATTGGACTTAAAGTTGTAACTAGTTTGGAGCATCAATACAAGCTGATTTATGGGATCCTAGTCTATGTTGACGGTGATGTTTTTCTAATTGTAACTTGTTATTTTGTTTCTGTTTTCACTGTGTTTCATATTCTCTTATAATGAACGACATGCATAGAGTTAGGACCTACTGTATATCAGTAACCTTCTCTGACTGAAAATCTTTATTTATATGTTTTCTTCCAATTTGTGTTATTTAGGAATGATTTAATTCAGTTTAAGCATAGGAATGCTGGCGGTCCCTCGTCTTATTTTCTTAGCTGTATGTTATTCTTGAATGTTATGTTCAGTATTAGTTAAGTAGAGATGAACTATTGAAGATATGGTATGCCCTGGTCCTAGTTTTATCCCCAAAGACTGTCTGAATGTTTCCCCTGGAATGTGTTATAAGCTGGCTAGTTTCAAAGTACTTACCAGATATTAGGCCATTCTGTGTTATCTTTGTGTTGGTCTTAAAAGTAACCAAGTAAAGCAGAGGTAGGAGAGGATTTGTGGTGAGCCTGGCCCGCTAGTTTCTACTCCAACAGTTGCCTTCAAGTTTCCCTTTGTTTTAAGATATTTTCTATTGAAAGTGTATCAAAGGCTGGCTAGTTTAAAAGTACTTACCAGATCTTAGTTTGCTTTTATGTTCTTCTGAAGTGTTTGTCAAAGGCTGACCAGTTTAAAAGTACTTATCAGATCCTCGTCTACTCTTTGTTCTGCATCTCTTTAATTTCTTTTCTTGTTGTATCATTTCATTCCATAAATCAAACTTCAAAGAGATCTTTAGACATAGATGACTTGCCCAATGGACCACTCTTTCCTCTTGTTGTTCCAATTAAACCCTATTATGACTCCATATCCCAATGGACTTAACCTACAATTATCTATCTTTTTGGCCGCAGTTTACTCTGATTGCTTGCAACTTCTCACCTTTGAAACTCTTTGCATTCAGGACTTTCCACCTCAAATAGCATTCATGCTCAATCATCCAAAAAAAAAAACAAACCCTTGGCCTTCATAACTAGCCTAATATCATTGCCCCAAACTTTAAATAAAAATCCATCTTTGCACTTATTGGAGAGATCCCTCTCCGGATTCACAAGGGCTAGATCCTAGAATCCCAAATTTGGTTTAAATGATGTTGTTTCTGTGATCGAACTTTGCCAATCTTGCTGATTACATATTCCTAACATATATTTCACTACAATTTCTAGTTATAAGTTATACATTCATGTTTTTCCTAATTTGGAATATTACAATGGTATCATAGAATAATCTTGGCTCAGGATGTGTAGCAGAACAACTATGTCATAAGAAGAAGAAGAGCCTATCATAGAAAGGGGAAAGCATTATCTTAATATAAACCAGGTTTTATATAGGTAAATCCTCTCTGCAGATAGAGACGGTCCCTCTAGCCCTAGGGTGGGTCTAGTAATAAGGAATCATGCTAAGGTGTAGGTTCCTAGATATTTGAATGAAAGAGGATGCAATAAGATAGCCTACCTGTGGTCCAATGCTGTTGTCTAAAATCGTAGTAGTGATGAGAACTTCTCACTCCCAATTTGGTAAGTCATAATCCCTTCTCTTATCGCGCTTGGACACCTGCACAAATATTAGAGAACGATAACCATATACCACATACTAATTTCATCCAAAATCTACTAGCCAATTAGAGAAGACTAAGCATATTGCATTCGATAAAGAAAAAACACAAGATGGGAACCAGACAATAGTCACTTACATTATTAAGTAGAAGGAAGAGATACAACCATGCTCTGACGTCACGGTCTCCTCCAGAGGGGTACAAGCGAAGCACGTCTCAAAGCTCTTCGGGGAATTCGAATGGGATAAAGGCCTTGTCGATGGATTTCCTCCTCGTACTACCTTCTCAGTGACTCAGTTATTTAGCTATATCTTAGTTCTCCTAGTTCAGCACTTCAACTGTATAATTCTCTTTGTTCAGCTAGATTTCATAAAGAGATAAGGCTTGTTTATATAGAGGAAAAGGAGGAGGTTAGGATCCCTACAAAGGTGGGAGGGAGGCCTATCCTTTAGGAGTGTTCCAAGGGAGGTGGAAACTACTAACTAACGGAGGCTCGTGGTTGTTTCAGTTCAACCACTCCCAATTACTCATCCCCGAGGTGGTTTGAATGGAACCTCTGCCTCTATTTTTTTTTTTAAAATTTAAAAATAGCTCAGCGCATGTGTTACACTGACAGAGAGTGCCAAGTGTCACGGGCTTAATGTAAAATTCCCAGGTCGGCGCGAGGATGTAAAGGGCTACTCGCGCCAAGGAAAAAATAGGGATTTTCACAGCTCTGCTTAGGGAAATGTTAACAAGAAGAATGTTTCCTTCATCAAAGGGGATGCAAGGATAAAATTTTGAAAGCATGACACTGTGCATTGGTCACAGAAACTACCCCCCAATGTGCGAGTTGGGGATTGTATGGATAGTGAAAAAAATTTGTGTAACAAATGCCCCCTAAAGCATGAGGTCCTAGGGAGAGGGAGGGACGAAATGCTTTATGAGAACACATTCAAACCAAAAACCACTGTCAGAAAACCTGCAATTACAAATACAACTGATATCTCTGAAACATGAACATGTGGCATGGACGCAACCATCCAGTAATAAATATCAACAAATAGACTCAGGTATGGTCGCAACCATCCAATCAAAGAGTCATGTAATAAATCATGATAATCCACAAATAACCCGTAGCCTGTATTTTATCAGAAAAAACCCAAGGTCTTGCGCTCCATCTCAATCCGACAAGTACAAATTCAAGCATTCAAATATATGAGTTGAAGTCAAACATGCAAGAAAATCGTCTGATTACCAGCCAATGATGAAAGCTATTAACAAATGCGAGTGGAACCACCAATAATGACAATGGATCTCAAGGTATGAAAGGTACAATCCACGAAATCTGAACAGTGATCTGGCATCGAACACCAACAGAGTCAGTCGATCGAAGGCCAATAATGTAGACCTTGCGTTGAATGCGAAGAACCTGCCATTGAGGCATGTAGGCTCCAAGGTACCGGAAGGGAGTCTCTAGATCAGACTCCTGGAAAATGAGCTGAAGTTGACAGGATGTGACCTGGTCGAAGGAGGACCATAATGTTACCCAAATCATTGACACGAGACAAAGGAATATGATTTTTTTGAATCAATACCAACAGAGAATCAGAGGGAGGTTGAAAACTGCAAAGACAAACTTCTCTTGAACATATCAGCAGCACGACACTAGATTTGGCAGTATTTGACATCAAGGGATTTGAGGTCATGATGACATGGAAAAGAGAAAATGAGAGGTCAAAACAGATTACCCAAACCCATGGAGGCAAAAATGATGAAATGATATGTCCCCAACCTGACACGAATGCAGACAAGTGCCATGTTCAAGAGCAACATACTTCCAACACAACTAAAATCTGGTTCCATTTTCCCCCACCATTTCTGATGAGTACCCCAATTATTTTTCAGAAAAATCTTGAAGGGGATAGCATATGCTTGTACTATAAGTTTTTCCTTCAGAAAAATCCATTCTAGTACATTTTGCGAGCCCTAGGAAGGAGGAACTTGAATAAAATCATGGTGACGAAGTCCAATGTCATCAAGTTTTAACGAGTCTGACATAGGAATAACTCAGCATCTTTTAATGTTTAGATATTTTGAAAAGAAGGTAGAAAAGAAAACTCCAGTAGTCCCTTTTCGTAGGTAGTCTCACAAATCTGAAAAGTTAAAAACTATGTCTGAGAGAACCTCTTAGTTGCGATAGGCTAAGGTATTCCTTTTTCGTAAATAATCCATCCTAGCTTGAAAAAGGGTTAAATGTATACTAGGTAGATATCGTTTCGCAACCATTTAACAAGTTCAAAACAACAAGCATCTTGGCAATCTTTTCAATTTTAGAGAGTTATAAAAGAGTTGAAATATGACTCCAGTAGACTTTTTCGTGTTTTTACCGAGTCCGAAAAAGTATAAAATATAACTCATTACTTCATCATTATCGCATGAAAAACCTGTTGCTGCACAAGAGACATGTGTAAAACATATTTTTCGAAAATAAAACAATAAAATAATTGAAAAACATGTCTTAAAACCTAATTAGGGTGGTGAAAAAGTTATAAAATGCCAAAAATAGTAAAAACAATTCACTTTTTACCTCTTGTGGAGCAATTTATACCCATTTTACGTGCAATCTTGTGGCGACGATACCGGCCAATCTAGTACATCAATCACAAATCAGTCAACTCCAGGTAAGAGCTGAGATCCCTCTTGTCAATTTGAGCTATTCCTTTCTTCTTTAATTTGTCAATTTTGAATTTGGGGGGAGAAATTGCAAAATTTAGGGCTGCGCAGTTGGCGCGGGTTTTGGGCACAGAGTCGCACCGACCACCCTATTTTTAACATTAGGGTGCACCCATTGGTGCGACTATTTTAGAAACAGTCACACTAATGGCACAAACCAATTTCAAATAATAAGACTCACTAAATGTCCCAATTATTCACAAATTTTTGGATGAATTTTGACTAATATCACTCATATGTGTGTGTTTGCAGGTAGAAGGGAGAAAAATGGTTATTAAATGGAAAGAATGGGAACATAGTGAAGAAGATGAGTTAGCCATGGAAAATGAGGGAGTTATGGAAGCCCTCAGAAACTGTGGTTTGAAAAAATTCTTCCTCACACCATGCCTCCGAGACCAACCAGAATTGCTACAATATCTAGTCAGTATATGGGACGAAGATCAAGAGAAGATCATCCTATGGGACCAAGAACTTGAAATTTATGTTTTCTACGTGTATTTTATCACAGGATTATCATGGAGAGGTGCAACACCAATCATAACTAGCACTCAACCCTGCATGGAAAACATGTCCATGGTGATAGACAGGGTGTGTCGAGGAGCACGGAAAGGAACCGGTAGTGGGAAATTTGATATACAAAATATCCCATATTTGACACTGTTATGGCCTAAATATACCTCAGGCTGAGGAAGGTAGAGACTAGGGTAACATCAAACCACGCTTAACCTGGTAGCTAGCCCTACCAGGTCGGGAGAGGGCTCTCTCCTTGTCAATCTCAGCAAAAAATGATCAGTGAGGCTTGAGATGACTTGAATAAAGGCTGAATTTAGGCTAGGTATATATGTAAGAGAGTTTTATTTGATTTTGAGGGTGTTTGTTGGATCCAAAGGAAAGGCAGATTTGGGTCTGGGAATGAGGCCTAGTTTTTGCAGAGGTCTGAATGGGGCAAGGTAGGCAACTGATTTTATGCTTCGAATTGAATGAAATGGATAGATCAGACCGGTGAGGATTTGAAGAGGGCAAGAGGCTTTCAGGAATCCTCTTCAAGAAGTTGAAAACATATAAAATTATACAAAACTCAAGGTAGAGCACTGCAAATCTAATGAATTCCACCTTTATACTCGTTTGTTTAACTTAAGCAGAAATAAAAAGGAATATGATACACATGAAACATCAGTAAAATTACAATCACAGAGAGAAACACATAATCAAAACAAATATCCACATGGATCTCAAATATTTCTGCAAACCCTGGTCTATTCCTTTGCCAAAATGAAGAGATGAAATGTACAATGAAGCTCAAAGCAATCCCAAGTGTCCCACATTGAAAATGACTGAAAAAATATAAGATATAGACAAGCCTAACTCATCCCCATGCCTATAGGGGTCGAGCTCACTAGTTTAGGAGCTGTTTCAACAAGATCTAAACTAAGAACTAGAAAATAAGCAGTGGAACAGCTTGCCTCTATAAGATAGGAAACCGATTCATTCAGTTACATTTCACTTTTTGGTGAATTAATCTACTTGGATTAGTAAAAATGTGCGAAAATTACATCAAAGTCATGAAATTACATCAAGTTACATCAAGAGTTTCACATTTGCAGATAAAAAAGTCAAACTAGCCAAAACTAGGCGAAAATCTAAGTTGCTGAGTGAAAACTGAGCCAAAATCCCCAATGCGCTGCGCCTGAAATCTCTATGCGTCGTGCCACTTTGAGGCTGATTTTGAGGGCCTTCTTGGTGCCCAAATTGAGCACAAGATAGCGCTTTGGAAAGCCCTGCCTGTCTACTTTCCAACCCAAGTGGAATTTCTATATTTGGTTGCAATTTTCCCCTCTAAAAATGAGTTTTACCAACACTGCTTCCTGCGTGTCCAAAAAGTGGTAGAAAGGTCAATTTTAGGGTGTTTTTGACCCTTCAGGCAACCAAAAACTTGTCCAAATATTTAGGTAATGGGAATGCATGCATAATTGTGATGAAAAATCTAGAAATACAAAGTTTTCCTCAAGAGGAGCTCCTAATCGTAAGCGCACGCCAAGTGGCGCGACACGTCGGGCGGAAAAATCTGTTTAAGGCCAAAAAATTCAAAATTGACAAAATGTGTCCCAAATTTCTTGAAATTTGGGCTGAGTACCCTCCATCATGCGCTATGCTGAGCCAAAGAAGGTTCGGCCAAAATTTGGAGTCTATCATGCCTTTTGCGACGCTTTAGTGCCCTCTTTAATTTTGCCTTCAGGATCTTGATTCACGCCTTGCAAACATGATTTCGCGCCCAATAATGGTTCTTCATGTGCCTCAACATGCTATTTTCCTTGTTTTCCTTCTCCAACAGCTTCTCCAAATGAATATTGACCCTTTTGAACCAAGTATCTTGATCAACCTCAATCTCCTGCTCCATGGATGTCATCTCGGTTTGGCTTCTTTGGGCAGCTTGCCGATTCTCATAGATATTTTGCAACTCCATGATAGTATGCTGATCTTCCAACTGTTTGTTTCACTGGTCAAGGTAGTTTATCACCCATTGGGCTCTTTTCAACTTGACAGACAAAGTGTCTATCTTTGCCTTCTGCTCCTGAATAGTCTCTCTCAACTTTGAGCTTGGAGAGCTCAAATCCTCATCAATGAGTATGAAATCAGTATCTTGGCCTCCTGAAGGCCCCTCATCCTGCATGGGCCTCTTACCTCTGTCTTGTACTTATACCTGTGTTGCTGATGATGGAAACGAGACCCCTCCCACCCCAGGTGGAGATAGTACTCGTCGGGCTACAGCAAATAATCCTCTGGTGCCTCTCTGATAAGTAAAAAACACTGGCACACTGGTGGTCTATGTCTCGTGACCTTCATGCTGATATGAAGGCTCACCTGCTTCATGAACAACCTCTGTAGGAACCTGAGGAGCTGTGAAGAAATCATTAGAAATGAAATCTTCCCATGTAATACCCTGCAAGCCAAGCTGATGCATAACTACAATTTTGATTAGTGCAAAGTGATAGATACTATTGTACTACTTCTCAGGAGTTTTCCTTTGCACGAGAGTGGTCATCCTCTCAATATTCCGACACATGAAATAAGGGATGTTCATCATCCTCACTCTGGTAAAATGCATCAATAACCTGATATGATAGGCATAGAGATGTGAGAACCGGCCCTCACAACTGAAATATTGGATAATAAGTTTCATCAAAGGAGCATAGGAATCCTTTAAGAACCAGAAAGGAAACACTCTGCTGAGTTGTTTCACAAAGCTAGGCCTAATATATGGTTCATAGTGCACTCTATCAACCTGTTGTCTTTTTTTCCATTTTTCTCCAACATTTGGTATTCCGGTTGCCTGAGAGATAGTTTCCGGTGTTAAAGTGAAAGTCACATCGGCAAGGGTGACCTAACCATCATGTAAATGTAACACAAACAAATGAGCCAGCTCCTGATGATGATGGATCCTAGCAACCATTTCACAAAATTGGTAATAAGACTATTGTTGAAAACATGCCACGGTAAGTGGACAAGCCTGCAATTCAGCCAATGAGGTGGGCTCTTCTCTCACATGTCTGCCACTCTTATGAGGCCTTCTAGGTGCATGTAGTTTAGTGGTGGAATCATTGTCTCGGTCATAGGATGTATCAGTATCTGTCTCCATGATGTCCAAGGTCTATGCAAAGCCTTTGTTGTCTTGTTTGAGAATTTTGGTGTTTTTGATTTGATTTCCAAATATGTGGTATTATAGGAGGGGATATAAAGGAATAGGGTAGTGGGAATAATGGATTATTACCAAGTGAAAATTAAAATTGCCACTTGAAATCTGTGTATTAAATGTTTAGGAACAACCACTTAGTTTTTTGGGATAAATTGGGATTTGAGGGAAATTTACAAATGGTATGAGGACAATGGGAATAGGATAGGGATGATTGACTTTAGGGATGTCAAGAGATAGGGGAATGGGCTTCTATACTGAGATAAAAAGTGAGGAGGGAGTGATAGTGTAAGGGAAATGGAAATATTTGACACCAAAACCAATTTTAAAACCATAGGAGCATTCTTAAACAAGACAATAGGTTTTGATTTTTGCATTTAAATTCTCATATCAACACCAAACACTTGTTATGAGCAATGGGGAAGTGACTTTGACTTACTCGAACAAGGAGGGACTGAGCAAATTTTGATGATTGAAAGGAATGGAAAAAAACTGGTGTTCCGGCCCAATGCGCCGCGCAACCAACCCAGTGTGCCGCGCCCTTCCAATGCGCCGCGCCGGTTCAAAATCATACACAGGAAGCTTGCCCGATGCGCCGCGCACACCTGATGCGTCGCGCTAGCTGCCCAATGCGTCGCGCTCTACAACTTCAACACAATCTGCCCTCAAATCACTTATTTCGCCCTCCACGATTTCTTCTTTGCTCAATGCTGTCTCTTAGCATGCAAATGGATTGTTGAAACACAAAAATCATATTTATACCAAAGACTTTAATTTTTCATTTGAAAAAACCCACTTTGTAATGTTTGAAAACTTTGACACTTTTTCAAAAGAACTCTGTTTTGCTTGCTTTTGGCTTTTGGACTGAATGATGGAATTTTATCTGTCTTGCAGGGAATAGATGGCATGGAGATTTGGCAAAGGCGACTAGGGTTGCACTTGAAGTATTATTACAACTGAAAAACTTGAAAATTACATTGCATTTTTTTACATGAAAATGAAATAGACAAATTTTCTTCAAAACAGAGTTTTGAAGAAAAATGATTATTAAGCGTTATGATGATGAAATTTTTTGCACTGAAACCTCATTTCAAGCTTCCTCATCTGCCTGCTGACAATTATTAGACATTTTGAGACCTGATTAATAAAACCCTAGACCTAATGAGACTAAAACCCTAAAATGACTCTTTGCCAGCTATGAGACCAAAAATGACTGTAAATGATTTTAATGAAAATAAATAGGCCAGCAGGTATAAAACATGAGGGATATGAGTGACAAACCCCTACCGTCAGATGATCCATGATCCTAATGGAATGCAGCTGACTGAACTGAGTGAGACACCTAAAATGAAATGCAACAAGAGAAATTTGATCTCTGATGGAGGGATGAAGATATCGACTCTAACATTGGCTCCAATGGGGATGGTAGCTCCTTGGAGGTGCCAAGAACTACATATCTCTGGGAAATTAGGCAGTGCCTTTGTCCATTGGGCTCTGGAGTCAATAACTTCGACACACCAAAACAAGACTCTTGACTCATTTTATTGACTGAAAATTGACTCAAACCGACTCAATTTTGAAACCAAAATGATTGAAAGACCTGACTCAACAAACTCAAAACAAATATGAAATCAATCTTCAGAGTTATAGCCTTCACCTCGGGCCCCAAACCAAAAGAATTATGACAGCACAGACTTGCTCTTAAACTATGTTGAAACTGACTAAAACAAAAATGACCCAAGACCTACTTAATTGAAATTTGTATTTACAAAGCTTTTTTTAATGGAAGCAGTCCATCGAGATTTTGAGGGCTTCAAATCATGATGAAAACCAACTGCCTACTGATGGAATATGTACAATCATGTGTAGTGAGCCTTCCAATGTAACCAATCCAGCAGATGGCTACATACCAAAATTCTGCTCTCACTTTTCTCGAGCAGGTAGAACGATGTACATGTAGGCAACTCACAATAACCACTGAAACCAATGCTTAAGATAACGAACCAGGCAACATTTATCTTTTCTGATGCTTGCAAAAGAATGCCGAAGGGATCTTGAAAATCGTGAAGCACTGGTTAGTCTTGAGATCCAGCAGCAAAAATACAACTACTCGCCTCACTCTGATCTGAAAGAACAATTGATTGCCGAGTGACAGGAAGGCACATAGAGCTATAAGCTTCTGCCATCTTAGTGTTAGCTGTAAGTTTCTTGACCATGAGAAATTCTGGCATATTGTCTCTCTCAAGCTCATATTCCTCAACTTCATGGTCTAGGTCATTCTTAAACATAAAACAATCTTCAAGATTATCAAACATGACAGCCTTATCATCTTCATGAAAGAAAATATTATCTGTTTCCTGATCTATAAAACTAATTACAATACCATCATCATTTTCAAAAGAGGAAGAAGTTTCACCAACACTTTCTTGACCATGTGGGCACTGCAAATCTGCCTTAGCTTGGGCTGTAACATGACCTTTCAGGAGTTGATCTATCTCATCTTCAGACAAAGGAGATAATCCTTTTTGTTTTCTTTTGTTCAAACAATGATTGTCTTCATGAAATAACATTTTAAAACATGAAAAACCTAAATGACAATGTTTAATTCCCTAATCTTCTGAAATTTGAAAACATTGTTGATCATCTTCATATGACATGGTAATCAAATTATCATTTATCACTGAGCTATTGAAAGAAGATTTTTCACTTACTTGAACAAAGATCTCATCTTGTTTTTCACGAACTGATTGAATTACCTCCTCATGAATGCTTTGTTCTAATGAAATGAGAACATTTGGATCAATAACTTTGTCTTCTTCATTCCATATGATCTCAACAACAGAGCTCTCCTTCATGGGATTCATCACAAGGTATTCTTGATCATCACGATCTGAATCTAGATCTAAAATAGCTGACTTAACTTTATCACATTCTGAAATTGAAACTTGACTTTCCTACATATTGTCTTCTTCTATGGACAGATCTGAAACAAAACCTTCTCTTTCATCATTTTCTATTGTACTAAGATCTTGATCCTGCTGCAAATTTTCCTGAGAATCTTGATGAGTATCCTGTAAGTTCTCTTTATGCTGCTGAAATGGATTTTCATATAGAGCCTCCATGATCTCATCATCCATAAATTCATCATATTAATAAAAATTTTCAAGATTTTCAATAAAACTATGAAAATGGCTACAACAGTTCTGAACTAAAGTTAAGGATGGATAATATTCTTTATACCTTTCAAAGAACATGGTATGAAAATCCTTTAAACAGTAAATGCAAGCAGGTGTTAAACTTTCATACCAAGATTGGGCTTCACCTTCCAGAGTGGCCATGAATATCTTCATCAAGCAGTCTTCAGGAAAATCAACCTTAAACTTGCGAATATGTATGTGAAATCTAACCAGATGTAAAGCAGCATCCTTCCTATCATCATCTTTGAACATAGGGAAATTCCTTTGCCAATATACCTTAGGAATTTTATTTGGAAAACCTGGAATATGATCTCGGCTCATGGGAGCATACCTTCGATCCAGAGAAACCATTTTGATAACAATGAATTCACCAAGAAATTCCTCAGGCTACTGATTCTTGAAGAGTAGAGTCGCCATAAAAATTCTGAACCTTGGGATTCTTCGACACTGGAGTCACTAGGTGAATGATTTTAGCCTTCCTATGTCTGATCGTTTTCCACCATCAACCATTAGATCTGACTTGATACATGTACTGGGGAAATTTTCAAGTCAGATGTTACGTTTATAAAACTAGACCGGAGATTGATTGAAGCAGCGTTCATCTACTTTCGCTAATGCAAAGAAAGAGCGTTTCGAAGGCTACCTGGCTAACTTCAGGCTCCATCTGTAGTTTATAAAGCAAACAAAAAACTTTTCTTCCCCAGTATGGTCACCACTATGTTATTTCCTAAATCTAACTCAGGCTGAGGAAGGTAGAGTCTAGGGTAACATCAAACCATGCTTAACTTGGTAGCTAGCCCTACCAGGTCGGGAGAGGGCTCTCTCCTGGTCAATCTCAGAAAAAATGATCAGTGAGGCTTGAGATAACTTGAATAAAGGTTTATTTTAGGCTAGGTATATATGTAAGAGAGTTTGATTTGATTTTGAGGGTGTTTTTTGGATCCAAAGGAAAGGCAAATTTGGGTCTAGGAATGAGGTCTAGTTTTTGCAGAGGTCTGAATGGGGCAAGGTAGGCAACTGTTTTGATGCTTAGAATTGAATGAAATGGATAGATCAGACCGGTGAGAATTTGAAGAGGGAAAGAGGCTTTCAGGAATCCTCTTCAAGAAGTTGAAAACATAGAAAATTAAACAAAATTAAGCAGAAATCCTTTATACTCGTTTGTTTAACTTAAGAAGAAATCCTTTATACTCGTTTATAAAGGAATCATTTATAGTCATTTGTTTAACTTAAGCAGAAATAAAAAGGAAAATGATACACATGAAACATCAGTAAACTTACAATCACAGAGAGAAACACATCATCAAAACAAAGAGCCACATGGATCCCAAAGAGTGCTGCAAACCCTGGTCTATTCCTTTGCCAAAATGCAGAGATGAAATGTACAATGAAGCTCAAAGCAATCCCAAGTGTCCCACCTTGAAAATGACTGAAAAAATATAATATATAGACAAGACTAACTCATAACCATGCCTCTAGGGGTCGATCTCACTAGTTTAGGAGCTGTTTCAACAAGATCTAAACTAAGAACTGGAAAATAGGCAGTGGAACAGCTTGCCTCTATAAGATAGGAAAATGATTCATTCAGTTGCATTTCACTTTTTGGTGAATGAATCTACTTGGATGAGTAAAAATGTGCCAAAATTACATCAAAGTCATGAAATTACATCAAGTTACATCAAGAGTTTCACATTTGGAGGTAAAAAATTCAAACTGGCCAAAATTAGGTGAAAATCTGAGTTGCTGAGTGAAAACTGAGCCAAAATCCCCAATCCGTCGCGCCTGAAATCTCTATGTGTCGCGCCACGTTGAGGCTGATTTTGAGGGACTTCCTGGTGTCCAAATTGAGCACAGGATAGCTCGTTGGAAAGCCCTACCTATCTACTTTCCCACTCAAGTGGAAGTTCTAGATTTAGTTGCAATTTTCCCCTCCAAAAATGAGTTTTCCCAACACTGCTTCCTGTGTGTCCAAAAAGTGGCAAGAAGGTCAATTTTAGGGTGTCTTTGACCCTTCAGGCAACCCAAAACGTGTCCAAATATTTAGGTAATGGGAAGGCATGCATAAATTTTGATGAAAAATCCAGAAATACAATTTTTTCCTCAAGAGGAGCTCCCAATCGTAAGCGCATGCCAAGTGGCACGACGCGTTGGGCGAAAAATTCTGTTTAAGGCCAAAAAATTCAAAATTCAAAAAATGTGTCCAAAATTTCTTGAAATTTGGGATGAGTACCCTCCATCATGCACTATGCTAAGCCAAAGAATATTTGGCCAAAATTTGGAGTCTGTGATGCCTTTTGCGACACTTTAGTGCCCTCTTTAATTTTGCCTTCAAGATCTTGATTCGCGCCTTGCAAACATGATTTCGCACCCAATAATGGTTCTTCATGTGCCTCAACATGATCTTTTCCTTTTTTTCCTTCTCCAACAGCTTCTCCAAATGAATATTGACCCTTTCAAGCCAAGCCTCTCGATCAGCCTCAATCTCCTGCTCCATGGATGTCATCTCGGTTTGGCTTCTTTGGGCAGCTTGTCGGTTCTCATGTATATTTTGGAACTCCATGATAGTATGTTGATCTTCCAAATGTTTGTTTCACTGCTCAAGGTAGTTGATCACCCATTGGGCTCTTTGCAACTTGACAAACAAAGTGTCTATCTCCGTCTTCTACTCCTGAATAGTCTCTCTCAACTTTGAGCTTGGAGAGCTCAAATCCTCATCAATGAGTATGAAATCAGTATCTTGGCCACCTGAAGGCCCCTCATCCTGCATGGGCCTCTTACCTCTATCCTATACTTGTACCTATGCTGATGATGATAGAAACAAGACCCCTTCTAGCCCAGGTGGATATAGTACTCGCCAGGCTGCTGCAAATAATCCTCTGGTGCCTCTTTGATAAGTAACAAACACTGGCACACTGGTGGTCTATGTCTCGTGACCTTCATGATGATATGAAGGCTCACCTGCATCATAAAAAACCTCTGTAGGAACCTGAGGAGTTGTGAAGAAATCATTAGCAATGAAATCTTCCCATGTAATACCCTGCAAGCCGAGATGATACATAACTACAATTTTGATCAGTGCAAAGTGATAGATAATATTGTACTGCTGCTCAGGAGTTTTCCTTTGCACGAGAGTGGTCATCCTCTCAATATTATGACACATGAAATAAGGGATGTTCATCATCCTCGCTCTGGTAAAATGCATCAATAACCTGATATGATAGGCATAGAGACATGAGAACCGACCCTCACAACTGAAATATCTGATAATAAGTTTCATCAGAGGAGCATAGGAATCCTTTAAGAACCGGAAAGGAAACACTCTGCTAAGTTGTTTCACAAAGCTAGGCCTGATATATGGTTCATACTGCACTCTGTCAACCTGTTGTATTTTGTTCCACTGTTCTCCAACATTTGGTATTCCGGTTGCCTGAGAGATAGTTTTCGGTGTTAAAGTGAAAGTCACACCGGCAAGGGTGACCTGACCATCATGTAAATGTAACACAAACAAAAGAGCCAGCTCCTGATGATGATGGATCCTAGCAACCATTTGATAGAATTGGTAACAAGAATGTTGTTGAAAACATGCCACGGAAAGTGGACAAGCCTGTAATTCAGCCAATGAGGTGGCCTCTTCTCTCACATGTCTGCCACTCTTATGAGGCCTTCTATGTGCATGTAGTTCAGTGGTGGAATCACTGTCTCGGTCATAGGATGTATCAGTATCTATCTCCATGATGTCTAAGGTCTATGAAAAGCCTGTGTTGTCTTGTATGATAATTTTTGTGTTTTTGATTTGATTGCCAAATATTTGGTAATATAGGAGGGGATATGGAGGAATAGGGTAGTGGGAATAATGGATTATTACCAAGTGAAAATTAAAATTGCCACTTGAAATCTGTGTATTAAAGGTTTAGGGACATCCACTTAGTTTTTTGGGATAACTTGGGATTTGAGGGAAATTTACAAATGGTATGAGGACAATGGGAATAGCATAAGGATGATTGAATTTAGGGATGTCAAGAGATAGGGGAATGGGCTGCTATACTGAGATAAAAAGTGAGGAGGGAGTGACAGGGTAAGGGAAATGGAAATATTTGACACCAAAACCAATTTTAAAACTGTAGGAGCATTCTTAAAAAAGACAATAGGTTTTGAGTTTTTCATTTAAATTCCAATATCAACACCAAAAACTTGTTATGAGCAATGGGGAAGTGACTTTGACTTACTCAAACAAGGAGGGACTGAGCAAATTTTGATGATTGAAAGGAATGGAAAAAAACTGGTGTTCCAGCCCAATGCACCGTGCAACCAACCCAGTGCGTCGCGCCCTTCCAATGCACCGCGCCGGTTCAAAATCACACACATGAAGCTTGCCCGATGCACTGCGCACGCCTGATGCATCGCGCTGGCTGCCCAATGCGTCGCTCTCTGTAACTTCAACACAATCTGCCCAAAAATCACTTGTTTCACCCTCCACGATTTCTTCTTTTCTCAATGCTATCTCTTGGCATGAAAATGGATTTTTGAAACACAAAAATCATATTTATACCAAAGACTTTAATTTTTCATTTGAAAAAACGCACTTTTTAATGTTTGAAAACTTTGACACTTTTTCAAAAGAACTCTGTTTTGCTTTCTTTTGGCTTTTGGACTGAATGATGGACTTTTATCTGTCTTGCAGGGAATAGATGGCATGGAGCTTTGGAAAAGGCGACCAGGGTTGCACTTGAAGTATTATTACAACTGAAAAACTTGAAAATTACATTGCATTTATTTACATGAAAATGAAATAGACAATTTTTCTTCAAAACAGAGTTTTGAAGAAAAATGATTATTAAGCGTTATGATGATGAAATTTTTTGCGCTGAAACCTCATTTCAAGCTTCCTCATGTGCCTGCTGACAATTATTAGAAATTTTGAGACCTAATTAATAAAACCCTAGACCTAATGAGACTAAAACCCTAAAATGACTCTTTGCTAGCTATGAGACCAAAAATGACTGTAAATTATTTTAATGAACAGAAATAGGCTAGCAGGTATAAAACATGAGGGATATGAGTGAAAAGCCCCTACCATTAGATGATCCATGCTCATAATGGAATGCAACTGACTGAACTGAGTGAGACACCTAAAATGAAATGCAACAAGAGAAATTTGATCTCTGACAGAGGGATGAAGATATCGACTCTAACATACACTACGCGTGGTATGGCATACCATCACCTGGGCTGCAAGATCACAAGCACCACACAAAGCAACAAAGACACAATTGATTCTTGCGGTGGACTGCATGGCTCCGATCCTCTTTAACTGGGCAGAGGTGGTGACCATAAACATGAAGCGTCAATTAACCAAATGAAAGAAGACAAAACTAAAACAATTCGGTTATGGATCCATCCTGGTATCGTTCTTCTTGGAACAATTACCAATTTTTACGCGACATAAGGTTATAGTTCCGAACCCACCATCGAGAGAACCTTGGATGGCCCAATAGGCAACATTGATGCCAAGGGCAGGGGGCAGCCAACAGATGTCCTGGAGGCTAGAATTCTTTGATTGGCTCCATCAATAATTGATTTTCGTGGAGGATTGGCCCTACTCTTGCACAGATTTCGCTGATGACCCAGACCTCCCACTCCTGGAGGGAGAAGATTGGGATGAAGATTTGGGTAGAACTCAATTTTTAATTTTATGAGTATTATGATTTTTTATTTTTTTATGTATGTCCTGACATTAAATTCATGTGATGCAGATGTCGGCCTAGAGAGACCTACCGGCATGTCACCAATAGTGAGGCAAATCCCTCGCGATTTCGACCCTCAAGGCAAGGGCAGCGAAGAAGACGAGATAGTGCGCAACCTGGAGGGGATCACCCGAGGAGTCCCAGATTATGCACATTTTGATGATGTTCCTCATGCCTATCAGAGACACACTGTATGGGTGCCTAGCCAAATCCACCACTTGTTGAGGCAGCTAGTATGGGCCGTGACATGTTATCACGAGCATCATACTAATTAGACACCTAGGTTTATTTTATCTACATTATTTTGCAAGACATGATGATGCAGGTCCAACCCTGCAATAACCAGAATCTTCAACATTGTTGTGCATATAAGAATGCATCTCAACATTTACACCCAAACTAGACTTCAAGTCCGACAATTCCCAACTTTTAATGCAGAAGCTTATCAAAACATAGGATTTAAAATCCCTCAATCCATAATCAAATTCATTCATTATCTCTCAATTTCCATTCAATTCCAACATTCACATATGGATATATTTAAAAGTCAATAAAACCAATGTAACCATGCTTTAAATCTCAATTTGACCATATATGAATTCAACTCTTGATAAAATCAGATTCCAATATAAAACTCTATTTAAATAATGCCATGACAAATATTTATTATATCTGCACTTAATAATTTCCACATATCACAATTGGTTCAACTGCGCAAGGGATCAATCCATTCATTTCAATAATAAACCTCCATACGCTACAAAGGTGCTTACCTCAACAAATGCCTCTGCAAACTCATAGTTTTCCCTTTACCTTATTCAGATTTGACGAACGCTTTCACACATCAATTTCCATCGATTTCCACCAACAGGTTTGCCATCGATCCTTCAGCACGAAATTGCAATCAGCAATTACAAATCCTCTGCATTCTTCATTGTAGACCGATACCATTCAATTAAATAACACAAACCCACGCAACACAAATCAATTTCATTTCTTCAACAGCTATGTTTTCGATTCTATTCAACTGGTTCTGCATTTATAATTCCGTGTCAAAATACTCCACACCAACAAAACAACGCTTCAACTGATACAAGCTTCCAATAAAATACCGTTTCAAATGAAACAGTGCTTCAAAAAGATCAGAGTTACTATACAGGCTTTATTTCATACCCAAACTCGTGGATTCAATACAAAACATCCATTCATACAGCTTTTCAGGACTTGAATCCAGCTAAGAGAAAACATTACAAGCCGCTTTTTAACTCAATTTTCCACGCAATTCAAACGTTTAACGCCTTCCTACCTGATCTGCGCCTGAGATTATAGTTCGATCTCAGCTCTCTTTACAATTGTTCATAGATCTCGACTAATGCAAAGAACGCTCTATATTTGGAATCCCGTCTCAAGTTATCTCCCTTTAAATCGATCTTACAACAGTATCATATCGTCTTCAGTTGCTTTCAGTGAGATATCAGCATTTGTTCCAACTGACATCATTCTAACAAATTATGTGTTCAATTTATGGACCTGCATTGCTATCCATCGGTTTGTTTTTATGCAAACAACCCTTAATATCTGAGGCGCTTTCCTATAACAGTTAAAACCTCTTCACAAGCCAACATCGTATTTAATCGATTTAAAACTCTTGTATCAATTTTCATATACATTGTTGAGCCATTAACACTAAATAAGAACAGTGTTCATCATACCATTCATCATACGCTTCCACACCTTCGAGTATACATTCTTTAAATGCTGTAGATATTCTTATATATACAATTTGCCAATGTGCTATACAGACAATGAAATCTACTTCTTCAAAACTGGTATTAAAATATCAATTTGCACCGAACTTCGATTCAATCCCAGTTACAGAAATTTAACACCCAATTTCTAAATCCACCAATAAAATTCTAAAACTCACTTATCATATTAATAATGAAAATAATTACAAACTTTTCTTCTTGGCCAGATATTCAACATTCGTGGCCCTTACAGTTTGCCCAGAGGCTTACAGCCTTAGCTGTTCAAACCTGCTCTCAATCACCCTCTACTCTCTCTTCAACCATTCAAGTGTATTTTCCTCACAAAAACCACTCATATTTATACATAAATAATGCATTTAATTCACTCCAAAAATCTCTCCACCTAATCCTCAACTAAATCTATGTTTTAGGTGTGGACTCAACAAAGTCCCATACATAGAATTCCTACTCTCTAATTTTTCTCCTAATCTATTTCTCTCATATCCTTTTAATTAATAAAAGAATATTTAAAAAATCCTCACTTATATAATTTATCTCCTATTTTATTAAAAATGACAAATTAATTAATAAAATAATAAAAATGTCACACCCCCCTTTATTACATATTTACAAATGAAAAATGGCCTTGATGCTCCTGCATCAGACTCCCAACATTAAAATTAATCATGATCGCCTGATCATGTGTTCAGATCTGTGTATGCCTAGATCCCATATCTTGTGCTGTAACTTTCCACTTGTCACTGCTCTTATTTGTTGTTCTTCTCCAGGTCTCCACACTTTATGCTGCATTTTGCCTCCAGCTATGCCTTCATACTCTACCTTTGTTTTTCTCTTGCTAAAATTCCTCTTCTTTATGTTGTTGTCTGCTGTCTCTGAGACACCTTCATCATCAGTCTTCTGATGCTTTCAATCTCTATATCCAACCTACTGCTGCTGCTTTCACTTTCTGTTGCTGCCGCTAATGTTTTCTCAGCTGTCATCTCCCCGATTATTGGTTTTACTCCTGCAGATATCACCCCACATGTTGCTTCAGGTGCCACCATGGATGTTGTTGCCTCCCAAACTTCCTGTTCCTCTGCAACATTCTTTTGCTCATTACCTTCAAGCAAATTTATTCCATTGCCTTCAACTTCTTTCTCTCATTCAAATGTCTCCATTAAACATTTCAGTGATTTCTTTTCAAACATTTCATCAACATGCTGCAAATTAGTTCCAGCATAACCTTTGTCTTCCCTTTCGACAATCTTCAGTAATTTTCCATCATCATCTTGATTGATTCTGGCAATCAGATCAAGTTCTTCAACCACTGTAGCCTCATCCTCTAACACTGTAGCAGTTCCAAAATTTTTCTCCACAGTCTTCTCTTGGCTATACAGACAAGCCAACTCTTCCTTGTCACCCATGGTAACAAGCTTCTGCTTATGAGACATCACGGTCTCATCTTCTTTCTGCAACAGTTCTTCTTCTTCCAAGACAATTCCAAATGATGGACTATCTTCTGCATCACCTGTAAACACAACCAAATTGTCAGCTTCAAAATCACAAGACCCAATGGTTCCACTTGTTGATTCAGTCACCAAGTTTTCTCTCTGTAGCTCTAAGTCTTTTTTAGGACTCAGAAAATCTTCATTGGCTTTCTCTTCAGCTTCCTCTGGCAACACTTCAGTATGCTGCTCTGAGTTTTCTTCCAACTCCTTTGTCAGCACATCAGTATGCTGATTTGCATTCACCATGAGACTGTCAGCTAGTCTCTCCTTCTTTCCATCCTCTGCTTCATGACTGTCATTCATGAAAACTTTCTTACCTTGCTTCCTCAGCAAATTATCCTGTACATAAGTCCTCTGCCTCTCCAATTCTCTTCTCTAAATATCTAGTTTCCTATACAATTCAAAAATTTCATTAGGAGTAGAACTTGGAAACTTCACACAATTTTCCATACCTTCACCAGCTCTTGACAAATCATCAGCTGGTCTTTCTCTCTCTGCACCAATACTATGATTAGACTCCTTCGTCTTCATTTCCTCCTGAGATCTTGCTATCTTAGCATCGATCTGAACATACTTTAGATTCAACTCTTCTTGAACAAACTCTAAAGCTTGCTCATCTCCATGTATTGTACCTGCAAACATACACAACTCATTAGTTTTAAAACCACAAGACTTTTTAGTCTCGACTGCTTCCTCCAGCACTTCCCTTTGAATAGATCTGCATGTGGAATCTTCAAATTCCATCTCTGGCTCAAGAACTCTAAGTTCCCTTTTCAATAAGGCAATCACACTTTGCCTCAACTTCATCTGCAATGGTCGCCAAATCACTCCCTTTCCCTTCAGTGGAAAGATCCATCCTCTATTCTGATTTTCCTGCTCTTGCAGCCATTCTTCTAGTACCTGCAATTGTACCTTCATTACTGCATTTTCTCTTTCTCTAACTTCATCAGTCATCTTACCTCTGTGGCATTCCTCTAAACCTCTTCTCTGATCCTCCATGATCATGATTTTCTCACTCACCATGAGTTTCACTAGCCTCTGCAACAGCAATCTCTCCTGCTGCCCCTTACCTCACCAAGCTCTCCTCACTCAGTCTTTTGGTAAGTACTGGTTCACTGCCTCTGGAACCTCTTGAGCATTCTTTTCTGCTCTCTCTAGGCTATCTCTTCAACTCACCTTCTTCTTCAGGAAACTGCAATTGTCCTCCCTATCCAGCCTTTAGCTGAATGTCAGATTCACTGCCATCATCTTCTCTGCAACCATAAACTTCATTCACAAATTTCAAATCAGAAAATCATCTCACCTTTAAGATCCTGCATGATCTTGTCCTCCATTCAATTCTGAAATCCTGTTCACTGCAATTGTATAGCTTGCATATCAGATTTAGAATACATTCAAATAAAACACTCTTCAGTTCTCAACTGTACTCAATCAAAAAAACAAACATCTTCAACAAAGTCTTCCTGCTCTGATACCAAAATGATGTAGGGCCAACCCTGCAATACCCAGAATCTTCAACATTGCTGTGCATATAAGAATGAATCTCAACATTTACACCCAAACTAGACTTCAAGCCCGAAAATTCCCAAATTTTAATGCGGAAGCTTATCAAAACATAGGATTTAAAATCCCTCAATCCATAATCAAATTCTTTCATTATCTCTCAATTTCCATTCAATTCCAACATTCACATATGGCTATATTTAAAAGTCAATAAAACCAATGTAACCATGCTTTAAATCTCAACTTGACCATATATGAATTCAACTCTTGATAAAATCGGATTCCAATATAAAACTCTGTTTAAATAATGCCATCGCAAATATTTATTATATCTGCACTTAATAATTTCCACATATCACAATTGGTTCAACTGCGCAAGGGATCAATCCATTCATTTCAATAATAAACCTCCATACGCTGCAAAGGTGCTTACCTCAACAAACGCCTATGCAAACTCATATTTCGCCCTTTACCTTATTAATATTTGACGAACGCTTTCACACATCAATTTCCATCGATTTCCACCAACAGGTTTTCCATCGATCCTTCAGCACGAAATTTCCATCAGAAATTACAAATCCTCTGCATTCTTCATTGTAGACCGATACCATTCAATTAAATAACACAAACCCACACAACACAAATCAATTTCATTTCTTCAACAACTATGTTTTCGATTCTATTCAACTGGTTCTGCATTTATAATTCCGTGTCAAAATACTCCACACCAACAAAATAGCGCTTCAACTGATACAAGCTTCCAATAAAACAACGTTTCAAATGAAACAGTGCTTCAAAAAGATCGGAGTTACTATACAGGCTTTATTTCATACCCAAACTCATGGATTCAATACGAAACACCCATTCATACAGCTTTTCAGGACTTGAATCCAGCTAAGAGAAAACATTACAAGCCGCTTTTTAACTCAATTTTCCATGCAATTCAAACATTTAATGCCTTCTTACTTGATCTGCGCCTGAGATTATAGTTCGATCTCAGCTCTCTTTACAACTATTCATAGATCTTGACTAATGCACATAACGCTCTATATTTGGAATCCCGTCTCAAGTTATCACCCTTTAAATTGATCTTACAACAATATCATATCGTCTTCAGTTTCTTTCAGTGAGATATCAGCATTTGTTCCAGCTGACATTGTTCTAACAAATGATGTGTTCGATTTATGGACCTGTATTGCTATCCATCGGTTTTTTTTTATGAAAACAACCCTTAATATCTGAGGTGCTTTCCAATAACAGTTAAAACCTCTTCACAAGCCAACATCGTATTTAATCGATTTAAAACTCTTGTATCGATTTTCATGTACATTGTTGAGCCATTAACACTAAATAAGAACAATGTTCATCATACCATTCATCATACGCTTCCACACCTTCGAGTATACATTCTTTCAATGCTGTAGATATTCTTATATATACAATCTGCTAATGTGCTATACAGACAATGAAATCGACTTCTTCAAAACTGGTATTAAAATATCAATTTGCACCGAACTTCGATTCAATCCCAGTTACAGAAATTTAACACCCAATTTCTAAATCCACCAATAAAATTCTAAAACACATTTATCTTATTAATAATGAAAATACTTACAAACTTTTCTTCCTGGCCAGATATTCAAAATTCGTGGCCCTTACAGTTTTCCTAGAGGCTTACAGCCTTGGCTGTTCAAACCTGCTCTCAATCACCCTCTACTCTCTCTTCAACCATTCAAATGTATTTTCCTCACAAAAACCGCTCATATTTATACATAAATAATGCATTTAATTCACTCCAAAAATCTCTCCACCTAATCCTCAACTAAATCTATATTTTAGGTGTGGACTCAACAAAGTCCCATACATAGAATTCCTACTCTCTAATTTTTCTCCTAATCTATTTCTCTCATATCCTTTTAATTAATAAAAGAATATTTACAAAATCCTAACATATATCATTTATCTCCTATTTTATTAAAAATGAAAAATTAATTAATAAAATAATAAAAATGTCACACCCCCCTTTATTACATATTTACAAATGAAAAATGGCCTTGATGCTCCTGCATCACATGATGTCTTGGGATGTAACAGAAACATACACATATTTTTTGAAATTATGATGCACACAGTTGCAAACATGCAATATATATATATATATATATATATATATATATATACATCTATTTCCTTACATGGATATTTTTTACATATGATGATGTTTTTACAAATTATGCAAATGTCTATATAATACAATGTTAGCCACCGTATCAGTTAAAGTATTCATTCGTCTAGGAATATGTTGATAAGAAATGAAATCAAAATGTCTTTCCAAAAAATGAATACGTAATTACAATCTCAGAATGTGCATATTTCTAACTGAATAATGATTATTGAGTTGCAGAAAAACAAGCTGTGAATCTAGATTTACAAGAAATGCGTGTATGCCAAGGTTGATTGCCTTGGTCAAAATCTCAATGAAATCACTATATTCAGTGACATTTTATTCCTGGTACTACGGGAAGCACCATCTATGAAACCAACATAAGGGGTAATAGACATTTGCACAATAAGCAAGACCCAATAAGCAGGAAAACACTCACAAAGCACACCAAACCCACAAACATGTACAACAATGAAAATAACACCTATGTACACCTACTACACATCGATGACTCATGCATAATATTTTTTGAGATACAACCCATTTCTGGGCTGTTCAAGAGGATGGCCTTCGTAATCAATAAGCTCATAGTCCCCATTTTGCAACACACATTTAACGATGTAGGGCCCATGCCACATAGGTTGGAATTTACCTGCTGCCAGCTTATCATGGGCTTGGTCATATATGAGGATGATATCTCCTTCAAAGAAAGAATGAGGGGAAACTAATTGATCAAAATGAGCTTTGACTCACTTCTTTTGTGCCTTGATGACCAAAGCAGCTAAGCGACGAGTTTCATCTAACTGCTCTAAGTAAAGAAGACACTCTTCTTTCGGCGAGGTGTTATGCAGTAATTCCATAGCTAGCTTGAGAGAAGGTATTTCACATTCAATCAGGAGAGTAGCTTCCAAATCGGAAACAAACTGAAAAGGGGTGAATCCAGTCGCACTCTTCACTGAGGTTCGATATGCCCAAAGAGCCAAAAATAACATGAGATGCCAGTTTGATTTGTGGATCCCAATCGTATGCTAAAGCATTGTGATAATAACTTTTTTCATAGCTTCAACCTAGACATTGGCTTGAGGGTAGTACGGCGTTGAGTTGTCTTGATGAAGACCCAACTTAGAAGTCAACTCCGCCACCATATAATGTCGAAAATGGGAACCATGATCGGTAACGATGGCTTGAGGGACACCAAACCTAGTAATAATATGATTGAAAATTAACTGAGTGGCTATCTTACTGTCAGCGGTAAGTGTAGGCATTGATTCGCCCCATTTGGTGAAGTAGTCCATGGTTATGATGATATAAGCATGCCCCCCAGCTGAGTGAGGGTTACACGTCATAAAATCGATGCCCCATTTGGCAAACGGACCGACGGTAATCTTGCATTGATAAATTTGACAATCATGACATTTACGAACTGCAACAATACAGTCTTTGAAAATGGAAGCCCTGAAATAACTAGCACGAAGTATCTTTTGTGTAGTAGCATAACCAGACATGTGACCACCAAAGGTGCCACTATGACAATAATTTAATACTTTGTAATATTCCTATTTTAATAGGAATATTCAATTTCATTTTATTTTCTTTTTTCAAAGAATAATTATGCAAAGGAGGGTCAAAAACTCCTAATGAAAGAATAAATCCATGCCCAATGTAAAAAAGGGTAAATCTGGGCCACTTTAATAAACACATTTGAGTGTGAAAAGAACAAATCCACTTGACTAGGTCAATCTTGATCATATCTACAGCACAGTATTGGAGGAGTGCTCATCAATAAGGCACAACGTAATTCTAGAAGGAGGTCTCTTGTGTGAAGGAGATAAGTTGATGAAGGTGGTTTATGGTTTTGGAAATCTCTCATCTTATAAAAGGAAGGGGAAGGAAACATGTTGAGGTTGTTCATGATTTTATTTCTGATTTGTTGTCTATTTAAACACACAACTTTCTTGTCTATTTAGCCTAGATTGCATATGCTGTTTAGCATTGGAATTTCCTGTTTAGGAGTTCCATCTCTTCCCATTGAGGAGCTCTTGGGAGATTTTGTTTTTCTTGTCCAATATCTGGTTGGAGACCAAGCTTCTACTTCCAACTGTAATGCAGATCCAGTGAGGGTTTGATTTCTTTTGTAAGCTGTAGCAAGTGGAACTCTAGATCTGTTCAGATCTAGCTTGTATTGGAGCCTCTTCTCAGTGAGTGTGTCTTTTAACCTCTTGGAAGAGTGCAGCCATTGTTTGAGCTTCATTTTTCATCTTGTCACCAAGCCAGCCCGTGCTTCAAGCCTACATCGCAGTTTTTCCTCTTGGACTACGTTATTTTTAGTGGAGATTAGATCTCTTCAGATCTAAGTCAGTTCAGTGCTCTTTTTCAATGGAGGAGACCTCTACTCTATTGGAGGAAGTGTATTGAAGTGCATGAGATTCAGATTATGATCTTTCCATGTGGCCATCATCCATCTATCCCCTACAACGTAGTTTCTACTCCAGATCTACATTATTCTAGTAGGAGGTGTTGTAGTGAGTTTGGTTGCATCAATTGGAGAGTTGGTTCCTGAGTGTTGGGGATCTACTCTTTACTTGGAGATCTACTGGAGGAGATATACACATTGTACTTTTCATATCTGATCTGCATAATTTGAATACTTCAACATTTCTAAATATTTCTGCAGATCTTCTTTCTTAGATCTCAGATCTACTGCTTATGCTTGGTGTAAACCCAAAAATTCCAAGGGGATCTGAAAGAGGAGCTCTTCTAGTGCATGGATCTGATATAGATATGAATTTATATGAAAATACATGATCTAGATCTAACATGTAACATACAACAGTTATAGCATAATAAAATAACACTGTCAAGGTAGTTTTCAGTCATTCCTATGGTTGCAGCCCTCTTTTGAGGAGATTTCTTCTGTCTATGAATTGTATTTTCATCTATGTATTTGATGAAATTAATTATATAACTTTATTTCTGTTGTAAGTACTATTGAATAACATCTTATGAGCCTCCTATCACTGCTCTGCAGAAACTACGTTATTTTCTGAGCAGAATTGTTTGTTATTGCTGCAGTCCCTCTTTGGGGCATTTTTCAAGGAAACTAGGTGTGGGAGATCTGTTTAACCCATCTAGAAGGATTTATTTTTTATACCATTTTGGATTTAAGACTTATATACTTAGATCTAAGGGATCCAAGTGTTGGTTTCATTTTTGTAGTAGCCATTCCAGGAAAATGCGTTTTCCAGTCATGCCTTGCTAGCTGTTCCAGATTTGGAATATTACATACTTTCTCAGCTTCCTCGAGGGTCAAACATCGGCGGAGTACCGAATCAAATCCAACGTGATAGAGCATATATCTGACTATACGATAAGGTTTCAAGTTATTCCGGATTCAACGATGGACATCCTTTGTCAACTCAGATCCAAATGTAGAATTCTGGAGATATATGATGATATCACTGTACCAAGGGTCGAGGGTGCTAATCAAGAAAAGTTTATCATCAGGAATATGATCCTGAGAACAAGACAGAGTGGAATCTGAAGGAAGGGAACAAATCAAATAAAAAAAAACTAATGATTTCTTTGATTTGGCAGCCATAAATTCCAAATCGATCTCTTGGAGGATAACGATCCACTTCAAGTATTTGCCCCCCAGCAATTATTGAGAAAAAATATAGGTCATAGGGTTGCAATTGGAAATCACAATCACCGTAAGAAAAAGGATATAATGGCGAAAGCGCTGGACAGCCTAGACAGCAGCTAGTGCTAACTTCTTGACATGAGAATAATGTGTTTTAGGATCAAGAAGGTTATGAGACAAGTAATAAATGACATGTTCGTGACCATCATCATCGTGTTGATTATTCGAGAGAATTTTAATTTGATTGTACCGAGAAAAACCGTCCATCAGGGAAAAAATCTCACTCCCGACATAGTCGTTAATGATCTGATCAATGAAGGGAGTGGGATAATTATCCTTAGGACAGGCCCGATTGATGTCATGGTAATCAACACAGACACAGATAGTTCCTTGTTTTTTATCGATAGGAAATTTTTTTGAAACCCTCAAGGGAATTGGATAAATGAAACCAACTTTGAGAAGTTTTTCAACTTCACTTTTAATGGTTGCAGCCTTTCTAGGGTGCACCAGACGAAGACGCTGGCGAACAGGTTTCGAACTGGGATAGGTAGGGATTTCATGCACCACTATAATAGGATCAATGCTGGGAATTTCTTCACAGTACCATGTGAAAAAATCATGGAATTCGTGGAAAAGGCTAGTATAAACTTGGACTTCATCTAAAGAACAAGTGACTCCCACATGGATGTTCTCGAAAATTCTTGGTTTCATGGAAATTTCAATAGGCATCGTCTGTGTAATATTTCTCAAGTTACCTTCTGTAAATACTTCATGTGTTAGAATTGGTGTTTTAAGTGGAGGAGAAGGGACTTAAGATGCAAAACGCTCGATACATGTAGACATGGCCCCAAGGCTAGGCATAAACGAAGAACGATGATGACCATCGTCCCACGGCAGGTATTCAAGAGACATGGTTTCCACGATAGCTTCGTCGGAAGGAAACACTTCTTTCAAAGGATCAGGCGAGTATGAATCGCCGAGCCAGGGGGATTTAGAATACACATCAAGAGACAAGATCAAAGGAGCACCATTAGAAGTTGGAGTATCCGATGCAGCAATGAGTTCACAATAATCGATTTCAATCAGACTCAAAGGCATCGAATCACCATATGAATCGACCTGTTCAGGTGAAGGAATAATCCATGGGTCATCAGACTGAGAGATCATATGGACTTGAAAAATCGTTGGTGGTGAAAGGGGAAAGATACCCATGAGGGTTGGATCCTTGAAGAGACCCAGCCCAACGCTCTCGAAGGGGATAGGAATATTATCCAGATTCGGAACATTGTTCTCAGAAGAAGAGGTGAAGAATGACAATTGATCAACAGTAACAATCTTGCCCTCATGTGGAAATTTCAAAACACGGAAGACGGTGGATTGAATGCAAAGCATAGTGTGATTCCAATTGTGACCGAGTAGAATATTGTAATTGAGTTTAGCGTCAACTACTTCTACTTCAACATTGACTGTCTTCACTTTCAATGTAATCTAAAAACTTGCAAGAACACCCAAAGGTTTTGATTCCCTTTCATCAAATGCTTCAAGGGCATTCGGTGAGGAATTCAGGGCCGGAGAGCCAATGGCCTTCCAGCACAAAGCTGACATGATACAGGTTGATGCACCTTCGTCCACAATGGCTCAGTGGATGTCAAGACCATTTATAATGACTTGTATGATGAGCGCAATCTGGTGCGGAAGTCGTGGGATGAAATTCTCTAGATTGAAAGCGAGAAGGCTAGTATCAGCAAGATCAACGCCACCGATCATAGATAATAAATCTTTCCACCGAGATGGACAACCCTGGAGTACTTCTAACACGGACATCACGGAAGGAAACTATGCTAAATCCTCAACAATATTGTAATGTTGAGCAGCACAGGCGTTGGGATTATAAGAAGATTTCCGGAGAACACCTTTGGAAGGTGGTCTCACAACGGGTTCAACACTGGGCCTTCCAATCTCTAGAGGGCCGGAAACAGGTGGAGGAGGAGGACCATCAGCAATATCCTTCCTCGTTGCCTTGCACGACCCTGTATAATCTTTTGTCCGAGTAGCAATGGAAACAGATGCAGAACCATTCATCATGAACACTTGAGAACCAAATGGAATAGATGATTGAGACTGATTGACCATCTGGGTCTGCTAAGATGGAAAAGGTTCTTTAAGAACAAAAGGATTACCCTTAGTTCCTTTGAGAAAATTACTCACTTTTTCCCATTGAGGACAATCCTTGGTGTAATGCTCTTCATCACAAATCAGACAAGGATACTTCGGCTTACGCTGTGAACCATCATCAGCACGCGATTTGGAGAAATCTGGTTTTGGGGCATCAGCCTTGGCCTTGCCTTTACCCCTATTTTTACCTTTAGAAGTCTTATCTGCAGGACTGGCCTGAACCGCATTGACCTCTGAGGTTTTAATAGGATTCGGGGTAGACTGAGGAGAAATATCATTGGAAGAATTAGATTTTTTCTTCCCAGAATTAGAAGAAGAAGAATTACGTGAAGTCTGAGACACAAAACCAATAATACTGTCAATGGATGGGGTCATGAGTGCTTTATAAGTTCCAGGTCGAGGGGCATCAGTCAAAATATCATACAATATACCCGATTGAGAGTACACGAGATCAAGGTATTGGGAATGAGCAATGGCTTGTTCCTCAGTTACACATGCCCCCATGGCGATGTCCTTTGCAATCTGATTGACAAAAGAGGTAGTGAACCAATGAGTAAGAAGATGATCAGGAATTTCAAACTTGATCAAGCGATGACGATGTCTCCATTCATGAATATGGTCTGATATATGAGTATCTTGGTCCTTTTTGAAGGATGTGAGGAGATGTGTCCCAGCTTCATAATGAACCGGTAACTGAAAATGTGTAAGGAACGCCATAGTGAGAGAGTTGAAATCTTGAAATATACCACGAGAGAGCTTGATGTACCACTTAGCAGCACCACCACTAAGAGTACGTTGGAAAAGATGAAGCCAAATGGAATCATCAACCCAAGAGTTAGAGGAACACCGCAAGTGGTAAGTCATAACATGTGCTTGGGGGTCTTCTCCGGACTTGCCCTCAAATTTGGGACAATCACCAGGAATATTAGTCAAAACCGGAGGCCAATACGGGTTATGAATAATAGGATAATTCATTAACTTCGACAAATCTGGTAACTCCAACATGGCGAGAAATGGTAATTGAGGATTAAAAGGCATAACAGGTCCTTGATAAGAACCCGAACTTGCATTCCACCCCATTTGAGAAAAATTCTGCCCCCATGCGTTCTATCCCGAAGGATTCGGACGATATTGGGGATAAGTCAAATAATTCTGTTGGTATAGAGGACCAGGATACTGATTCTGAGTATACCATTGAGGTCCTTGCTAAGACAGAAAAGGATTTTGTGGCAGAATGTAAGTATGACCTTGTGGTTTATTATACTACAATTTATTTTGAGGGTGATAAGCAAAACCTTGAGGTGCAATATATACTAGTCGATATTGACCATGAGGATAATATACGCCTTGGGGTTGAGCTGGCTGTTGATAAGTGGGTACCTGTTGAGTTGAGTAAACATGGTAAACCGGCTGCTGAAAAGTAAGACCCTGCTGTGAAGCAGAGTAAAATTTTTGTTGAGCATACTGAGCCGGTTGTTGGACCAGTTGAGTAGGTTGCCCCTATGAAGCAGATTGGACTGGATGTTATGGGCCACCAGGTTGTCCCTGTGGAGCAGGTTGACCTGATGGTTGTGATGGACCAGGTTTCCCCGGAGGAGGAACAGAGGGTTGTCCTTGTTGCCCAATGTTCGAACCAGTTTGGGTATATGAGCTTGATTGTTGTACAAAAGGTTGTCCCTGAGACGAATACATTTGTGCCCTGAGACCGCAAGAAGGTCCCGGTTGATACAGAGGTTGAATGAAAGTTCTGTAGGGTTGTCCTTGTTGGACCATAGGTTTAACTTGTAAAGGTTGGCCTTGTGGACTGTAAGGTTTTCCCTAAGGGCCGAATGCAAAGCTTGACTGAGCTGAAGGTTGTCCCTGAAAGGGTTGTCCTTGTGGGCCAGGGGGTTGCACTGGATAAGTCCTTCCAATCTCTAGAATGATTTCATAGGGGTCATAAATAGGAATGCCCCACTCATCATAATAATTGGGAGTAGGAAATACATAGATGGGGGTACCGACAACATCATAGTGATGAGGAGTAATATAGGGAAAATAAACAGGATTACCATATTCATCATAATGGTGCGGTGGAAAGTTATGTTGATGAATAGACAAGAGATACTCTTAAAAGTGGAGCAACCAGGTATCGCAGTCGAGGCTGTTGGTGCCTAAGTGACCGGCACAGATGCAGCCGCACAGACATTAGGTTGAACTGGGACAGATGTAACCGCAACCGACTAAGCAAGTGTCATCGGTGACAATCCTAAGGATGGAAGGATTGGATTATTGGATGGATTAGACGCTGCCATGGAGGCAACACCAGCAATAATCTAACCTAGAGACCTATATCCGACTGGAAGTGACACCGACGGTGAAGATTGAGCAGACACATGAGTGGTGTTTTCAAGGAAAAGTTGATACTCTTCTGTAGAAATAGGAATTCCATCACTGCCAATAGGACCTGATGTGTCCATGTCTGAGTCCTCCGTAAGATCTTCAAAAAGACTATGAGGACCAGGAGGTATAACAACAGCTAAAAACAATGATCCTAATGTAAGAGTATGGAACTCTTCCTCATCCCCAAAACCAAACAAAGCACCCGAGGAAGGCCAATTGAACTCAACTGGCTCGTCAGTAGGAGACGGGGTAGCAAGGGGTAAGATTGATGGGAGAATAGGTTGCTGAAGCTTGGCAAACCTAGAGGATTGAGGAGTTTCGAATGAATTATCTGGTAAAGGACTACCTCTAGAAGGGAGCGAGGACGACGAAACTAGTTGTTCTGCCACCTTGACTGCTTCTAAACAACAAGGAAAAAGAAAGATCCGAGCAAAGACTCAAAAACCAAGGAAAACAAAAACAAGCCAAGTGCTAAAACATTTTAAAGGCCGTGTGATCATGGGTAGTTTATTTTACGACACTGAAACCAAACTTTGTTGTTTCATGTATTAAGAGTCAAGAAACAGGCAAAAGATGACTCTATTCACTTTCAATTGTGAACGAGCGCGAAAGGACAAGTGCTCGATGACCTTTTCAAATTTAAGGAGTCAGTAAAGATCAAAAATGACTGCTCATGTATTCTAAGCAAGAGGGTATGCCAGGTTTCCGTGAACTGCCATATACACCTTGGTGATCAAATGAAAGAGAAATGACCAAGGACTTAACGTACGTGCAATTAGTCTCCCTGAATGTTGTGTTCGGTGTATCACGGTTATAGGGCAGCAGACTCAGCTTCCTATGGATAAAAGGATTACAACCTAGAGGGGTCTCCCTTTATATACTCGACAGTACGTGGAGCACAAGTCCATACTAGCGTTGTCTGGAGCCAGATGGAAAATGACAGCTACTATGTTTCAAGACGCCGGAACACGTCTCTAACTTAGACCACTATAATATTTTGTTAGGTTTCAATGTTGCCTTAGGTTAATTGAAATATATTTTAAGGTTGATCTTGTATTAAGTTCCAATTTATAGGCCTTAACGTATGTCAGATCTAAAGTCTTCCTGAATGAAAAACTATACACAGAAGGATACCACTTTCGTTCAATGAAAGCTATCTATGAGAAGGAGAGAAAACTTTCAAGTAATAGTGAATAACGAAATCATGTGAAAACATCCACTAATGCATCTAATGCAATCTACGGAAAATAAAACTCTTCCTTAGCCTATTCAATGCTAGTTATGCGAAAGAACATTTCATTTTCAAAGCAAAAAGAATGCAATATTTTGTTTTTTTTTTATAATGCAATAGAGAAAACAATGCACTAAATGATATGAAAAACAAAACTAAACACTAGCTTGAGAGAGTGAATGTAACATTTGAAACGAGATGAGTCCTTCAACATAAAAGAAACACAACAACACCCAAACCAATTCTACAAACTTTTCAAATCAAAGAGAAATCTCCAAAATGACCCACGCAATAAATGTAATCGGTGCTTGGAGTAACAGGAAGAAAAATCAAACAAGCAAAACAATGATCATTCAACCAATGAACATACTCAACGGGATCAAAGAGACCAAGAGAAATTAAACAAGGAATGAATCTGACAGCTATCAAGAAACTCGATCTCCAATCAGAAGGCTCAGTGCACCAAGGCACTCAAAAACCCTAAGACCTCAAGTCACACTGATAAGAAATGGACGAACAACTGAGGAAAGCAAGCTTCCAAAAATCAAAGATAGTCCAAAATTCTTCAATCACTCTTGAAAATAACCCAAAAATAATTACAATCAACCAAAAACTCATGAAAATTTCATACCCAAAAACTCATAGGGGTCGGCGCGACTGTGAGGCGGTATTCAGCACCAAAGAGGCGATGGCGCGAGTGCTACAAAGGAAACATGCGCCAATCGGTGCGATTGTTCAAGGAAAAATTGTGCCAAGCCAATTAACCAATGAAAAGGGGAAAAACTCAATAGAGCAGAGGTCAATCTTGATACTCTGGGTCTGAACAAGGGTTTGAAACACAGTTTAAACAACTAGGAAGGTAAACAATAGGAGAAAAAACCCAAAAATGACCCAACAAGATCAAAGACAAACTCGAACTGATCCCCAATGGAGTCGCCAACTTGTGATGTAGGTAAATCCTCTCTGTGGACAGAGACAATCCCTCTAGACCTAGGGTGGGTCTAGTAACAAGGAATCATGCTAAGGTGTAGGTTCCTAGATATTTGAATGAAAGAGGATGCGATAAGATAGCCTACCTATGGTCCAATGTTGTCATCGGCAATCGTAGTAGTGATGAGAACTTATCGCTCCCAATTAGGCAAGTCACAATCCCTTCACTTATCGTGTTTTGACACCTGCATAATGATCAGAGAATGATAACCATATACCACATACTAATTTCATCTAAAATATACTAGTCAGTCTAAGAAGACTAAGAATATTGCATTCGATAAAGGCAAAACACAAGATGGGAACCAGACAAAAGTCACTTATATTATTAAGTAGAAGGAAGAGATACAACCATTCTCTGATGTCATGGTCTCCTCCAACAGGGTTCGGGCGAAGCATGTATCAAAGCTTGTCGGGGAATTCAGACGAGATAAAGGCCCTCTCGATGGATTTCCTCCTTGTACTACCTTCTCAATGACTCAGTTATTCAGTTATAGCTCAGTTCTCCTAGTTCAGCGATTCAGCTGTATAATTCTCTTTGTTTAGCTAGCTTTCATAAAGGGAGAAGGCTTTTTTATATAGAGAAAAAGGAGGAGGTTGGGATCCCTACAAAGTTGGGAGGGAGGCCTATCCTTTAGGAGTGTTCCAAGGGAGGTGGAAACTACTAACTAAAGGAGGAGGCTCCTGGTTTTTTCAGTTCAACCACTCCCAATGACTCATCCCTGAGGTGTTTTGAATGGAACCTCCACCTCTATTTTTAAAAAACACTTCATAAATAGCTCGGCACGGGTGTTACACTGACACAGAGCACCAAGTGGTGCTGGATTAGTGTAAAATTCCTAGGTCGGCACGAGGAGGTAAAGGGCTACTCGTGCCAAGGAAAAAATAGGGATTTTCACAGCTCTACTTAGGGAAATGTTAACAAGAAGAATGTTTCCTTCATCAAAAGGGATGAAAGGATGTAATTTACAAAGCATGACACTGTGCATTGGTCACAAAAATGACCCTCCAACGTGCAAGATGGGGATTGCTGGGATAGTGAAAAAATGTTGTGTAATACCAGGGATATGATTATACAGACCCCAAAGGAGACAAAGGAAAAACTCCAACATCAGGAGAGATGGATGAAAACGAGTTTCCCAAGATTCTTCTTAAACGATGTAGGATATTGCCTAAGAAATCAAGGAGACGAGGATGGAGAAACACAAGGAATCCCCTAGAGGGTTTCTACATGGAGAAAGCTCCAACATTTCACATCACTGGTATGATCAACTAGTGAAGCAACAAGTTTCCCAACGCTCCACTATGCCTACATTCCGAGCAGTAGGAAATGGGGGTGGATGACCCCAAGAACAAGAAACTCTTGAAGATAAATTTTTAGAGTATGAGTCTCAATCTCAGAGATTCAAAGATAATTTGAAATTTCAGGAGTTTTTTCAGATCAAGAAAAATAGGATACCCTAGCCTAACAGTAGAAGTGGAGGATTCATATAGAAAAATGATATACAACAGAATATGGGCAGATTATTTTTTCCTGCTTTTGATGGGTCATACAAGTGCACAACCAAGTCTTGGGTGGAGAAGCTAGACATCTACTTCTAGCTGAACCATGTACTAGAGATGGAAGCCATCAAAATAGAATCACTTCACCTTGAAGGTGAGGCACATGATTCGTGGTTTCATGGTCTTTCCACATTGGGGCATGCCAATGTGACTGTATATTCAGAGTTCACTCGGAGTTTAGTAGAGAGGTCTGATCGAAGAGACCTAAAGGCACCATTTATTGAGCTAGCCAAGCTCAAGAAGTTAGGTAATCTAGAGCCCTATATCTCTAAATTTTTAAAACTTTATATCATGGTTCCAGATTTATCTGCAGCTAGGAGGGTTTATATGTTCATTGATGGGCTAGCAGAGCCTCTGCATGGGTTGGTAAAATATACTAAACCAACTACTCTTCACAGTGATATTGAGAGGGCTAGATATTTACAGGATGCTTTTCCAAAGGAAAAATATCCATTTCAACAAAGGTCACCCTTTCAGTCAAAAGGGAAAGATGTGAAGGTTCTTCCTCTAAAGTAGAACCAGAAAAAAGGGCCTCTTAATGATGATGTCCAAAGAGACTTGAGGAGAAGGAAGCTTTGATTCACATGCCAGGAACCATGGGCACCAGGGCATCGGTCTGCTCTATGGAAGGAACACTATATATAGGTATTCTCTGATAGTGAGGAGGAGGAAGAAGAGGAGCCAGAAGGAGATAACTACACTGTGATAGTAGGGGAGGATCCACCATGACTAGGAGGTGGGAATGGGGCATTTTGTCTAGTTGGAGGGGCCCTTGCATCTTTGCAGGGAGTACCCAAGTACCTAAATTTGAGAGTCCGAGGTACAATTCAGGATCAGAGAGTATCAATGTAGATTGACAGTGGGGCTACCCACAACTTTAATAATGCTAAGTTAGTACAGAGGAGAGAAATACCCACTGATGATTTTGAGGGATTTTTAGTTTTGGTCCAGGAAGCTAGAACCATGCACTGTATGAAGTATGTTATAGAATTGTCAGTAACCTTAAGGAAATATAATTTGAATGATCACTTATTTGTGGTCGACATTCCTAACAAAAATGTGATATTGGGTGTGCAGTGGTTGATTACATTGGGGAAAGCCACCACAGATTGGGAGACTTTGCAGATGGAATGGGTAGATAAGAAGAGTGGTAAGCATCAGATGATGAGGGGCATGCACACTTATGCACCTCAGATAACCTCTGCACATAATATGGAGCCTCATTTTTGTAGTGGGAGTAAGGACACAACATTCCACTCAGTTATGCAGTTGAATTTGACCCATGATGTTGTATTATTTGGAGGCATTACACCAGGAACGCCCCTGGACCAAGAGTTGGTTAAATAGTTCTCACAATAAGCTACACCATTCATAGATCTCACTGCGGTGAGAGCCTTGGGTGATTCTAGCACATCATAGAGAGTCTTGAGTAGGCTAAAAGAGGAGATGGATATTCTCCCAGTATCAATATTACCAACTCTCACCAAGAATCTTGTGCTAAGAGGAGATGTTTTAGGAGTAGATGATGGCACAATATTGGTGCAAAAGGGCTACTCCATGGCCTTAGAGAGTCAGAGGATACTTCCACATAGGAAGGATTCTTCCATATATGGTAGAGGGTTGTTGGAATTCATGCATACATTGGCCAAAGTCAAAAAATTTAGGATGGGCAATAGCTTCCAAATGAAGACTGAACTCCATAAACTTCAACCCTTACTTGAGCAGAAGCAGCTGCAAGGGAGGGAGACAAATTAGGATAAAAATGTTCCATCATGTGGCTTTGGCATTGAGCATGTCAAAGAGGGGAGAAGTAAGGTGATAGGTTCCTTATGAAAAACGGCAGCAGTGCTGACATTGTTGAGCATAGATCCATATTGGGAGTCCCAGCTATTGATGGAGTATTCCAAGAATCACTTCACATGTGAAGTTCTTGATGGACAAGTGACATATGATAGGTATAAGGTGATGGGTGGAGTCATATATTACCAAGATCAGATCTTGTTTACTAGAGACTCATAGCTCAAGAGGAAGATTCTACATCCAACACATGACTCACTCCTTTCCGGTCACCAAGATTTCATTGGACCTATCAGGCCATTGGGGAAAGATTCTCATGGGAGGGTCTCAAGGAGGATGTGCTCCAGCATATTAGGAGATGTATCATTTTCTTGAATAATGAGGATAAAAACAACCACCCTACAAGGTTGTTACAACCACTTCCCTTTCTGGTAGAGAGATGGGAAAGCTCATCTATGGACATCTTTGCCAGATTGCCAACAGTGCACGGTAAGGTTGTGTCTTTGTACTTGATCAACTAACCAAGTATTTGCATTGCTTTGCCATTCATTTATAGTACATTGCTCCACAAGATGGCAAGCCTCTCTTTAGACTTCATGGTCTTCTTGGAGCCACAATAAGTGATGGGAATGGCCACTTCCTAGGAGGCTTTGGGGAGATGACACCTTATTTGGGGTGTACTTAGTTGACACCAAACATCAATTACTACCTCCAGGAAAATGTGAAAAGAAGGGCAGCAAGAAAGTGGCTTGGAAGCTACTTTCCACATTATGTTTTAGGGCAACAAGGAGCAAAACTGCATTGGTTCCACTTGAAGGACTATTATCACCCTCTGGTATTTCATATGGTAGTTAGTGCATCTCTAATTTTGATTCCATATGTTGATGATGTTTTAATCATTATTATTGGAATGGTTGGAGGAATGGCACATGGATTGGAGTTGTTCATTAGCAATAATATCTCCAACATTTTTCATGTCCCATGCTTCAATTAGGACATTAGACATCATATCTTTTCCACCATAGATCTCTTACTTCCTCATGATGTGAGCCATTTGGCTATCTTGGACACTTAGGAGGAGCAACTAAGGAGCATATTGATTGGAGAACATTTGATTCAATGGAGGAGATTATCTGATGTGGGTGAAATCAGGGAATGAGAAGAGATTTTGAAACATTCATCCTTACAGTTGCTTGAGGAAAAGCAACGTTTGCGAGGGGAGGATTGTAATATTCCTAGTTTTCTTTCAGCTAGTTGGGACATTAAATTTTTCTTTTTCATTTAGATAGATGAATAAGAGGGTAGCGAGACCCATAAATCTCCTTATTAGAAATAAAAACACTTCTAATGTGAATTTGGATCATATTATTAGCTGGATAAAGCACTCTTAGGTGTGAATAGAGGTTGAAGCATGTATATGGGATCAATTTTGACCAAATCAATAGCGCTGGGATGGAGGTAGTGGAGAGTTATTGAGGTACATCGCAGTGTTAGTGGGAGGGAGTCTCCATGAGAGTAGCATATTTAATGTGTGGGAACAAGGGTGAAAAGGATCACAAATCATATAAGGAAGGGGATGGAAGCCATATAGGGCATTCTAAATATTTTTATGTCTTGGTCTCTTATGACTTTCTACACGCTTCAGATGTTTAGCAGAGTCTACTATGTTGTTTATCACAAGTGTGTTTACGAGCGGAAATCCCACCCTCATCCTCAGGGGAATTTCAGTGCCCACTCAAGAGAGATTAATTGAGCTACATTTCCACCATTAAACATCAGTCCAAGCTTCATCCATTATCCATAATGCAGTCTCCTTCAGGATTGTGTTGATTTGAAGGGCAGTAGCATTAGACGATTAATAGATCCAATTTCTGAGTTTGTTTTCCAGTGAGGAGAGCATCCCTTCATCCGGGAGGCTATAAAGGAGGTTCATTGAGCATTATTATGTCATGTGGAATCAAGCCAAGTTTCTTCCATCACCTACAGTGTAGTCTCCTTTAGAAAATACGTTGTTTTGTGGGGCAGTTGCAGGGGAGGGCTTAGTGCCGAAGTTTGAGAGTTAGATTTACAGTGAAAGCATTATTGAGCCCTATGGATTCTTTTTTGCATTTTTCTATTTTGTGTATTTTGCATAAACCCTTTCTGGGTTGTCTTGGAATTATGCTAGAAGGCCTATATCTCTGATCACAACATTTTCTAAGAATTTTATCAATAGATCCATGTACTTTAATTTACAGTAGTAGTGTTGGTTCGAGGGGTCCTGACCCAGGTTCAGAGGTTAAGTTTTTCCAACAAACCCCTATACTACTGGCCCTTTCGGCAGTGACCTACTTGTGTAGGTCAAAGTCTCACCCGAAGCAGTATGGGTGGGTGCTGGAACCAGGTTTCCGCACCCTGAGAGAGGATAGGTAAGCCAAGTAGAGCTGCGTCTAGATTTATAATGACCAGATCGCCTATCTCAAAACCAGATCTATAGATATCCTTTGCATCCACGTGCGCAAGGTCAACTATACTTACTGTACTCAACAAATCATATACTTCTAAAACAATAGTGCAGCATTACAATTATTCTTTGCATAAAACATAACAGAACAGACCCAGATGCAGAAGAGAAACTTAACATAGTACTTTTGCAGCTTAACACATAATATGCATAACACAGAAACTATCAAAGATTCACATCAACAGTACAAATATATTCAGCTACGCAACAACCTTTTTCATTCATTAATCCTTTAGTTCCTTCTTACAATGCCCAAACCTGACCTCTGCACACAGCAGCAGGGTCCACACACAACAGGACTTGGGATATTCGCGCACACAGCCAGCAGGAATCCTTTCCCCAAAACCCTAAACATATCTACTAAGCCACAATTCGCATCAAGATCTCATCATCCTCCCCTTTTACAATTCAAAATGTCTTTCGATTTATAATCATCTAGCCTAATCTTTCCTATGGTCTGAAAACCGTGGTTTACGAACTGTAGGTCTACCCTTTGACCCATTACAATGCTTTCGAGGCTTTAACCCACCCCGAAACCCCTGTGCTAGACTAATTGTACAAAAACATGCAAAATTGGACCAGTTTCGCAGCTTGCATGAGACCCTATTCCAACAGTCCCCCAACACAATCTTGTGACTCGTCCCGAGTCATAAAGGTGGTGCAGTCTCTACCTGCGCACGTAGGGAATTGATGGCTACAATCAGTGGAGGCAATACTTCTTGACTCTAAGCGACAACACTCTGCGTAATATCTACAAGCTTTTGGGAGGTCAGTCCTTCAATAGCCGCGGTAACCTGCTCTAATATCTGGTTGAGTCACTTGATCACGCCATTGGTATCTTGTGATAGCTGGAGGGTGGCGTCGACCCATGGCTTCAAGCATTTTGTGATGGCATGATTCGTTCGTAGGAGATCCTCAATTTTATCTCGGAGTGCGTTTCTAGTCTTCAAGTGTGCCAGACGCTGCGCAGGGACTAAGGAGGGCAAGGTAGTTTCGATCTGATCGAAGGCGGCTTCCTTTTGTCATAAGTCCTGTTTGATGTTTTGAAGAACCGGGTTGAACTGGACTGCTATCCAGAGCTGCATGGCCGAATCGAGCAACTGAGTACCCTGAGTAAGCTGTCCCATAATGATGTCCGTAGCTTCTGTTACTTGTGTAGCAAGTTTGGCTCGTACCTATGGAGGTGTGGCAGGCTGTAATTGGGCCTGTAATGCGTTGATTTTCTGGTCCATTTGGGTCTTGAGGGTCTGTATTTTGGTTTTGGTCACCTTTAGTGCTACAACCAAGCCTTCTACTGTAGCCCTGAGTGGAGCTGTAGTCGGGAGCCCATCTAGGACCTCTGTGCCGATCTGGTGAACCACTGTTTTGAGCTGCACAATCTACGAGATAGCAAGGGAGACGTCTGCAGTCTATCGTGCAATGAGAGGTGTGGCCACATCAAGTTGTTGCTGCGCGGTCCAGTCATGATGATGGATCTATTGAAGCACGGCGGTGTGGAAACCCTATAACACCTCATGGGGCAGCTTTTCAAAGTCCAATTGTAGTCCCGTATCCACTGGAAGGTGGGCACCGACTAGGATAGTGCTAGGCAATGAATAAGCACAAATTTCGTTTTCAGTTAGCCTGGTACTACTGGTAGGGTGCGGCGTATCCATCTTTTTCCAGAGGTCTGGAAGCTCAACCCGCATGGCGTCGATTGCAACCTTTTGTTGTGCTTCTATGGTTGCCCACTAATCCTCTGTAGCCAGAGTAAGTGCATCTGTGATTTTCTTGAGATCACCATCAATTAGCGTGACCGTTGCATCATATTCTGAGCGTTGGGCGTGCTTCTTTTTCCAGGGCCCCTTTGCAAGCTCCCTATGCTACTTCGTACCCCGGGGGGATTTAGTATCCTTGTTAGTCAGCCATGTCATTCACAGGACTAGCTATGAATCGACCGTGTCAACTCTTATAGTGATCTGCGGCAGGTGCGTAACATCTTTCGTGGCTGCTTCTGAGCCCGTCCAGTTGGATCCTGTGATCATCCCAGGCTTGGAAGGGTCATTAACTTCTATCATATAGCTTTGACACCAATACATCCAGGGTGCGAAGTCAATTCTTCCTACAGGGAGCCAAAAGGCAATTAGCTTATCAATTTCGGCATCCCTAGACCCCCTCAATGTAATGTCCATAGGCTTGAGAGTTGTAAATGCTGAAGTGTCCATGGGGTTAGGGGCTGCCATATTAACTTAAGGAGGGGATCCTGAATTTCGGGACTCATAGGCAGCAGAATTGGGTTGATTGGGGATGCTAAAGGTCCAGAAAATCATGCAACAGAATAATACATGCAGATTACAAAGATGATATGGAACCTTGGTTGGAGTTATCCTTTCTCCTTTATAGTGCCTGTGGCTATCCAACGGTAAGGTGAATCTTACTTCGAACTTACCATCAAGAAAACAATAAAAACACAAGAAGTTGCCTCATTAATTTCCAGCCGCCTGTTTTTCGTAACAGTAATATTCCATTTTTACCAGAGTTCAGTGTTCTGACTGTCATCTTTCGCACCCTATGGCCTTCCAATGGATCTACTGACCTCGGATGAACCACCCATGTTGCTTGCACATCCTTAATTATAGCCGAAGTAGGGTGTGCTATAATGCGATTCAGGTGTAGCATAAACAACATGGCAACCGTGCGCATCCCGTCCAGTTCCGAGTTTGGAATATTCCAGGGATCATCCTTTCCTTCCATTGGGCTAAGGCTGTAGTATTTAACCATGTGTGGTATGTGCATTCCCCATGATTTGGATGCGATGTGTAGGCTTGGTCTACCTTGAGTCAAGGCATCAGTGTTCTATAGAGCTATGTCGAGTGCTCCTATGCCATCCACCATCCTAAATGTTTGCAGAAACTCATCCCGCAAAGTCTCCCAATGGCGAGTGAGCTGATGTAGCTCCACGTCTAAATACCATGCAGCTGGACGTAGTCCCAAAGCATGGATAAATAGGTGGACCCATTCTGTTGGGGTTCACTGCGTTTCCCATGCGAGAAAATATCTACGTGGATCTTCTGACCCAACAAAATTTTTGATCTGTCTCACAGCCGAAGCTTCAAATCGTAGGATCATCTTATCCTGGCATTCCTCCCAATTGTGGAATACCTTCCCATTCGTATCCCACCAGTGCGCAGGTGTTTCGTGTAGGGCTAGCTTAAGGGCCCATAGCTAGCGTCCCTTGGGAACTTCTGCTTCGAATGCGCATAAAAATTACTTAATGTTACCTCAATCCCCAAAGTAGGGTAGGTCTCTTACCTCCGAGGAGATGCAGCAGAAGTTCCTTGTGACCCGAAGACATCGTAGTGCCAAAACCTCATGCAACCGGCCTTACCAATTCTCTAGTTCCCCATCAGAGTCAGAAAATCATTCACTGTCCTTTTCCCGGAAAAGTACTCCTTCGGCCATGGGGTTAATCGAATCTTCGTCTTGCGTAGTCAACTTGTAAATGTGATCTACTTCCTCCTCATCGTGCGCTGGCTCTGTATACCGTGCACCTTCCGCAGGATCCAACGATACTATTACTCGTGTACTGTTATTTTTAAACACCATGCTTCGCTTTTTGAGATTGATAACACCCTCCATATCTATATCCCAGTCCAGTCTTAGGAGCGCATGGTAGGGATCCGCATCTTCTACGATTTCTATTACCTCAAATTCAGCTTGGGCTTTTACTCCTGCGATATCTACCATGATTTTTGGCAGCCTTCCCAGAGGGATGATCTTATTTTTATTTGTCATGCACAGCTGGATGGTGGACCATTCCAACTTAGGTCTTCTCATTCATTTCCATGTTTGTTTAGGTAACATGTTCTCATCTGATCCAAGGTCCAAAATAACCTGATCCATCTCGTAGTCACCAATCTGCGCAGTCAACCGCATTTCTCTTCCAGTGCATTTTTTATACCTGTATAGTTTGTGTACATCCTTGGTCCCTGGGGTTGGATCGGGCTGCATTGCACAGCTATTCATTAATGCCTAAAGGTTCTCTACATCCTTTCGTTTACATAGTAGCTTCATACATGCCTGCAGGAAGGGCTCAACCCCCTCATCTATCTTGGGGTGTGTCAGTACCTGCACAGTAGCTGCTCCTTCCTTAGCGAAGTCCTGGCCAGCTTCATCCATTGTTTCTTGTCCCTTGTTAATGTTCAATCCTTCTTGACGGGTTAGAGGATCCATGGAAGCCTCTTCCTTTGGTCCCCGGGTGGCCATTCCACTGCGTGTTATGACCTTCACACTTGGGTCCGTGTTCCTTAGCTCAGCTTTAACTCTCTGCACATTCTGCATAGGGGTAGGCTGCTTTTCCTACATTTTTTCTATTAATATTGGGAAATCTTCGATCACATGGTCCAGCAGTCTGCAATATGGGCAGGATTTTCGTGTAGGATTTGGGCAGTCCCTAGCAAAGTGCCCTGCTTCTCCACAATTATAGCAGATTAGTTGTCTGCGTCCTCAACCTATGCTTCCTCCCCGAAATCCTCCCCTGCCCCTTATTGAAGAGCCACCAAAGCTCGCGGGAGATCTAGGTGATGCAGGGTATGATTGTACCCTATACAATTTCTACTCATCATGTCCTACTAACCAGCAGAACCTGCACCACTGTTTCTTCAGTTCTGGGACATACGCTCCTAGCTGGGGGAAATGGTTCGTATCATGCAGCCCTGTGATGCGGCAGTCATCGAACCATAACAAAGATCCGCTTGAGACTGGGCGCACTAGGTTAGGTTCTCCTACCTGTATGTAATCTGTCAATACCCAACATCATATGCACCATAGATCTGTATTGGCTCCTTTTCCTCGTTCCTTTCGCAGGTTTTGAATTTCCATGTGCATAGCTCCGAGTTGCTCCTGAATTTGTTGTACTCCTAATGAAGTATCTTCTCTAGGCGTAGCTTCTAGTTTCATAGCGACTTACACAACTTTTTCCTACGACTCGAAGGTTTGGTGATTCATTGGTATGCGTAGGTGAGGCAAAAACATAGAGATGAACCATTCCATATGTTTTTTATCCTCATACTCAAATCCTCCTTCCTTGATTGCTCTCTTTAGTTGCTGATCAGCCTCCCATATAGACTCAGACGCCCCTTGCTTTAATTCCTTCACATCTGCTACTAGCTGAGAGTAAGATTTGGCTTTCATAACTATTGCTTTAGAGCATCCTTAATATCTTGAATAGATGAATTCTCGTTCTGAGATATGTATCACATATACCAGTCCAAAGCTCTTTCTTCGAATGCCAGGGATAGTTGTGCCCTCTTCACTGTATCGCTTGCCACATTTTGTGCAGTCCGTACAAAATCTGCAATAAACCAAAATCGGTCCATATCCTCTCTCCTACCCCCTTGAAGGTAGGTAGTTTCAGGTGCACATCCATATCACTGTCTGGCGGAGGTGGTGGTATGGGAGAATTCTTACCTTTGCGTGGCTTGGACAGCAGTGTAGCTGGGGGGCTCTGTGCAACCATCTCTCACAGAGGGCTATAGATAGATCTTCCCCCTTCAAGATTGGTTCGATAGTATTTCCCACTGCGTTTCGTGCTCTCATCTGGATCCGAGGTCATTCACTCAGTATGAATACACAAAATACTCTTCTCACATAGTAATATCTTAATCAGCAGGGGTAATGTCTTTAGAAACTTGCCCCATAAAAATTTAAATAATATTTTCTCTACTTTGGAGTAGGAGATGAACTGATCAATCGCAAATCCTGTCACAAACCCTCCGAGCACATTGTCCGCCCAGTGATCCATCGTGTGAGTGATGGTATTATTAGTCCTTTCCAGCTGCTGGATTAGCCCTGGAGTCCAGTGAGTGACTCATTCGTCCTTCCAACACTTCTGGAAATATATGAGCCTTGCCAGCCACTCCTGAAGCTCGATTGTAAATGTCACAAAGAAAATTTTGTAGCTTTCCGTAAGAATGTACCTTTCTTTACATTTTTTCGTCATTAACCTCATGCTGTGATTTTCTTTTATCGCAAATTCCTGAATCTTCTTTTCGAACCACTCTTCAATTTCCTTCTTCTCAGGCGTCTAATACTCTCTTGTCATTACCCGATCCCTCTCTCAAAATGCTCTTGGTCCTAGAAACAGAACCATTTGTTGGCTCGAGGGGTCCTGACCCAAGTTCGGAGGTTAAGGTTTGCCAACAAACCCCTATACTACTGGCCCTTTCAGTAGTGACCTGCTTGCGCAGGTCAAAGTCTCACCTGAAGCAGTATGAGTGGGTGCTGGAACCAAGTTTCCACACCCTGAGAGAGGATAGGTAAGCCAAGCAGAGCTGCATCCGGCTTTATAATGACCAGATCCCCTATCTCAGAACCGGATCTATAGATCTCCTTCGCATCCACATGCGCAAGGTCAACTATACTTATTGTACTCAACAAATCATATAATTCTAAAATAGTAGTGCAGCATTACATTTATTCTTTGCATAAAACATAATAGAAAAGACCCAGATTTAGAAGAAACACTTAACACAATACTTTCACAGCTTAACACAAAATATGCATAACATAGCAACTATCAAAGATTCGCATCAACAGTACAAATATATTCAGCTACGCAACAACCTTTCATTCATTAATCCTTTAGTTCCTTTTTACAATACCCAAACCCGACCTATGCACATAGCAGAAGGGTCCACACATAGCAAGATTTGGGATCTCTGTGCACATATCCAGTAGGAGTCCTTTCCCCAAAAACCCAAACAGATCTACTAAGCCACAATTTGCATCAAGATCTCATCATCCTCCCCTTTTACAATTCAAAATATCTTTCTATTTATAATCATCTAGCCTAATATTTCCTATGGTACGAAAACCGTGGTTTGCGGACTCTAGGACTACCCTTTGACCCATTACAATGCTTTTGGGGCTTTGACCCATCCCAAAACCCCTGCACTAGACTAATTATACACAAAAATATGAAAAATTGGACTAGTTTCGTAGCTTGCAGGAGATCCTGTTCCAAAAATTAGTTATCCACAACAAAAACTACACTGTCTTATCCTTCAACATTCTTATATAGTAGTTGTTCTTCATGTTATATGCTCTAGGTTCTTAGAGGCTTGTTTTTTCTAGCTTGACTTTCTTTCTCCTGAATATTTTGTACACATTATCTACTATAATGACTAATATAAGGGCTTCATGATATACTCAACATTTTATGTGTTGATATTTCACTACAATTTCCAGTTATATGTTCTACATTCATGTTTTTCCTAATTTGGAATATTACACATATCCCTCACAAAGTGATACTAAACATCAATATGTTTGGTATTTGAATGATAAGAAGGGTTGTTCGCCAAGAAACTTGATTTTTTCCATTACAGTATATCCATATAGCTCACTATACCAGCCCCATACTTGACCACACTCGCTGCAACTAAACTTCTTCCTTGCTTGCATGAGTGCCTCCCATGTATTCATCCTCTATAGTTGAGAGAGGCACTACAAACTATATTTTTCTTATCCAACTGATTGCTCCTCCAAATATGTTAAACACATACCCACTAGTAGATCTTCTCTAATGTATATCTCAATCCCATTCTTCATCAACAAAGCCATGAATTCCCAAACCTCTGTTCAATCTTGGTCTTTCTTGGTAGCACATAACATAAACACTAGTGCCACATAAATACCTAAAAACACGCTTCATTTTTTTCCAATGTTCCTTCCCTGGATTTGACATAAATATACTCAATACTCCCACTTCATATGCAATGTCTGGTCTAGTGAAAACCACTGCATATATTAAGATATTGACTACACTTGCATATGGAACATGGGACATGTCCTCTTCCTCTCCTTGTGTCTTGGGACACTGTTCACCAGATAAATTTACACGTACAAGAATAAAAACCTTCACCAATTTATTATCCTTAATATTAAACCTCTGCAATATTCTCATGACATACTTGTTATATTTTAACTAGAGTTTCCTCTGTTCCTGATATTTTTTAATTTCCATCCCCAAAATATAGTTCGGAGCACAAATATCCTTCATGTCGAATTTTGAGGAAAATTGGGATCCTGGATAAGTTCTTTTTAAATTCCAATCAACAACATATCATCCACATACATTAATTTAAAATGCACACAGTGATCCGCTTTTCTTTGGGTTAAGCCAAGTCCTCATATATATGTATAAAATTTATAATAATACATCTATGGTGATTTTTTTAATCTATACAAAGAGTTTTTTTTACCTCCATACCAGTTGTTTCTTACCTTCACTGCCAAGGCTTCAGGTTGCTTCATCTAGATCTCTTCTTCCAGATCCCCGTGACGAAATGTTGTCTTCACATCCATCTCTTCTACCCCAAAATAAAAATCAACAACAACATATAACAGTAATATAATAGAAGTTATCTTGGAAACAGGAGAAAAATATCACCAAAATCAATTCCCGCAACCTCGGAATATCCTTTTTCTACCAACCAAGCTTTGCATTTCTCCATCTTTCCTTCTGTATTCATCTTCTCCTTAAACACCCATTTTCTGCTAATGGGTTTCCTTCCATCCAACAATTCCACCAGATCCCATGCCTCAATTTTTTACAAGGATGCCATTATATTCCATTGTAGGACTCAATGTTTAATAACATATTTCACCTCTCTAAACAAAACATCTCGGTTGTACACAAAATTCCTTTTTTTTGGTTTCCAAAGCTTATAACCTTTCAAAAAATTCTTATACCCAATAAATATCACCCCTCAGATTTATTATCGAATTTGGTTCTTTTCTCCTTTGGAGCATGTACATATGCATCACATACAAATATTCCCAGATGTGAAAGATTTGGTTTCTTACCATTCCATAACTCATGTGGATTCTTATCCTCCAATGCTAATAAAGGTGATCTATTAAATAGCTAACATGCAATATCTACTGCCACTTCCCAGAATTCCTACCCTAACTCGACACCATTGAGAATGATTATTTCTTTTTCCATTAACTTCCTATTCATTTTTTCTACTACTCCATTTTACTAAGGTGTCTATGAAGTTTTATTCTGTCTTGTTTGTTATCACTAGAAAATCAGACAAGCAAAAATGACATTATTAAATGTCAGGCAAAAGGATTTACTAGGCTGAGGCACATTAGAGAATCTGAAGAATTTAAAAAATCTGTAAGGTAAAAAATAAAAATCAAAGTTTGCACTCATTAAATTAGCATAATGCACCTTCATGTGCATTTTTCTTCGATGGGTGTTCCTTTGCATGGATTTCCCTCAAAAAGCCACGCGAACCTGAGAGTGGTGGAAGTCACTTTTCGAGACCACAAGGCACAATCCAAGAAATTGATCCCACAATTGAGGTTGCCCAGGGATAGCCGCCTAAGCCTCCTTGGGACCTCAAGGGAGCACACAATGGAATCATATGGCACACAATGGAATCAACCCCCTATCTTGGGTCACCATCCATCAATGTACCAAGAGGGGGAACGAGAGTTTGAATTCATCTATAAAAGGCCACTAAGAGATAAAAAAAGTGAGAGAACATTGTTATGTTGGCCAAAATTTCTTCTAAGAAATCCATCAATGTGTGATCCGGAGTAGAAGTAGGGAGGAGATTCAGTGGTTGGCCACCCAACAACTGGAATCCTTTGAAGTAGAGAGAGGGACCTTGCACCAAGGTGACTAGGAGGTAAAAATTTCCTTGCATCGAGTCTTAGAACTCCATAGTTCTAAGGGCCCCTTGGCAAGTGTATAAACGTTCTATCTTTTATTCATAATAGCACACAATAAGAGGGGACATAGATGCCACCATTGGTATTATTGTGTTGTTTGAATCTGTATGAGATTTTGTATTATTTGTTTAGTTTAGTCTTGTTTTCTCTCTACATGTGCATACTATATCATTATCTAGTGTGTTTTGTTTTATGTCATGTTAATTAACCTTCTAACTCTTTTGTTTATCTGTCTGTGACCATAAAATTAAGAGGCAATGAACACTCCTCTTAAGTAAGTGTGGATTGGTACACTCGTGCACCAAATCCACCAACACAGGATTGGCGACTCCACTGATATTACTTTCTAGTTAATGTGGTTGTGCCTTTTATAGAGACCTTTTTTCTCTTCTCTGGAGTTTTCCTTGAACAACCACTCTTCTCTTCTTCCTTGTCTATTCACCCTCAGTGAGAGGCTGAAGCTCAGAAGCTCCAAAAAAAAATTTGCACAAAATTTTCACGCATTTTACACATGCATATGCGCCCGACTGCGCGCATTCAGAAGTGACCTGCGCGAATATTTCGCACCTGTGTGAGACTTTTGCATGTGAAAACCAGAGGCATAAAATTTATGCTATTTCCCTTCATTTCCTATTTTTAAAGTGTCTGAAAACACATAAGAAATCTTCCAGCACTGTGTGAGGCATCCCATGACTGGTTAAAACTTACTCTTGGCTACATTTGAGTAATTTTAGGTATTAGTTTTAAAATTTCCAAGATTATTTTCACAAAGCAACCACATAGTTTAAGTATGAGGAATTTACTTGCAATATGAAATAACTTATGTTTTGCAAACATAGACACCAAAAAAAAATAGGTAATTATCCAAAGTAATTTCCCCTAGTTCATGCATGCTTAGCTAAATTTTTCATTTTTCCTAGTTTAAAGTCATTAATTTTAGTTCAATTTTTGCACTAGGAGTCAGGACTATGATTTAGTAATCCTTATAAAGAAAATAATCTATGCTTCCTTTGTGCCATTTGGTGACCCTAGGAAAGCATATGAACATTCTCTACTGATAATTTTCTATCTCCCTTTAGTTGATCACGTAGAATAACTAGGAAACATTTTAAGCGGCCCATATCTGTACATGATTTGATTTTGAGCAAGGGACAACCAAAAGTAGTTTAATAGGGGATTTTAAAAAGGATCACCGCATATCAACATGTTATAACTATGCGATTGTTCACATCTTTCTCACACTCTTTCACACCTTAAGTGAATCAAAGCCTCCTTAAAACTAACTTAACTAAACTCATTAACTCTAACCACAGGGGCCACAAGAGAAATTATAGCTTAAGTTAGGACCAAGGGGGTAGGCATCCAATAAGCCTCCTTGGTCAGTTTACAAATTGAAACATAGAAGTTGACCTTTTAGGGAGCTTTTAAATATGTATATCTGCCCATGGAAAATAAAACTTGAGTGCCATAGAGACTTGATTCAGAGGGGGTTAATCTTAGGCCTAGTGCGTGGAGTATTATTCGGGGCTACCTGACCTGTCTAATACTTGGTACTAGTAGCTGATTTACCAAGAAGCTCAAGACTTGAATGCTCACGTGGGATGATGATACTTAGTGACCAAAACTATGGCACCCTTCCCTATAGGTGACGGTGCAGGAAACACTAGATCCTCTACCTTTACCTTGGTGTATTTTCTTCGATTGACTAGGGTCATTGCCAGCTCTTTCTAGACGTTGTGCCAGCATTTGGAAGATATACTCCCAAGACCCAATTACATTTGAGCGTGTGAGGATGACTAGGTCTTCTAGGATTTGAATATCATATGCAAAAAAAAAAACATACTTTTTGATTAACTGGTCACATAGGATTAATCTAAAGGGAAAATTTATCTTTCGTTTTCACTTTGTTTTATGTATGCGATCAGATTTTTTCTTTTATTATAATCTCTATCCTCTCAAATATTTCCAAAACCATACCTATTCGACACCATAACGGATCCAATGGGACCTCGTCGTTCTAGATGTCTTTTGGACCTCCTCCCATTACTAGGAGGGGTTCGAGGTGTTAGCCATTTAGGTGTCAAATAAGGAACACTGCCACCCTTATCGGTTCATCCTTTATTGGGGCATATTTATTTGGGAACCCTCATCAGTCACCAAATGTGACACCAGTGGGAACCCCCACAGGGTCAACACATTCCACTCCTCCCACAATCCCTAGGGGGCATAGGAGCACTACCCATTCGGGAAGCCAATTGAACTCACAGCCAGGTACGTCACAGAAAAACCCTATACCTAACCAGAAAACTATGTCTTCACAGTATGCAATGTCTCTTAACTCACATTCACCATTCTTAGCTTCATTAAACTTGTCTGATTTAACCAAGTTAACAAACGATCCCATTGCACACAACCCTACATGGCCACCCATGCCGACGAAGGTCCCTTCAGAAATTCCAAAGTTCGAAGGGAAGCAAGCGACAGACCCTAGAAATCATATTATGACTTTCAACCTATGGTGTTTGTTGAACATCATCATTGAAAATACTATAAGACTAGGACTGTTTCAGCGCACCCTAATTGGGGTAGTCGTGAAATGGTATGTGGAGCAACCATCTGCTACACATGGAACTTTTAGCGCCCTCTCTATTACATTTATTACATATTTTCAGTTACCAATCCACCACAATTCTAGAATGGAATGACTGACCCACTTTAGGCAGACACCCTCCATCCATATCTCATACCATCTCCATGAATGGTGGCGACGTCATAGTTTGTGCAAAGCCAAACTCGACGATCGAGTTTTGTTAGACCTGTTCCAGAAAAGTCTCACCAAAGAGATTTCAAAGGATGTGGAAACATAAAAACCCATATCCAAAGAGGATGCCATCAGTAATGCCCAACGGCTCGAGCTGATATACACGTAGTCAAGATATATTTACAATATCCTTCCTAACACCCAGTGCTTGCAAAATTACAAATAATTTCCAAGCGCGTTAAACTCCATAAATGGTTTGATTGGATCATTGACCTATAATCACCTAAGCACCAACGTTCACTACCTTGGTTACACATATGATTCTAACCAAAACATCCCACAACTTGGCTACTAGAGTAATCATGCACCTTCACAAAACATGAATAATAGGGCGGTGTTGTTCCACCATCAAAAGGGAGGACCATATCATCTGGCTCAGGGGACCCAGGACATAGTTACACATGCTGAAGGAAAAGCTCCCCACCAACATCCATTCATAAACCAGGGACAAGGACTGCAATATTCCCAGTCCCCAGCACAAAACCCACCCATGCAGAATAATTCATAGGTTAACTTTGTGCAACCGTCCCAAGCACAACCGCGCCAACCATACAATTAGGAGAATCCCAGCTATCCTCCTAATGCAACAAGGAAAAAAGGAAAAAACAAGCCAAAGGGAAATCCTAGAAAGGGGGGAAAAAATCAACAATTCCCTCCATGATATCATGCTAGAGGCAACTCCAACCGAAATTTAAACCAGGAGCCAAGCAACTCCCAAGGCCAAAACAAGAGGGCGAATCTGCGAACCAACCACTCTTGTTCAATATGTGGCGAGTATGACCATTACACTCACCACTGTCGTGATCTCCCTGAGCTAAAGAAGCTTCAAGGTAACTGTGGACAAGGGGGATCCTCACAGCAAACAACCGTCATGCAGGAGCCTTTTCCCCATCAAGGGACAATTAGCACCCAATAGAAGCAAACAACTCCCGACTATTCCAGAAAAAAAAAAACCATGAAATCTACATGACTAGCAAAGATATTTTTTTTCAAACACGGAACCATAACTATGATACCCCACTAGAAACTAATTAGTGAGGGGCTAGTACAAGTGCACCAACAACACCTTTGACCATATCAAAGATACATATTGAATGTTTACCAAAAATGGCAAAGGGACCAAATAGCTAGGCAGGAAACCATTCCAAAGTGGCCCATAACTATATCATTGTGGATGATCTAGCCCAATCTCCCACTGATATGTCAGATTTGTGTTGAGACTGCAACAAGATGATGAGCTTAGTGGAAAGAAGTTGCCTTCACTAAGTGGGCCTGCAGGCTATTTTTGGCGCAAAGTCTATTTTTAGACTATGTCTATTTTTAGACATATGGATCATGTTCTATGAGTTGCAGGATGCTATTTGTGGATGGTTGGTCAAGTCGGAAAAAATAGATGGACATCTATTTTTAGACATACTGGGCGGAATCTATTTTTAGATTGCCAGTCTAAAAATAGAAATGTTGAATATTATTAGCTCTTAATAATATCTGGACTCTAAACATTATCTTATCCTCTTGGAGCACTTCTGTTAAGTGCACAGATGTGGCACATGCAGCTGAAAAAATGAATTACGCTATTCCTGAGGTTTAAGTGGAGCTATTTCATGGAGAATTCAGTTAGAACTCATGTGACAGAATTTGGTGGAGTTGATTGAGGAAGTTAGTGGAGTTGTATTCAGTTTAACTCAGTTAAACACAGTTGAGATAGTTGTATCTAGTCTAACTGATTGATACAATAGTGAGAGTGGTGTGAGTTAATTATTAATTAATTCACTAATTATTAACTCATAAATCAACTAAAGAATACATCAGTTAAGTTCAGTGCATGGACAGTTTTAGTGGAGACCGGTGGAGAGGTAGGTGAAAGAGAAAGTGTGACTATCAGTTGTGACCATACTGGTGCATGAGTTTGCACCACACATTGATGGAGATGCCAATGAGGATTTTGTAGTACACACCAGGTGGATTAGAACTCATATTGGGCCATTATTCATCTTGGATTGCGCAGTAGAGGCAGGCTAACAGGTGGAGCAGATTGGAGCATGTGTTTTGCTAGATCTGAGCTTGTGTAGTGTGTAACAGTTGGAGATTGTACTGAGAGATTGTGAGGAGTTTGTACAATGATTGTTACATGATCTCTATCATTATAATATACAGATATTTGGGGGTTTTCATATTTAAGCTTTCCCATAAATACTTTGTTTATATGTGTGATTGTTTATGGTTTTGATGTGCGCATGTGATTGTTTATATTTACGCAATTAATGATCAATAGTAGAAGAGGTTATGTATTATGCATGAAGCTCAAATAGTGTGTGATCAGGATAATATCGGTGAATAATTTAACATTTATTTAAATTTCTACATGGTATCAGAGCGATATTGATCATTGGAGCAATTGCAAAACATTGAAGCGGTTGAGTTTTGAGCTGGTGGAATTCGAATTTGCAGCAGTGTTTTCTTGGTGTCGAAGTTGAGATGTCTTTCAACAGATTGCGATTGGAGTATGCCCTTGAGGGCATCTCAAATTATATTTCATGGAAGGATAGGATGGAGACGGTGTTAGATGACAATGGGTTGAAGGAGTTCATAGATGTTGAAGTCCCAAAGCCTACTTCTAGTGATGCTGCTGTCCTTGACGCATGGCAAAAGAAGACAACAAAGTGTCGAAGGATTCTGTTGGAGGGCGTGAAGGATCACATAGTGTCCAGCCTTCATGGTAAAGATTCTCCATTCTTGATGTGGAAAGCCTTGACAAATGTATTCCAAAGCAAGAGCGACCAGAGGAAGTTGGCGCTCAAGGATAAACTCAGAAACATAAAGATGGAGAAAGGCGACAGTATGCCCAAGTACCTCACGAAGTTCATCCAATGCAAGGATGAGCTGGGAAGTGTGGGGGTGACTGTAGATGATGAGGAATTTGTGAGCTTCGCTCTCCTTGGGCTTCCGAAGAGTTGGCATTCCTATCAGGACTCTGTCAATGGTCGGGAGAAATTTCTAGGATGGGAGCGACTTTGGTCGGATCTTGTGCAAGAGGAGATAAGGCGAAGTACCAGGGACAAATCTTCATCAAAGAACTCTGATGAAGAGAATTGAAATTTGGCTGCCAAATCAAAGAAGGGGAAGAGCAATAAATCTTCTCATTCCGGTGCGAAAGGCAAGAAGTAGGACATGTCCAAGGTGAAGTGCTTTCACTGTCACCAACACGGACATTATGCCACAAATTTTCCACAGAAGAAGAAAAACAAGCAGGCTGCTGGATCTGCAGCTGGAGAGGCCTTAGCCTCACAGTTTGAGCTAGATTTTTTGCTGATCGCATGCTTGGTATCAATTGTGATGGGTTCAGTGTTGTTTCTGGATAGTGGTGCATCTTTTCACATGACAGGAGATCAAGATTTGTTTACTGATCTGGATGAGAAAGATCTTGGAGTGCACATCGAGATGGGCGATGATGGTAGATACAGTGCGACTGGTATCGGTACCATTTCCTTTGAGAGGGAGTCTGGTAAACCCTTCGTATTGAAGGAAGTGATGCATGTTCCAAGATTGAAGAAGAATCTAATCTCCTGTGGCGATGTTAGAAGACAAGGGATATGATGTTGTCTTTAGCGAGGGAAAGGCTTTCCTACGCAGTAAGGCAACTGGTGAAACCCGGAGGATAGGGGTTCGAGTTAAGAAACTTTATCAATTGCAGGTAGATGGCTGTGCAGCAATGGCAGGCAAGGCAGAATGAGTGGTGAGTCGGGATGATGGCGAGTTGTGGCACCAAAGATTGGGCCACCTTCACCATGGAGCTTTGAAGATACTGCAACAGATTTCTATTGGGCTTCCTAAGGGTACTCTTGCACAGTCAGATCAATGCAAGGGATGTACCTTGGGAGAATTTGTGAAAGCCACCTTTCACGAGAAGGATAGTCGCGCCACGAAAATCCTTGAGAGAATTCACACAGACGTGTGTGGACCTTTCTCAGTAGCTTCGACGGCAAAGCACAGGTACTATGTGATATTTGTTGATGATTTTTCTCGTAGTGCCGGATCTTCTGCGTAAGAAGAGCGAGAAATACTCAAAGTTCTGTGAGTTCAAGGCACTGGTTGAGAAAGAATCAGGGAAGCAGGTGAAGGCTCTTAGGAGCGAAAATGGTGGTGAATTCATCTCTGGCGAATTCAAGGACTTTGCAGCGCAGAAGGAATTCGAAGAGAGCTCATAGCGCCTCATAACCCACAGCAGAATGGGGTCGCAGAGCGAAAGAACAATGATCGTGGGTATGTCGCATCAGTGATGTTGCATGATCAAGGCCTACCCATTCACTTGTGAGTGGAGGTGTTGGCCGGATAAATCGTTCTTGCGGATAAGACCGATCTCCCTAGTGTCAGAAGACAATCTAGCAACAAACGAACAACTAAGTTTGTCTTTCTCTAAATATATTCGTTTTACAAATAAATGTTATAAAGGTGTCGATCCTACCTTAGATCCAAATGCTTATTTGCAGTCGTAGTGCTTCCGTTGCATCAAAATCCTTCCATCGCAACAAGAGTTCTTCCGTCGCAGCAAGAGTTCTTTCATCACAACAATAATCCTTCCGTCGCAACAAAGTGTCGTCTTTTGTCGACCTGCAATCACAAACAAGAAAATATTTAATAGCACCCGTATAACAAATAATTATAAAACATACCTATCATAGTGATCAAGGAATCTATGAAATAAACGATCAAACGATAGCTTATTGAAATAAACAATTGAACGACAATTTATTGAGAAAAACAGAACTTGATTGTATTAATCTTAAAATATACAGAAGAACCTTACAACCTTAGCCTTGATGTTCTAAAGGCCTTCCGGGTCCGGCTAGAGTCTCCTCTTACTTTGATAAGTCTCTTGCACTCTTCCTCCAAGCACAAGAGGTATAGCATTCTTCCTCTCAAAAGCCCCACATAAGGAAATCTAATTCTGGGTCAAAGACTTCAACTCAAATATTTTACCAAAAACTTCCCTTGAGGCTACCCAACGTAGCCTCCTTGAGAGATCGATGAGGAGGTTAGGATTCCACCTTTAAAGGATAGAATCCTCCTTCAAAGGGATAGGCTCCTCACATCAAGGGATTAGTTCCTTAAGGTGTGGGATACATGCACCTTACTAAAGCGTACTCATCCCCAAAAAATCTCATCCAGAACCTTCTAGAATTGACCAAAATTCAACTTTTTTGGTTTAATTTCGCGCTTTTTTGACTTTACAGGGGTACCGCAGGCATTACACTGGAAAAGTGCGTTCTAGAACGCAGTTTATCTTCACTTTACCTGCGTACCCTAGCTAAAAACGCATGCAGGCTTCATGTTACCTGCGTACCCAAGGCTTTTTTGAGTTTTAAGGGTTTTTCCTCCAGTTTCAGGGCTTGGAATGAGGAACAAAGGTTGTAAGACTTGCAGAGGAGGCATGTATGAGTGTTAATGAGCTCATACAGTCAGTAAAATGTCAAGGTGACAGTTTTCAGTGTAACAAATTTCCCCCTAAAGTGCGAAGTCTGAAATAGATGAAGATGAAGTCTGTCATATATGAAGAGTGAAGTACTTTATCATTTCAAGGATCATCCTGTGGACACCCCAGTCGGAACCTGTCAAAAAATTCAATGAAAAATATATATATATATGTAATCATATCATCACTGAGGTAGGCATTCCCATACTCAGATCAAAACTAACTAGAAACTAATCTAAACTGTTCTGATACAGGAATGATTTTGAATACATCACAGTATAGACATGTGTAGACACAGCATGGACGCAACCATCTGTATATGAATAGTCCACTGTATTAATGATAACAAAATTCCTCGCAACCTGGATGGTAGAAACTAGATCCAGGGTCTTGATTTCCGCATCTCGAACTAGTACGATTCTATCCATGTGAATAAATGTGTTGAAGTCGAACATGGTAGAAACCACTTGATTACCAGTCAATGATGTGAACTGTTAACAAGTGTGAGAGTAACCACCAATAATGTCAATGGCTCTCAAAGTACTCAGTACAATCCATGAAATGTGAATGAATGAGCTGAAGTCGAACATGTCACGGAATCTTTCGATCGAAGGTCAATGATGCAACCTGTCGTCGAAGGCGAGAAACCTGCCATTGAGGCATGCAGATTTCAAGGTACTGAAGATTTCTGGATCAACTTCCTAGATAATGAGCTGTCGTCGATAGAAAGTGATCCGTTGTAGGCTAGCCCACAACACGAAATCATAGATCAAGTTTTGAAAATATATTGGCAAGGACTGACTCAAGGATGGTCAAAATGGATGACAGATATTTTTCAGATGAATGGTTTATTTGAACTGTCCTCTTGAACACATAACAACACTGCAGATGGCTTGGTGACAATTGACCCAAAGCTAATACCCAGAAACCGACTTAAGACTTTCAATGTGGTTTGATTAACTGTTAGGCAAAGGATTTCCCAACCCAGGTGGACAAAAAGTGTCGTGTTCAAGAGTGGTTAACTGGTTTTCCGAAAAATCAAAATGTAACAAACAGGTTCGTTTTTCTCTCTTTTCCCCCACCATTTCTGGCAAGTACCTTTTTATTTTTGACAAGCTTGAGGAGGATAAAATTTGCTTGTTTATAAGCTCATCCTTCGGATGAGTCCAACTTAGTTTAAGATTCGAACCCTAAGAAGGAGTGGTTCGTTCCTGTTTAAAATTGAACAGGTCCTTTATTGTTAAATTTTAACGAGTCCAGTATAGGAGAAACTCGGTGTTTTTCAATTTTAGGGAGTCAAAAGAAAAAACTTAAGAAAACTCCATGGGTGTACTTTTTCGTAAATTTAGTCTCTCGAGCCCGAAAAAGGATAAAATAATGCGGGAGAGAACTCTATTGACTGTAATTAGTCAACGTATACCTTTTTTGTAAATAGTCCATTTCAGTCCGTAAAAGGGGTAAACTTATACCGAAGGGACGATCATTCATTTACTTTAACGAGTTCGAATAATCAAGTGCTCGGCAATCTTTTCATGTTTAGAGAGTCTAAAAGGGCTTAAAAGAGGACTCCATAGTTTTTCTTTTTCTGTAAGTTTTAATGAGTTCGAAAAAGTGATAAAAATGTACTCATGGTTTTCACTTTTTCGTAAGTTTTAATGAGTTCGAAAAAGGGATAAAAATGTACTCATGTGGCCGACTTTCAATTTAATTTACGAGCAGGAAAAGACGGAAAGAACTCGGCATTTTCATGTGTTTTACGAGAATGAAAGATAGCAAAATAATCTCGGGATTTTCATGAGTTTAACGAGTCTTGAAAATAACCAAAATTGACTCAAGATAGGTTTCATTTTTATAAAAGCTTGAAACAGAAAAAAAACTATGCTTTAGAGTGGTTTCATTTTTACACAAGCTTGAAACAAAGAGAAAACTGTGCTTGATGCCCCCTAAGCGTAACTGCTAGAGCGCATGCCCCCCCAGCTTCATTTCATTCAACTAAGTACACTAGTAATAAATAGCTGGATGGAATGAAGGTTCATTTACGAGATCATATGAAAGACCTGACCTAAAAACTAACCTAAATATATTACTTAACATTTACGACGTCTATTCAAAGACTCGACTCAATTAAGGGAGGATTTGTTTCATTTTTTAACGAGCTTGACACAGGAAAAGAACTATGCTCATGGCAACGTGTTTCATTTTTTAACGAGGTTGACACAGTAAAAGGAACTATCCTCAGAAACTACCTATTTCTAATCTACCTACATAACCTACTGATTCATTTTTTAATGAGGTTGACACAGGAAAAGAACTGTCCTCATACCTGATTCATTTATTAACAAGGTTGACTCAAGAATGGTGAACTCTCCTCCACAATCGTATCCATTTTTTGTCGAGGTTGACATGAAAAGAACTCGTCCTTAATCTAATTCTTTTTTAATGAGGTTAATCTTAAAGAACCGTCCTCAGAAACTATTTATTCTAATCTACCAATCTACTCTCTACAATCTACCTACATGTTTCATTTTTTAAGGAGCTTGACACAAGACAAGAACTCTGCTCCAGACACCTGTTTCATTTTTTAATGAGGTTGGCACAGGAAAAGGAACTATCCTCACAGAAGCTTGTTTCATTTTTTAAACGAGCTTGAAACAAGAAAAGGAACTATGCTCTCGACTAACTGATTCATTTTTTAATGAGGTTGACATAGGAAAAGAACCATCCTCAGACACACTGATTCATTTTTTAATGAGGTTGACACAGTAAAAGGAACTCTCCTCCTCGAATTTAACCCATCGACGAACGAGGTTGACACAGTAAAAGGAACTCTCCTCTGACCAACTGATTCATTTTTTAACGAGGTTGACACAGTACAAGGAACTCTCCTCACTCACTGATTCATTTTTTAACGAGGTTGACACAGTACAAGGAACTGTCCTCATACCTGATTCATTTTTTAACGAGGTTGACACAGTACAAGGAACTGTCCTCAGACCCACTGATTATGGCTTCCAACTGGAAGAAACACATGTCAATGGACACACCTCGATCATGGCTTCCAAGAGATCTTCATCAGATGGAAGAACAATTCTCTCGAAGGAACACATGTCAAGGGACTCAAAAGGGATAAGAACATCGCATTCAAAAAATCCCATAGAGTTTTCCATGTCAATTACCGGATCTGAGTCATAGGAAGTCGAGCAAACAGTGAGAGGCTCGCTTACATCGGTAATTGAAAACATGGGACTAGTTGCCACATAATTAACCCGTGGCGGGGTAGATACCACTTTAGAATCAGGAACATTTAGGGCTGTCGGATTATTGGTAGTCGAATTAAGACTAGTGAATGAAAGCTAGTCTACAGTCACAATGTTTCCATTGTGAGGGAAAGACATTACGCGAAAGAGTGTTGATACGACAGCTTTCATTGCATAAACATAGTCTCGCCCAAGGAGTAAATTGAAATCCAAGGGACCTCGAACTACCATAAGATCAATACAGATATTTTTACCTTCCAAAGTAATAGAAAACTTAGGAAGGATCCCTAAAGGTTCACTAATGGTTCTGTTAAAAGCTTTCAGATTCTGCGTAATAGGCACAAGCTGAGGGGAACCCAAAGCTTTCCAAGCAGTTGAGGATAAAATACTAACAGAAGCACCTTCATCTACCTGCGTGCGGTGTATGTCCCTACCACCAAACTTCACAATTATTTGGAAAGGGATAGAGGAAGGAAGATGAGGTTCTGTCAGTCTATTCCAATCAAAGGAAAAGACCTCAGTACTTAGAGGGGGTTCTTTAGGAACAGGTGAAATCCCCCCCGGCGTAGAAGAATCTGATGTAACAAGGAGAACCTGAGCAGTATGAAGTTCACTCTCTACAGGGAGAATGGGATCGACCGAATGTGAAATCAAATCGACCACTTGATCAACTAATGGATCATCAACCTGAGTGATATGAGTTTCACTCTCCAATGGAAGAGTGGGATCGACTGTACTTGAAACTAAATCAATCACTCCGTCAGTTGACGGTAGGTTGGGAGAAAGTTTACGGTAACCAGTTGGAAATTCTTGCTGTGGAACAGTAAGGTTTTCCAACAATTTTGAGGCTTCATCCATGTGAGGGCAAATGTGAGTTTGATGACTCCCTTTGCATAACTTACAAGGAAACCTAACTTTACCCTTTTTCCCAGGAACCTGACTATCACTGGTTGATGGATCAACGGAAAGTTGATGAGATGTTTCTGACCATACTTCCAAGACCTTAGTAATACCAGGACAATTGATAAGGAAGTGGTCACCCTTACAAAGTCTGCAAGGGTATTTGGGTTTACGATACATGTTGGAGGTTTCCTCAACACAACTAACACTTATAGCCATGGTTGGTTGGTTGACTTCTTTCTTATCTTGCTTCTTCTTCTTCTTCTTCTTCCCTTTCTTCTTCTTCTTAGCCACCTGGTTACTAGTGTCAAGACTTTTACCAAGCGAAGAGGAAGAAATGGAGGAAGAAATATTAGGCAAAGAAGATAAAGGGTCAACAGAAGGTTGGTGATGTTGAGATGGTGAACTCTGTTGAGGTGAAGCATCCGGTTGAGGTGGAACAATTGGAGTATTCGGGGCCAACGAAGTTGAAAATAACCATATTGGTAAACCTATTGTAAATCCAAGTAATGACAATGTAGCCATATAAGGAGGACCAACATTTCCAAAGCAAGGAAAAGTACTAGGATTCTCGTTAAGAGGGGTTCCTTGGTTGGTAAATTCCGGAACAGTTGCCATTATATTCAACTTCAGTGAATTTTATTAACAATTTAAAACTAAAATTAACAACTAACAATTTACACCTAACAATTAAATTTCACAATTCACACATATGGTCTCTAAAAGTAAAAACAAAAAAATTAACACGCGCTATCAAATCTAGGAGTCAAACCACACACAAACAGTAACTTCCCGTACTAAAAACACTAGTTGGTGATGAAATCCAACATCGTAGATTTAATACAGAAAGGGCGGTTGGAACAGTTACCCCAACAACCTGCTTAATGAAACAGACTGGCACAAGTTTCTTCACAAAACCATCTTGTGTGAAGAGAACCCCCCAGAGAGTCCAAGTGAGTCTAGTCGACGTCTGCTCCAGGTACAGTGGGATCTTCCCTCCACCGTCACCTTAGGAAAGAACCCTATAGATTATGGCCACTAAGGTTACCAACAGAAACAAATATACCTGGGGGAACAGTCTACGATCCGATACACACACAAGGGCAGAGTAACAAAGCTCAATCCCCTTGAAGGCTCCTTGACATAATCCAAGGTTTGCCGACAAGTGATCCCAGGCTCCTCGACAATGGTCAATCCGAGGTTTACCGTTTTTAATACGTGTATATCTTCTATCGTTCCTAGTGAGGAAGGATTGATTACCTCACTAGTTCAGATATGATCTCATGCTTGACTCCTTTAGGAGGAGCTTCCCAGAGCATACATGCAACAATTGGAATTTTTCCTACCGCAAGATCGACTACTGGTTTGTTTTACTGTCTTGGAGAGTTAACTAAAACCTATTCCAAGACACTAGCCTAAGCTAGATTGGTGGAAAGAGCCCTAAAAATGTAAAAATTACTAGATGAATTTTAACTAAGCGCTGTGTTATTTAGGCTGTTATTACTCAAAAGGGTAATGGATATGAAACCAATGGTGTTATGACCTGAACCAAAACTGAATGCAATCGAATATGATAATGTAATCTTTTCAATTCGATGAATCCTACCTAAAGTAAGGAGAGAGTTTCCATCCACTTCCAACAATGCAAAGATTGATAAATAAGAGAAAATATAACAAATTCTCTAATGCACTAATTTTATCAAGAAAAACTAATGCAAATCAATCCCAAAACAATTTTTTATTTTTGTGTTTTTAAAAACAAACATAAAAACATCTAAATTCAAATCAAAGAAAAAATGATCTAAATCTAAGATTGATTTTTCAGAATGTAAACTATGCAATTGTAATCTATGCACAATTCACATGAAAAGTATGCAAATGTAATCTATGCACATTTTTCATTCATATTCTGAAAATGACAATTCTAATTATGCAAATGTGATCTATGCAAGAGAATTCTCAAACACAAGATGATTCTAATGTAATCTAAGAACCAATCAAGTGGAAGTCAAGAAAATCGGGTGAGAGTTCCAAAGATCAAAAAACACTCAAAGGCGATTAACACTCATACACAATTTAGCAAAAAGATGAAAAATTGTGAAAAGATTGAGACAAACCTCCAAGTAATGACCAAAGGAAATCAAATTAAGAATTTCTCAAAAAAGAGACTCAAAACACCCAGTTAACTTAATGGAGATTGATGAGATGAAGAATTGGCTAAAATAAATTCAGAAACAAGAGATTTTTGACAGAAAAATACAGATCTGGGTAGATGCTAAGGATCCTAAATTAAATCTAAACTAAACTGAAAGAAGAAATCTAAGTTTTTCAAGACTTTTAACAAGGTCCGCAGGTCCCAGAAGTAACAGGTGCGGTCCCGCACTGGTTACTTAAGGAAAGTGCGGAGATGCCCGCACTGTGTGTGAAGACAAAGTGCGGTCCCCTGAAAACTTCAAGAAAAACTTAAAAGATTTCAAATTTTTCAAAAACAGAGAAAAACTAAACTACCCAGGCAGATATCCATCAATCAAAAACTAGGAAAAAACTTTTCCTCAAATCAAAATAAAAGAGAACCAAAAACAAAAAGTTCTTTCCCCAGTGGAGTCGCCAATTTGTTGGCCGGATAAATCGTTCTTACGGACAAGACCGATCTCCCTAGTGTCAGAAGACAATCTAGCAACAAACGAACAACTAAGTTTGTCTTTCTCTAGATATATTCGTTTTACAAATAAATGCTATAAAGGTGTCGATCCTACCTTAGATCCAAATGCTTATTTGCGGTCGCAGTGCTTCCATTGCATCAATAATCCTTCATCGTAACAAGGGCCCTTTTGTCACAAGAAAGTATCATCTTTCGTTGATCTGCAATCACACAAGAAAATATCAATAGCACCTGTATAACAAATAATTATAAAACATACCTATCATAGTGATCAAGGAATCTATGAAATAAATGATCAAACGACAGCTTATTGAATTAAACAATCGAACGACAATTTATTGAGAAAAACAGAACTTGATTGTATTAATATTAAAAATATACAGAAGAACCTTACAACCTTAGCCTTGATGTTCGAAAGGCCTTCCCAGGGTCCGAAGCAGGAGTCTCCTCTACTTTGATAAGTCTTGCACTCTTCCTCCAGAAGCACAAAGAGGTATGTGATCTTTCCTCTCAAAAGCTCAGCAGAAGGAAATCTAAATCTCAACAGCACTTCAACTCAAATATTTTACCAAAAAACCTCCCCCTTTGAGGCTACCCAATGCCTCCTTTTATAGAGCAGATGAGGAGGTTAGGATTCCACCTTTAAAGGGATAGAATCCTCCTTCAAAGGGATAGGCTCCTCACATCAAGGGATTAGTTCCTTAAGGTGTGGGATATATGCACCTTACTAAAGCGTACTCATCCCCAAAAAATCTCATCCAGAACCTTCCAGAATTGACCAAAATTCAACTTTTTCAGTTTAATTTCGCGCTTTTTTGACTTTACAGGGGTACCGCAGGCATTACACTGGAAAAATGCGTTCTAGAACGCAGTTTCTCTTCACATTACCTGCGTACCCTAGCTAAAAACGCAGGTAGGCTTCATATTAACTGCGTACCCAAGGATTTTTTGAGTTTTAAGGGTTTTTCCTCCAGTTTCAGGGCTTGGAATGACGAACAAAGGTTGTAAGACTTGCAGAGGAGGCATGTATGAGTGTTAATGAGCTCATACAGTCAGTAAAATGTCAAGGTGACAGTTTTCAGTGTAACAGGAGGCATGCAATACTACAGTGTATGTGCAGAACCATTGTCCTCAAAGGATACTTGGCATGAGTACACCCAAGGAGGCGTTTTCTGGTAAGAAGCCTGATATTTCCCATTTAAGGATTTTTGGTTCACCTGTTTACGTTCATGTGACGAAGGATGCCAGGAAGAAGCTGGAGCCGACCGCAGAGGTTGGGATATTTGTGGGGTACACTGATACACCCCATAAATATCGTGTGTATTTTCCAGACAGTTGGAAGACTGTTGTGCGACGGGATATCAAATTTCAGGAGGAGAAAGCCATGAAGTGTTCGCTTGAGAGGGAGCCACACTTGCATGCAGATGAGGAGCTATTAGTTCCTAAGGATGAGCCTCAGCATGTGGATCATCCACAAGAGGAGGTTCATGGAGTGGAAGAGACCACTCAAGCAACGCCAACCATCAGAGGGCAGAAGCGCACTACAGAAGCTGAGCGACTGGCTCAAGATGTAGAGAAGGTTGTAGGAGCACCTACATCACAACGTAGACAGAGACAGTCACCTGACCAGTATACTGGATACATGGCTCTTATGAGCAAGTGTATTGTGACAGAGCCATCCTCTTTCGAGGAAGTTGTGGAGGACCCTGCATGGGTAGATGCCATGGTGAAAGAGTATGATTTGATTGTCAGAAATAGTGCATGGGAGATTGTCCCAAGGCCGAAGGAGAAATCAGTGGTGGATTCGAGATGGATCTACAAAGTGAAGCAGGCAGCTGACGGGGGTGTGGAGAAGTACAAGGCAAGATTTGTTGCCCGAGGCTTTTCACAGATAGAGGGGATCGATTATGAGGAGACCTTTGCACCTGTCACAAGGTATTCTTCCATATGGATGATTCTTGCTCTCTCAGCGCAGATGGGGTGGAAAATTCATCAGATGGATGTGAATACTGCGTTCCTCAATGGGGTGATTGAGGAGTAGGTGTACATAGAGCAGCCCGAAGGTTTCGAGATCTTCAGCAGTGAGTCGCATGTGTGCAGGCTCAAGAGAGCACTGTATGGGTTGAAACAAGCACCTCGTGCTTGGTACACACGGATAGACAGTTATTTCACCGAACTTGGATTATCCAAGAGTGAGGCGGATCCTAACCTATACCAGATTGTGGTGGAGGGTAAGTTGCTGATCATTGTGCTTTATGTAGATGATTTGATTTTGACAGGTGTTGAGCTGTTGATACTCTCATGCAAGGAAGACCTTGCAAAAGAGTTTGAGATGAAGGACTTGGGGCTCTTTCATTATTTCCAGGGATTGGAAATTTGGCAGCGCAGTGGTGGATTGTTTGTTTCTGAGGGTAAGTATGCCTGAGAGATACTGGAGAAGTTCAACATGCATGGCTGCAAGCCTGTTGACACTCCTCTTCTTGGTGGATGGAGGAAGGAGGATGCTACTTCAGCAGAGGTAGTGGATGCCACTGTTTATCGACAGTTGGTGGGGTCGCTTATGTATCTGGTCAATACACGATCCGACATATGCTATGCTGTTAACCAATTTTCACAAGCTATGGTTAAGCCAACCAAGCTATTTTGGAAGGCAGGGAAGCATGTATTGAGATATCTCAGAGGCACATCGGGATAGGGATTGTGGTACAGACAGTCGGATGAGGTGAAGCTATGTGGCTTCACAGATGCAGATTGGGCAGGGAGCCCAACAGACAGAAAGAGCACATCTGGAGGGATTTTCAGTATCGGGTCGACAACAGTTTCTTGGTACAGCAAGAAGTAGAGATCCATGGCACTCAGTTTAGCAGAGGTCGAGTATATGGCAGCAAGTTTGGCTGCATGCGAGGCTATATGGATGAGGAAGATCCTGGTCGGGTTGTTCGGTTCACACTTAGAGCCTATTGTGATTTATTGTGATAATCAGAGTTGCATCAAAATCTCGGTTAATCCAGTATTTCATGATAGATCTAAACACATTGACATCTGGTATCATCATATCAGAGATTGTGTGCAGCGGAAGGTCATGTTATTTTCATACATTCCTACGGAGGATCAGGATGCTGATATCTTGACGAAGGCACTCACCAGGAGCAAATTCGAATACCACAGAGGTAAGATAGGGGTTGCAGATAATCCATATCTTGTTGAGAGGGAGTGTTCAGATTGCAACAAGATGATGAGCTTAGTGGAAAGAATTCGCCTTCACTAAGTGGGCCCGCAGGCTATTTTTGACGCAAAGTCTATTTTTAGACTATGTATATTTTTAGACATATGGATCATGTTCTTGAGTTGTAGGATGCTATTTGTGGATGGTTGGTCAAGTCGGAAAAAATATATGGACTTCTATTTTTAGACATACTGGGTGGAATCTATTTTTAGATTGCCAGTCTAAAAATAGAAATGTCGAATATTATTAGCTCTTAATAATATTTGGACTCTAAACATTATCTTATCCTCTTGGAGCACTTCAATTAAGTGCACAGATGTGGCACATGCAGCTAAAAGAAGGAATTACGTTATTCCTAAGGGTTAAATGGAGCTATTTCATAGAGACTTCAGTTAGAACTCATGTGACATAGTTTGGTGGAGTTGATTGAGGAAGTTAGTGGAGTTGTATTCAGTTTAACTCAGTTAAACACATTTGAGCTAGTTGTATCTAGTCTAACTGATTGATACACTAGTGAGAGTGGTGTGAATTAATTATTAATTAATTCACTAATTAGTAACTCATAAATCAACTAAAGAATACATCAGTTAACTTTAGTGCATGGACAGTTTCAGTGGAGACCAATGGAGAGGTAGGTGAAAGAGCAAGTGTGACTATCACTTGTAACCATACTGGTGCATGAGTTTGCACCACACATTAATGGAGATTCCAGTGAGGATTTTGTAGTACAAACCAAGTGGATTCGAACTTAGATTGGGCCATTATTCATCTTGGATTGCGTAGTAGAGGCAGGCTAACAGGTGGAGCAGATTGGAGCATGTGTTTTGCTAGATCTAAGCTTGTGTAGTGTGTAACAATTGGAGATTGTACTGAGAGATTTTGAGGAGTTTGTACAATGATTGTTACATGATATCTATCATTATAATATACAGATAGTTGGAGGTTTTCAGCTTTAAGATTTCCCATAAATACTGTGTTTATATGTGTGATTGTTTATGGTTTTAATGTGCGCATGCAATTGTTTATATTTCCAAAATTAATGATCAATAGTAGAAGATGTTATGTATTATGCATGAAGCTAAAATAGTGTGTGATCAGGATAATATCGGTGAATAATATAATAGTTACTCAAATTTCTACACTTTTGAGGTATTACAATCATGCCCAAAGCAAAGAAAAGCCTTACTTTCTGCATTAGGCACCATCAACCCTGCCGATTTTCACCTAGTGGATTTTGATTTAGATAAAGCCACCCCAAGGCTTCCTTCAATGGTCGCCTTCCATATATCGATGTCAGTTAAAAACATTACCATTCACCGATGTATTATTGACTAGGGTGCATCCACATGCATCATGTCAAAGAACGTCTGGAAAAATTTAGGGTCTCCCAAGCTAAAACCATCAGACATTGGGCTCAGAGCATACGAAAAGCACCCTTCGGATCCTATCGGTATCTGTTGAGAATTTTGGAGGGCTTAAGGTTAATAAAAATTCTCTTCTTAATAATTACTTGTGAGCTTGCTTGTGTTTCTTATGTCTTAGTTAATATTTCATCAAGTCAATTATCAAAATGCACAGGACACAAATGTTAGGTAGGAGAATAAATTTTATTGTGGGAAGGTAAATCACAGATTTACCTTCCTTACTTTAAAATTCATCATAACCTTCATGATGTCACATTATATCACATAATATATATTTCTTCCAGACTTTGAACTAGATATAGCTTGACTGCAATCTTTCCAGAACTAACCGCAATTTTTCCTTATTACCAATTCACAACTTTTTCTGTTCTGGAGCCCTTACCTGTATTCATATATATTTATGTATTATACCCATATAGAATTCTACATTTTTCATTGCACCGAAATCCTTCTTGAATAACCTCCTGCTTATCAGGGTTGTGTTACATTAGAGATATTATCATTTTTTGTTCCCAAGACAGATCCACATTTTTATTCCTTTTAACTCATCTACATATAGACCTTTATTTGTTGTTGTCTTAGAATCATCCACAACTAGATGATCGCTATACTCTGTAGAGAAATCCACACTTCTACTCTTTCTTCTTCAGAACTAATCGAAAAATTTTATGTCTTGAATGGACCGCAGCAAGAAGTATATATATTGGCACATGCTTGGTTATTAGGCCAACCATTCAGCTATCATGTAGGCCGACCACTCAACTGTCATATAGGTCAAATTTAATATATAATGAAAACTATATTTTCCAGTGTTAAGGATGATAGTCATGAGGGTCGTTTATGATCCATTCTCCCACAAGATCTTTGGAGGTCATTCTAGGCACTTCATTGACTCTTAATTACCTGGAATAAAAAACCCTAGATAGACATCAAGAAGAAGTCTATTTAACCTATAGTAAAATCTTGCTCATGAAACCCATGAAGCAAGTACAAAACACATTTTATTATCTTTGTCTTCTTCTTTGCATAATTACATAGTCAATATGAAGACTGACATAGTTACACTTTTCAACACTCCCTCTTAACTTGGGAGGTATTCATACAAGTACATGATCACTTTCAAACTGAAGAATATCATAAGAATCAGATTGGTAATCACATCTGTATAGCATCATATAAACTATCATTTTCCTAGTGCAAGGCCTTGACTAATATCCCCATCTCTCAATGATACAATGGGCTACAATGCTGGCGAGACACATGACATATACACACCTTCGTCATTGTCTCTCCAAGGTACATACTCCACCTAGATGTTCCAAAAGTATGACCTTCTTGGACTATTCTTCTCTTGGGTAGCTAGCCCTCAAAGAATATTGGTCCTCGAATACTCCTATCTTGAATTCCCTAACACATTCTCAAGAGTATCAAATGCCAGATGATTACCTAATCCTCTATTATGTCTTCCCAAGACTATAATGATGTCTCTATCTCTCCCTCTCAGCCAGGGAGGACCTATTCCACAAGGGAACGTACTCATTCCTATACAAGGAATGTACCTAAGCTCATTCTTAGGAATTACCAAGTTTCTTCCAAGTAATAAACTTACCATCATGCTCCCTCTTAACCGGGGACCTCCAGCAGCAATGGTGAGACACCCAGCTGCTCACGAATAATTATTGTCCTCGATGTCACGGATTTATATATTGAGGAATCTTTAAATTTTAGCTTCATAGGGCACAAATCATCCATCACTTTCATCCTAAGTCATTACAGTTGTCAGAAAGTGATTCATCAGATTTCCATATTTGGTACATTGTTATGCCATGCTACTTTCCTTCAAATCATCTCCCAGGATCATACATCCTTTCTCATGATTAGCAGCCCTGCACAAATTCATCCAGATAAACATATACATATGAAATTTTAAAACAAAATTCACCTCATTGATCATCATTCATCATGAAATCTTCCTGTAGGCATCAACATCCCTCATATAGAGTGACACATCTCCTAATGATATGTTTTTCCAAGGGTCTTCTTCTTTACCAGGCTTTCGTTAGAGTCTACATATCTTTCCAGGAGATCTCCTAGTCACATCTTCTTGACCTTCGGATGATAATTGCCTCTTGAAATGATTTCACTTAATGATATCTTCCTCTATACACATTCTTGATTCCCAGGAGAATGCAACTTTTAGAGTTTCTTGTTCATATACAACCACCTCATATTCCATGAGGACATATTATGTTGATTTCATCTGTGTGTGCATTGAGAGATACTTCTCCATAGATCATACTTCTAAGTACAAAAGTCTATTACCTGAAACCATATAACATGACATCACAACATCCAATGTCAGCATATAAATATATACATATGTCATACCTCTTTCTCTTAATTCATCCTATAGAAATTTCTCAAGAATGAAGAGCTCTATTCCCTTGGCTTGTTTCATCAATATCACATCCCAAAAGTATGTTTCCATGATGACCCTTGCTCATGATGACTACTTTCTATTAGTAATGTTTGTCAAAGAGGTTTTTCCTGGAGCTGATTCACCACGAGCTCCTACCATGCTTCGATCAGGATGCTACATTGCTTCCAACAAAAATCAAATGCTTATAAGTTTACTTGATTTTCCTTAAATTGGTACCTTGTGCTTTGAATGTTAATTCAGGTCTTCAAGGCTTGATATTTCAAGTTACCTCCAAATTGAATACTTATATCAGTTGTAAATACCTCATATCTTTGGTAGATCAGCTATTCCAAGATCCTTTAATGTACTGCTTCATTGTATATACATATCACTGAGAATCCTTCTTTTGAAATCAGAAGTCATGACTATGACTATGATTTACACCGAAACTCCTCCTTTGAAGTTGATCCAACTTATCTTACTCACATGCATTGAAAAAAATTACTGAACTGCTCACTGAGATTAATATAGAGTTTATACTGCACTTGTTTCTGAGATAGTAACGAGACCTTCTCCTTGAGATGGCATCGAAATCCTTTACTAGGATTTCACCAATACTATGGTACTGTGGTGAGACTTCATCTCTGTGTCTACACTAAAACCTTTTCTATCGTAGCACCGAAATATTCCCATCGAAAGAGCACTGAAACATACATGTGATAGCACTAAAATGTAACATCAAAAATGTGGTCACTTTGGTCACAGTGGTAACACCGAGCCTTTGTAATTGTCATTTGAATCACTTCTGTGATTAATTTGAGGTTCACAGAAATTATTCTGAGCTTATGTGATGTCCGATAGAACTAGGAACCCAATCATTGAAATAGGTCTGAACTTGTCATCTGGAGGTATACCAAGATCCTCCTCATGGTGAGCAATGACTGAACTCGCTCGTTGATCTTGATTTGACTGATATGTTTGAATGAAAATAGATAATATTTCAAACTGAGAATACTGTCCTTCACCCAAAATTGCCTTTGATCATGACCTTAGAAGTCTATCTTCAATTTTTGTCTTACCCATACAAAACAAAGATATTACCAAATTTTTATTTATACTCCATCATCTAAATTTCAGATGAGATTTGAACCTATGAACTGTAATATTGTATGTGCCTTTAATATTGAGGTCTAAGATATAATGTCGAGACAGTGAGAAGAAGTCACTGTGGTATGCTCGAACCTTGTGTGATCCAAACTAGATTGAGATCACCTAGATCATGTGTTAACTCGACCAAGCTCCTTCTTGAGTGCCTCTTATATGAATTGTTGACTATGATCTAATCCTTAAGTGCCACTTAGATGCCCTTCTTTGACTATCACCTTAGCTCTGAAACCATGTTGAGAATTTTGGAGGGCTTAAGGTTAATACAAATTCTCTTCTTGATAATTACTTGTGAGCTTGCTTGTGTTGCTTATGTCTTAGTTAATCTTTCATAAAGTCAATTATCAAAATGCACAAGACTGTACAAATGTTAGGCAGGAGAAGCACTTTTATTGTGGGAAGGTAAATCAAATATTTACTTCTTTACTTCAAAATTCATCATAACCCTAATGATGTCACATTCTATCACATAATATATATTTCTTCCAGACTTTGAACTAGATATAACTTGACCGCAATCTTTCCAGAATTCACTGCAATTTTTCCTTCTTATCAATTCGCATATTTTTCTATTCTGGAGCCCTTATTTGTATTCATATATACTTATTTATTATACCCATATAGAATTCCACATTTTTCATTGCAGTATGACTGCAATCCTTCTTGAATAACCTTCTGCTTATCAACGCTGTGTTACATTAGAGATATTCTCATTTTTTGTTCCCAAGACAGATCCACATTTTTCCTCCTTTTAACTTATCTATATACAGACCTTTATTTGTTTTTGTTTTATAATCATCCACAAATAGATTATCATTGTACTCCGTAGATAAATCTGCACTTATACTCTTTCTTCTTCAGAACTGACCAAAAAACTTCTGTCTTGAATGGACCGCAGCAAGGAGTATATATATTAGGACATGCTTGGTTATTAGGCCGGCCATTCAGCTGTCATGTAGGCTGACCACTCAACTATCATATAGGCCAACTTTAATATAGAATTAAAACTATATTTTTCAGTGTTAAGGTTGATAGTCATGAGGTCATTCTAGGCACTTCATTGACTCTTAATTATATTTTTACCTAGAAGAAAAAACCCTAGATAGACATCAAGAAGAAGTCTATTTAACCTATAATAAAATATTTCTCATGAAACCCATGAAGCAAGCACAAAATACATTTTATTGTCTTTGTCTTCTTCTTTACATAATTACATAGTCAATATGAAGACTGACCTAGTTACACTTTTCAATAGTATCTACCAAAACGTTCCAGTTTTCTTAGCTGGAAAGATGGTCCTTATAGAAATTGAAGTCTTGGATGCTCAACTAGATTACAATATACTCCTTGGTAATATTTATATGTACACCATGTCAGCCATAGACTCCTCCTTCTTCCGAACTATGATGTTCCCCCATGAAGATCACATCATTACTGTCGACAAATTGACATACCACAAAAAGCAACCCCTAACAAATAATGATGTCATCATACCCTATGTAGACACATCCTCTGGGACGCTTACACGGTACCAAGAATACGACCCTGACCTATTTAAATCATCATCCATCCTTCGGTCATTGCTAAGATACCCCCCTATGATACCAGAATCATCATCTGCTATCACAATGTCTCCGGTGTGCATGATTTCCACATCAAGCACCGAATCTAGCCAAGAGACAAAGATGAGAAATAACGACACTGATTCATCGACCACAATAGCCTCTCTAGCCTATGCCACCTCACAAGCTACCTTCCTCTATCCCCAAGCTAGTTTATTATCCCAATAGGTCTTGGCCACCATGGTGTTACCAAACGCATATTTTTCAATCCCATTTGGTATGTGGTCCCACTAACTGGGACAAGAGCCACTCACATCACCTCTACAGGGTTAATCCCCCTTAGCCTTGAGGAGGCCCCACCCATTCAGGAGATTGTCGCAAACATCCCTGCAAATGCAATTCCCATCGCAAAACCGATGGTTACGAACAAAAACACCAATAAAACATGGAATAAGGTTGAGAATCCCACCACACGACGGGAGTTACAACCTTGTTCCATATGCGATAAGATAGGACACCCTACCGACATCTACCTGGAGCTGGACGAGTTTAAACCACTCCCTAGCTCTGCAGTAGATATCACGGCAACAATTTTCTGTAAAAATGAACCTGGCAAGACATTGCGTACCAATCATGCATGCACTATCTGCAGAAATTATGGACACTATACCCATCATTTCCTAGAAATTCCGTGATACATCAATGCCTTACATGCCATCGAGCAATCCTATCAGAAATATCCCTCCGTCCAATCAATTGGATATGAAAATCACATCATTTTATACCCCCAATTGGAATGACAGTCACCTGAAATATTGTCGTTTATCTTCCCCCCTCCTATCATATGCCACACACTGTGCGAAAAACGTGACCACTTCATAAATGAGTGCGCAACACTAGAACTCATCCACGTATGATATCTGTTAGAGTCAGTCTTTACATCCCTCCGTCAGAGATCATTTCTCTTATTGCATTTCATTTTTAGGTGTCTCATTCCGCTCATTCATATGCATTCCGTTAGGGGCATACCATCATCTGATGGAAGGGCTTTGTTCTCTCGTTCTCCCTCATGTTTGTACCTACTGGGTTGGTCAAAATTTATCAAAATTCATTAAAGTTGATTTCAGTCATTTACAGTCATAGGTGGTATGTTAGTAAAAAAAGAGTCATTTCAGTGATTAGGTCTAGGCTTTGGTCTTCATAATGTCAAATAATTCCCGCATACCATGAGGATGTCTTCAATAAGCTTTCATTTCAAATTTTTCATTATCAATAATGCTTGAAATGATTCTTCTTCAAAACTCTGTTTTGAAGAAGAAATCGTCAAATTTATTGTTTGTAAATAAATATGTAATTTTTAAAGGTTTTTCAGTCATGAAGTATTTCAAATGCAGCCCTGGTCATCCTTTGCCGAAATCCAATGCCACCATCCCTGCAAAAAAATCAACCAAGAAGCCATCATTTAAAGCCAAAAAGTCAAGTGGAAACTTGAAAAACAAAGTTGTATTAAAATGTCAAAAAATGCCAATCCAAAACATTACAAAGTGGGTTTTTGAGAAACAAAATTCAAATCCATCACTATTTGAGATATTTTCATTGTTTTAATAGCCATTTGCATCCAAGAGATCGATTGAAAGTCTAAGTTTAGTGGTGAGAGGGCGAAACTGTAATTTTGAAGCCAAGACTGTGTTTAGAGTGCGCACGGCACATTGAGTAAGAGCGCGGTGCACATAGGTTGTGCGACGCACTGGGCCTCCTGCCACAGTTCTTTTCTCCAACTGGCGTGGCGCATCCACAAGGAGCGGCGCATTGGGTTTGTGCGCGGTGCACAGGGTCGACAGGCTAAAAAAATCATCATCATTTGCTCCAAAATAAAAATAGTTCATCTTGGTCACTCCAAGTAAGTTTGTAAGCTCTTTTCCGTTGATTTTAGTTTGCATTAAGTGTTATTTGGAGGAAGGAATTTGAAAGTTTAATTGGGCAATTTACAAACCCTCTCATGTGATGAAAACTATTCCATAGGGTTTATGCTTCAAATTTAAAGTGTGGTTGTTGGTGCCAATTTGTAAACTCCATTCCCACTTGTGTTTCCTTTCCTCCTTGCTGTCACACTACTATCACAGTCCTCCTATTCCCCTCTGTCGCAAACTACTTATACCCTTTATTCCCATGTTTTCATCCTCAAACCCTACCAATTTCTACCACTTTCCTTCCTTCATATCATTTATAAATTCCCAATTCCCAAAATATTCAAGGACATTCTTTACATCCTTGATTTCACTTAGCTTAAATATATCTTGTCATTTCATTTATCCCTATCTCTAAAAACTACATTTCCTATCACCATCTCCCACTCCCATATCACTCATAAAATCCCCAAATCCCGAAGTCCCCCAAGCAGTCAAGTGACTATCCTCACACTCAAATTTCACTTGACAGTCCATTATACCCACTGTAATATTTCCTCACAGTCTCTCATTTCATACTTGGTACACATTTGGCATTGAAAACAAATACACTAAGTCCAATTTCTCATTTTCAACACACCAAGCATACACCTTGCTTTCAGCACCATGACAGAGACAGATTCATCATATGAGCAAGAATATGAGCAAGACAGTGACTCAACCACAGAGCCAAATGTACCAAGAAGGCCTCATAAAAGTGGTAAGCACTTCACAGAAGAGCCCACTTCCTTGACTCAATTGCAGGCCTACCCGCTTGCAATGGCATGCTTTCAGCAACATTCATGTTTTCAGTATTGTGAGATGATTGCTCAGATTCAGCATCATCAGGATTTGGTTCGCTTATTTGTCCTACATTTTCATGATGGTCATGTAAACCTTGTTGGAGTGAACTTCACCTTGACACCAGAAACCATTTCTCAAGCAACCGGGATACCAAACATAGGTGAAGAGTGGAACAAGAGACAATAGTTGGATAGAGAATATTATGAGCCATACATCCGGCTTGGTTATATGAGGCAGCTCAGCAGGGTGCTTCCTTTCAAATTCTTGAAGGATTCCTATGCGCCATTAATGAAACTCATCATTAGATACTTCAGTTGCGAGGGTAGATTCTCACGCCTTTATGCATACCACATCAGACTTTTGATGCATTTCACGAGAGTGAGGATGATGAACATTCCATGCTTCATGTGCCGAAACATAGAGCGGATGACTACTCTTGTGCAGAAGAACACTCCAGAGTAGCAGCATAACAACATTTATCACTATGCACTCATCAAGATGATTGTGGTACATCAGCTTGGATTGCAGGGCATTGCATGGGATGATTTCATTTCCCGTGACCTTTTCACAGCCCCTCAGCCTCCTCCAGAGATTGTTCATGATGAGGGAGAGCCTTCACATCAGTTTGAGGTTCCCGAGACAGAGCCTATCAGTGCTCCAGTGTGTGTTACATATCAGAGAGGCCATAGAGCCTTATTTGCAGTAGCACGATGAGTACTATCTCCACCAGGGGTGGAAGGGGTATCGTTACCTTCACCAGCAGCGCGAGTACTATCTCCACTTGGCATGGAAGGGGTCTCGCCTTCGACATCAGCATAGGTATATGACAGAGGCAAGAGGCCTATGCAGGATGAGGGCCCCTTAGGATGCCAAGATACTGATTTTATATTGATCGATGTTGATTCGAGCTCTCCCAGCTCAAAGCTAAAAGAAATCATCCAGGAGCAGAAAGCTGAGATCAACACATTGACCGAGAAATTGCAGAGAGCTCAGTGGGTTATAAATTACTTGGAGCAGTGGAAAAAACAATTGGAGGATTAGCACACACTCATGGAGCTGCAGAGAATCCGCGAAGACTGGGAATTGGCCCGAAAGAGACCAGGTGACATGACACCGTTTGAGCGGGAGATTTGCCTTACGAGAGCCAAAATTCATCTTGAGAAACTATTTTCGAAGGCCAATAGGGAAAAATACATGCTCAGACACATGAAGAACCACTATTGGGCACGCACACATGTTTGCAAAGCGAAGATGAAGATCCTGAAGGCGAGACTGAGGAGAGCACTAAAACGTCGAAAAAGGGAGGATAGACTCCGAATATTGGCCAGAGCTTATTTAGCTGAGCATGATACTTGATGAGGGACCTTCAGTCCAAATTTCAAGGAATTTGGAGAAAATTTTGTCATTTTGAATTTTTTGGGTCACAAAACAGATTTTTCCGCCCGACGCGTCGCGCCACTTGGCACGCGCTTATGATTGGGACATCTTCTGGAGGAAAAATTGATATTTTTGAGTTTTTTATGATAAATTATGCATGTTCAGAAATGGCTGAGAGATTTCATCAAGTTCTGGATGGTCTTAAGGGTCAAAAACACTCCAAAAATGGCCTTTCTGCCACTTTTTGCACCAGCAGGAAACCGTCTTGGGAGATTGAAGTTTTGGAGGGGAAAATGACATCCAAATCCAGATATTCCACTTGGGTTGGAAATTAGACAGGCAGGGCTTTCTAACGAGCTATCGTGAGCTCAATTTGGACTTCAGGAAGTGCCTCAAAAATAGGCTCAAAATGGCGCAACGCATTGAGTTTTCTGGCGCGGTGCATAGAGAAATTTAGCCCCATTTTCACTCTTTAGCTCAGAAATTCGCCTAGTTTTGACTAGTTTTACTTTCTGATGTAACTCTTGATCTATCTTGATGTAATTTCATGATTATGATGTAAATTTGGCACATTTTTACTTTTTCTAGAGGATTCATTCACTAAAAAGTGAAAATTAAATGAATGAATCAGTTTCCTTCCATATAGAGGCAAGTTGTTTGATTGCCTAGATTTCAGGTCCTAGTTTAGAATTGGTTGAAATAGCTCCTAGAAGGATGAGATCGACCCCTAGAGGCATGCGAAGGGGTTAGTATGGTGTATATATTGTATTTTCTGAGACATTTTCAGGGTTGGATACTTGGGAAAAGTTTGGCACTTCATTGTACATACACTTCTACATTTTTGGCAAAGGAAAGACCAGGGTTTTGCAGCACTTGTTGGGATCCTTGTGGTTCTGAGTTTTGATGATTTTTTTCTCCATGTATCTGTAAGTTTCATTAATGTTATATGTATGTGATTTCCCTTCTCTTTGCTTCTGAAATAAACAAATGAGTAACTAAGGTAGAATTCATTAGTTTGCTGGTGCTCTGCCTTAAACTTTTGTTTAGTTTTATATGTTTTCCTCCGTTTGAAGAGGATCCTTGCACCTTCTTGCCCTCTTCAGCTCCTCAGCAGTATTTTCTATCCGTTCATTGAATCTAAGACATCAAAGCCATTGCCTTCCCTGCCCAAACTTGAACTCTGCAAGAAATTGGCCTCATCCCCAAGCCCAAAAATTGCCTTTCCCTTTTTCCAGCAAAAACCCTAAAAATCAAAATCAAACTCCTTTATTCATATACCTAGCCTAAAATCAGTATTCCTTTCAAGTCATCTCAGACCCTATTAATTACTTGTCGCTGAGATTGATCCGGAGAGAGCCCTCTCCTATTCTGGTAGGGCTAGCTACCAGACTGAGCGTGGTATGATGTTACCCTGAATCTCGCCTTCCTTCAGCCTAAGGTGGATTTAGGCAATAAAAGTATCCAATAGAGCGCGTATACTATGTTGGTTTGTGAGTGGCACAATTTTCATGTCCGATATGTGCGAACAACCACACTTTAGAACAGTGCCATTATATCCCTCGATTTCTCTTAGCACTAGCTAGTTTGAGCTTAGCCATAGTTTTCCTCTCCCAAGAAAACAACTTGGACACTTAATCCATGAATAGCTTGACAACCCAAGAAGATGTGATGAGTAGGTCCATCCTCTTCCTGTCAGTTGAAAAGTGGTTAGTCCGGGAACCCTTAGTCACCCCCAACCACCCTCTACGGAGAAGACCAACATGTGCTTTATGTAACACGCACAATCATGTGGTCGCCACTTTCCCTGACTAAGAAGTGCTATGTCACTAGTACCCAATCACGTCATCATACAAGGAGGATGGAAACTCCATTTCTAGGATGTTTTTCCTAGTATGTCAAGGCAATCACCATGAAAACATTCGTACCTATATCCTACAAGTACGTCCTCTAATCGACATGATAAATCTATTAGATATGAATCGTCGGGACCTTATCTATCCGGAACCTAACAACCAACATGGAAGTCAGATTTCCCACAGGCAGTCTATGCCATACCCATTTTGGCATAATGGGAAATTTAGGAAGGCACGTCAACCAAGCATGACTCAGGTTCAACCTAGGATAACATGTGGTCTATGTGAAAGAATTGGCCACCATGTCAATCGGTGCAAAGAACTGAAGCACCTCACAATTTTTTTTGCATATTCTCTTCCCTCCCGCAAAGACATATCTCTAACCAAGAGAAGATCATGCACTAATATTGTCGGATTTTCTCACACTTCCATCATACAATAAAATGTGATCATCTCCCAAATCTTAGAGTAGCAAGCGTAGAGATAAGTATACACTTCCCAAGATAGTTGATGATACCCAAGCCACAAACTCAGAAATGGCAACAGAGAACCCTCTCCTCTATGCCTGATCCCTTCCGAACGTCCACTTTTGGGATGAATAATAGTGTTGATTCCCACACGATATACTTAGTTGGCACAGTGGTACCATGCACCATTTTCACTGGCCAAAACCACAAACCAAAGTCATTCCCACTTATGGAAAAATTCAGGCACCTCTGTACCAGGCACAACTTCCATCTCTCGAGAAGTGCCCAACCTTATTAGGAATCTAGCCTTGCAATCATGCAAGCCCCTGTGATTGAAATTCCTCCCTCACAAAACGTTGACAAAGTGATATGCCATATACGATTCATATCATCATGTATCGAAACCAGAACTTGGGTTGCTCGTGCATCTTGGGTTTCCAACCTTATTCCCGTCATGAAAAAATAGAGCACCATACGCATTTGCATCGATTTTCACTAGATCCTGAATTTACATGTTTCCATCGAAATCCTCAATGATACCCAGCCTCTAGAACAACATCTAGTACAACTAGAGTACATCAACAAAAGCTGACGACAATCGTTGCAACACAACAATGCCCACAAGAAATGGGTAAAAGCATCGTTTGATCACCACATAAACCCTAGTTCACTCACTAAGGAAGAGTTATTACTCTACTACGATTTTGCAAAAGCAGCCCTAGGGCCAAGAAATTTTGAAACTTTGTGCAAAGGATCCTACATCATAAAACATTTTCTCCTCAAGGGGGCATACATTTTGACAGAGGCAGACAGAAAATGCCTCAACAACCACATAAACGACCTTTACCTCAAAATATTCTACCCATAAGGGACCACAAGGCCCACCCCTAGAGTCAAGGTACACAGACCAAAGAATTTAAATTTTTGACCAAAAGACTTGTCACAAAATACGCTCTAGTGTCACAATGGATTCTCAACCTGACCATTACTTTGGATTTGTCAATGGAGCATCGTGATGGTATCAAATTTTAGTAGCAGTCGCCAAGGTCATCTACAACCTTGACCGATCGCAATTCTTCACCAACAGTGTATGCATCATCTCAGCGACAAAAAATTAGGCATAATATGACGATGTCACCATACTTATGTGCGACACCCTCAATCAAGGCATACGCCATATGCATATCTACCTTGATTCCAAGTTAGTGGTGTCACAGTTAAACCAATCATTTGAGGTACGGGATTCACATATATTTAGAAATTATTTGCGTGAAAAAATATTAAGCCATTAATTTGATCACATTACATTCACACATGTACCAAGAAATCAAAACCGAACAACTGATCGCATAGCTAACAATATCCTAAACTAGAATGCATCTCGAATAAACCATCATACACAAAAAAAAAAGAAAATATAGAAAACATAGATATCCATCAACACCACACATAATCCATAATAAGGGGACACACCATGTAGAGCTGCAAAAAATATCTATCTCATATATACCAAAAAATATGTGTTTGAGTCCAAAAAATATATTGTCTCTTTAATATTCCCAAATGGGAAAAGCAGGAATATAGAACAAAATAGTTGAAATATGAAAAAATGTAAATAGATCAATACATGAGACAACCATATATCCATTCCATTATGATGATAACAGAAAAATAGTTACATAGACTTGAGGAAAAGATCACTCAAGTTGGGCAAACAAGCTTCTCATGAAAGCATACACCTAGATCTGAAATGCTGCTAATACAATAAAAGATGGAATGTCAAAACTGCACTGTCTATGAGGGGATAGATACATATGAAAATTGAAATACATATATATTCTACTACAATGCTCCAATAGTGCAAGGAATATAGATCCAAGCCCCAAAACAGATTTCCAGGGCAACCCAGAAAAGTTTTCCGGAAATACACACTATACAAAATATAGAAGATATGACCCTAGGGCTAAATAATCTCTGCAACTGCATCACTAATGGGAGATGGCTGATATGATATATGATATGGCTGATCCTCCTCCAACATATCTCCTAAATGAAGGCCTGATCCCCTCAAAGGAAACACAACTCCTCCAAAAAGGGCAATAAACCCACTGCTGCAGTTGCTCTCTAAAATAACGCAGTCCTTGAGGGAAACTACGCTATAGTTGATGACTGCTACTTTTCCTAGTGCCAAAATATGAAATGTTGCCCTGATAACTTCCTCACAAGCTTCCGGATGAAAGGATGAACCCTCCAATGGAATGCTAGCTCAGAAATTGGAGATCTCTCTCCTCCACTCCTACACCCCTACAACACAACCCAACTCTAAATAGAACTGCACTGTATATGGGACTAAAGCTTGGCCAAATTCTAGATAGTGGTAATGCAACTCAATGTAACATATCCTTAGTAGGAACTCTAAGTCCCTTAAGGATGAGGGTGGGATTTCCGCTCGAAAACACCCTTGTGCTAAGCAGCATAGAAAACCCTACTAAATAGTAAAAGCATGCACAGAAATGTTACATGACAAATCTAGATCTAAAAAGATCAAAATCAATAATACAAATCCATGTCTTCTAATGCTACCATCCTCTTCCTTTTATGCTTGGTGAGCTTCCTCACCCTGGGTCCCACTCAATAATGGAGCTACTCTCATTCATACACTCCTCCTATATGACTACGATGTCCTCAATTAATCCTCCATGATCTCCATAACAACGTTGTTGATCTGGTCAAAATTGACCTAGTCCATATACTCTAGCCCCTGTTCACACCTTAGGGTACTTTATTAACATGAAATGATGATCCAATTTTACATGAGAAGTGGTTTCATTCTTCATAAAGAGATTTATGGGTCTCCATACCCACTGATTCACCTATCTAAGTGCCAAAACAAAACTATAATATTCCAATTAATTTTGGAATATTACAGTCCTCCCCTCCAAAATGTTTCTTGTCCTCAAGGAACTATAAGGATACTGCAAAACCTCCAATAGATATGTCTCCTCCCAAGTATAAAATTTAGCCTTTGGTAGATAAACCAAATAGCTTTCATAATGAAGAAGTGGGAGATATATGGAAAGAGTTATATGTTGTACATTGGCCTTGTCAAGGCATGAGAGATGTTAAATGTTGGGTGCCTCAATCCCCATGAGAAACTCCAATCTTCATGTTATCATCCAAGCAAGGTGAGACATCCTTGGTAGCTCATAGAAAAAATCACCAATCCCCTACTTTTGCAATGTATAGGGGCTGCATGGCTGAAAATAAGAGATAAAATTGTTCAACTTACGCTGGCTCTCTCTCCATTTATGATAAATTTGGAGCTGCTGATCTTGAGCTACAATAATATAATCCTCATGAAGCCAAAAGATACTTGGAATCTCATGATCGCCTACCTTGGTTCTAGGAACCTCTCTTTCCCAATCCATCCTACATATAGTTAATATAGTGTCATCACCATATGGGCTCTAAAAGAAACATGGACTAAGTGTCACATGACATACTGGATGGTGAAAATAGTCCCTCAAGCAAGACCCGTGTTGTCCTGTTTCTTACTGTCTCCAAACATGGTGTGATAAGTGGCCATCCAACCACTTTCTTACTTCCATAATATTCTCACAAGCTTGAAAATAGTAGAGGATATTAGGTGTTGGCTAAATATGAACCAAGCAAAACAAGTCTTGCCCAAAGTCCTCTAGAAAGTGGTCAATCCCATCACTGAATGTAGTCCCAAAAGGACCATGAAATCCAAAGAGAGGCTTGCTATGTTGTGGAGAAATTTGCTGCAAATGTATGGTAAATGAATGTACATACATTATTATTTTATCAATAAGAATCAAAACACAATATTTACCATATATTGTAGACAAGTTTGTGAAGAGTTCCTTAGATCAAACTTCCCATCTTTTCATGAAAAGGGGAAGTGACTAAAACAACCTTGCAAGGTGGTCTCCTTCCTCCTCATACATCAAACAAGCTACATATCTCTTGATATGTTGGTGCACATCTTCATTGAGATTCTCCCAATAGAATCCCTCTATGATGGTGTGATAGGACTCAATGGAATCCTCATGTGCTGAAAAGAGTGCCTCAGATGCTACATGTAGAATCCCCTCCTTGAGATTGGAGTCTCTAGTCAAGTAAATATGATCATGCAAATAAATGACTCCATTAACTACTCTCTATCTCTCGTATGTCACTTTTCCATAGAGAAACTTACATGTGAAGAGGTTCTTGGAATATTCCACCAATAGTTGGGACTCCCAATATGGATCTATCCTTCCCAACAATGACAATGCTGTAGAAATCTTAAATGAAGCACCTGTCACATCATAGATGTCCTCTTTGACATGCTCAATGCCAAAGCCACATGTTGGAGTAATTCTACCCCACCTTTGTTGCCTCCTCTACATCTTATCTTTCCCAAGACAAGATTGAAGTACATGGAGGTCAACCTCCTCTTGGAAGGTCTTGTCCATCTAAAACTTTCATAGTTTGGCCAATGCATACAAGAGTCTTAATAAACCCTTGTCATATTCAGAAATATTCCTCGTGTGTGGAAGTATCATTTGTTGCTAAAAGGAACTGAAGTAGCCCTTTGACACCATGCTTTTGCCTTCATATATTCCTAAATCATCATCTTCCAGTGCAAATAGCTGAGTTGGAAATGGCAATGTCCAAATCAGAAAATTGTGCATCCCTCCTTTGAACCCATAAAAGGTTCTCGACACTGTGCTCACTCCTCCCAAGGCTCCTCTCTTAGCCAAATCTATCAATAATGCACCATGTTGAGAGAAATAATTTATCATCTTCCAACCACGGGGTCTCCCTAGTGTAATCCCTCCATGTAATGAAACATCAAGTTGGGCAAACAAGCCCCTCATGAAAGCATACACCTAGATCTGAAATGTTGCTAATACAATAAAAGTTGGAATGTAAAAATTGTGCTGACTATGAGGAGATAACTACAGATGAGAATGGAAATACATGTATATGCTACTACAATTCTCTAATAGTGCAAGGAATATAGATCCAAGCCCAAAAACACATTCCTAGGACAACCCAGAAAAGGTTTCCGGAAATACACACTGAACAAAATATAGCAGATATGGCCCTAGGGATGAATAATATTTGCAACTGAATCACTGATCAGAGATGGCTGATCTGATATACAATATGGTTAATCCTCTTCCAACAGATCTAGTAAATTAAGGGCTAATCTCCTCAAAGGAAACACAACTCCTCCAAAAAGGGCAATAAACCCACTGCTGCAGCTGCTCTCTAAAATAATGCAATCCTTGAGGGAAGCTGCATTGTAGCTGATGACTGCTACATGGCCTGGTGCCAAAATATGAAATGAGGCCCTAAGAACTTCCTCACAAGCTTTCGGATGAAAGGATGAACCCTACAATGGAAAAATAGCTCAGAAATTGGAGATCTCTCTCCTCCACTGCTACACCCTTGCAACACAACCCAACTCTAAATAGAACTACGCTGTATATGAGACTGAAGCTTGGTAAAATGCTAGATAGTGGTAATGCAGCTCAAGATAACCTCTCCTAAGTAGGAACTCTATGTCCCCTAAGGATGAGGGTGGGTTTTCTGTTCGAAAACACCCTTGTGCTAAGCAGCACAATAAACCCTGCTAAATAGCAAAAGCATGCACATAAATGTCACATGAAAAATATAGATCTAAAACGATCAAAATAAATAATACAAATCCATGTCTTCTAATTCTTCCATCCTCTTCATTTTATGCTTAGTGAGCTTCCTCACCCTAGGTCCCACTCAATAATGCAACTACTCTTATGCATACACTCCTCCTAAATGACTGCTTTGTCCTCCATTAATCCTCCATGATCTCCATAAAAGCGTTGTTGATCTGGTCAACATTGACCTAGTCCACATGCTCTAGCCCTTGTTCACACCTTAGGGTGCTTTATTAAGATGAAATGATGATCCACTTTCACACGAGAAGTGGTTTTATTCTTCATAAAGAGATTTATGGGTCTCCCTACCCACTGATTCACCTATCTAGGTGAAAAAGAAAAACTTTAATATTCCAATTAATTTGGAATATTACAGTCTCAGCCCAAAGATACAAATATACAAGTAAAAAAAAATAAGGGAAGCATCCTCATAGTCGATGCTTTCCCTATTCACAATAAAGCCTCTAGGGTTGTGCCCCCCCCCTTGGCGAGGCACCTGGACCCATAGCTACTCTCGGTACCAACACTGGAGCTGCTGTCAAAATAGAGATCGCCACCCGGGGCAAAGTCATTCGATAGCTCCTCTCCTGAGCCATTAGAGTCTTGAACCATGCATCATTGAGGTCATCCAAAAAGCCTCAAGTAGGCATCCCCTGGGTCAAGTAGTTCACTTGACCCCATGAATCCTCTGAAACCTGAGCTCTGACCTCCAAAGCAGCCATCTGCTCTATCAACTCTACAACGCGAGCCTCTGCTACCTCGGCATGAGCACGCACAACAACGCTCTCTGCAGCAACTGAGCTGCTACCCTCCCCCGAAGGACCAACCTCCCACAAGGTGCTCCACCATGAGGCTGGGCCAGAGATCCTCCCTATCCCCCACCCATGTGAGGAACACCTCGAGGCCTCTAGATCGACTTATGTCCCACCAACCAAGCCACGGGACATCTGACCATGCCAACATCTTCAAGAGTAACAAACCTATGTTAGTGTCATCGTAAAACACACATAAAACATAAATACTCAGGTAAATGCCTAAAAACACAAAAAAATACCTGCTAGACCCCCAATAATACCCAGCAAGAAGACCTATGTCTGGGTCTCCACAGAAGTCCATCCATGCATAAGGGAACGACAGGAACATTTCAGGATTGGCCTCAAATCAAGCCTCTATGGTGGTGTTCCAATAACGCCCCACCCTACTTCCACCCCCACAAGGCATCACGGTGGCTCATCTCCTCATCTAAGGCTCTCAAGGCCCCCCAGCAAGCATAGCCACTGTAGGCCTCAGCAATATCACTCGCTCATACATGATGCTACATAGAATTCTAGAATATGTAAACAGATTCAATCCATCCCGGACACTGGAAAGTTGAGCTAGCATCCTGTCATAATAGTGACGGGCGAAGTCAAAGAAGTGACTAGCCCTCAGCCAACGCAGAACACCAATCTGAGGGCTCGATGCCCGATTCAGCGCATATGACCCCAACAGTCTCATGATAGTGTCCAGAGCACACCACTCGGCCAAGTCAGTCACTGTGGCTATCTGAATGCACCCCTCGGTAAGAGGCACCCTGCCACAATGACCCTCCGAAAACCACCAAAGATGCACCCTTCCAGGAGGAAGCAGATAAGGAAGTGCCCTACCCTAAGGCAGCAGCCCGATAACCAAATAAATATCTATCTCGGGATGGATATTCAGGTCGCACCCCCACAACACCATGACCTTGCATCGCCTATTCCAACATTGGATCAGGTAACGCAAAAGATGATCCTGTGATCCTAAGAGATCATTCTCCATGAATTGGAGAATACCCCACCGTGTCAACTGCTGGCGCACATGAGCATCAAATACCAAAGCGGCCTGGAGGTCAGGCTAATCCCTCTCCCTCCACAACATCCTGTCATCAAACAGGCACACATCAGTGACACTAAAGGCACCAAAAATTGACAAAATCTCCAAAAAAAGAAAAATCAAAAGGTGCTTCGACCTCCGTGCACCTATTTCTCAAACATGCATGAGAGGTGCGCATATGTTTTTCCCACAGACTCGTACAAGGCGCACTCAAATCTAGTACAAACGCGATAATTTTGCGAAAAACCCTCAGTTTCAATCGAAAATTTTGTGCATGTGCCTTGATCGCCCACGCGGTCAAGGAAAAAACTGACGAGGAATCTGTACAAGCCCAACCTGTATGGACCCTAACACCGACATACTAAAAAAAATTTAATGCAGGATGTCATGGGGCCTACTGGGCTTAAGAATCGTGAGTCCCAGGTACTCAAGCTGACCAAAATGGCAAGAACAACTCCGTAAAAGCCTTTGACCTCTCAAAACCTCAAACACTCAAATGTCACAGATGAACCAAAATGAGCCATATTCAACTATATGTCGCCCTTTCATAATGTTTGGCAGACCATTACGAGATCTCATAAGGCCCAATTGTAGGACTAAAATCAACATAGTGATTAGCACCACATAACGCCCAAAGAAGGTGTCACACATTCACACCTCCAAAAAAATAATTTTTCAGTGCCGACAGGTATGCCCTCTCTCATCTACATTTTTAACACATGTCTTTCAATAATATTTGAATAAAGAATATGCTTTCACTTGGGGTATTTTGTTGCAGGTATTGTGCAAACCATCCATCACTCCATCCACTAAAAGTTCCAGAGTAGGTATCATTCTACACTTAGCATGATGGAGTCCTAGAAAAAATCTCCATATCCTGAAATCATTTCTCCACAAGAAATTAACTATAGGTTCCAAGCACTCAACCATGTTTATCATCAACCTACCTAGCACATGATAAACATCCTCATTGGTCGGTAGAGCCTCCACTCCATGGCGTCCGTCACTCAAAATAGACCATATATCAAACAAATCATGATGCCATGGCCATACCACTTTATTTCGGGAAGCACTTCATGCCCATTCACCCTCTATGCATCAAGTCAAGTTTTACCATATCAAAAATTAACCCCTTTCCCGACCTCCCAGGTTTTGAAAGAAGATCGAAAGCACACCACGACGTCTCACATTTGGCCTACCATACCCCCATCAACATAGCCCATCTGCAATACTTTCCATCCGCCTCATCATGCCCACACAAGAGACCAACCAATGGGGCCCCAACCCTCAGAAAAAACCCCTTCCTCACATCATCAGTGAGTGAACACTTTCATGTTTTGGGGCACTCGTATCTATGTTTTGTACAATCTAAATCCCATTGTTTCATTATTTTGGTAAGTGCACAAAGACGGCAAACGGTGCATAATGTCCCCCACCCATCCCTCCATTTTTTCTCCCATGGCAGCATTCCCTGGTCACCCTTGGTCGGAGTATCACACCTTTCACACATAAGCCACCATGACATTCATAACCAACATATACCCACCCTGGACGTCTTACCGACGTCGGGTATTTCCCCACCAGAAATATTTATGAATGCCACCAAGCTTCTTTTTATGCTCCCAACTTGGGCCACTGAATTCCCATCATCAGTTTTTAGTCACCCCTTGCCATCATGCCTATGTTAAACCTATCACATCCAAGATCCTGATCCCTTGCATCAGTGACTCTCTCATTCGGTTGAGGCTTCCTTTTTTGTCGACTTCAACTCCTATTTCCAAAAAGTAAGCGGTACATTGGATTACCCCTCACCACAAAAGGGAAATACTTGTGTGGCACTATGGGAATCATTATCATCCACAGATGTCATCAATCCTCCTGAAATTCGACTACGAAACAAGATTTCATGTCAAGATGGTATCGTACCTTACAACCATTGAAATTTGATCAAATTCATCGACAACCCGTGCGTTTGTAAGCATCTCTTTCAGCAATGCTTACACGGGAATGTCCCAGTCATGCACCCAAGTGTACAATGAGAATTTATATGCCATACCAAGATTACACATGTGGGTACCACATTACACCTATTGTCAAAGAAAAAATTCCCCTGAGGGCATCAACAATCATCGTCATCAATCAGCAGATCATTACAATACTAGTGACATAGATAGAATCTATATCTGTAAAATAGATTTCTTTAGGTAGCCAAAGAATCATGAACATGGGACATGCCTGGCTCATAGAAAAATTGTATTTATTGTTTCATACCATTTCTTTCAGAGTTCCCAGAGGACATGGTCACTCTTCGACCCATTGTAAGGAATTTCCAACTCCTTGCTACACGCAGTTCTCTCTCTCTCCACACAGTACAAAGAAAAGAAACTATAATGTATTTCGGCTATACAGTTCTTTCTAGACCTCACACATTAGGGGGAAATTGTTATCACTAGAAAATCAGACAAGAAAAGATGACATTATTAAATGTCAGGCAGAAGGATTTACAGGGTTGAGGTACATTAGAGAATCTGAAGTATTTATAAAATCTCTAAGGTCCACAAGAAAAATCAAATTGTTCACTCAAGAAATTAGCAGAATATGCCTTCGCACACATTTTTCTTTGATAAGCACACCTTTGTGTAGCTTTCACGCAAAACACCACACGGACCTAAGAGTGGTGGAAGTCACTTTCCGAGACCATAAGGCAGACTCCAGGAAATTGATCCCACACTTGAGGCTGCCCAAGGACAGGCACCTAAGCCTCCTTGGGACCTTAAGGGAGTACACAATGGAATCATGTGGTGCACAATGGAATCAACCACCTCTCTTGGGTCACCATCAATAAATGTACCAAGAGGGGAAATGAGAGTTTGAATTCATCTATAAAAGGCCACCAAGAGATGAAAAAAGTGAGAGCACATTGTTATGCTGGAAAAAATTGCTTCCAAGCAATCCAAGAGCGTGTGATCCATAGTAGAAATAGAGAGGGGATTCAGTTGTTGGCCACCCAACAACTCCAATCCTTTGGAGTAGAGAGAGGGACCTTGCATCGGGTCTTATAACTCCATAATTCTAAGGGCCCCTTGGCAAGTGTGTAAACATTCTATCTTGTATTCCTAATATCACACAATAAGAGGGGACATAGACACCACCATTGGTATTATTGTGTTGTTTGAATCTATATGAGCTTTTGTGTTATTTGTTTAGTTTAGTCTTGTTTTCTCTCTACATATACACACCATATCATTATCTAGTTTGTTTTGTTTTATGGCATGTTCACTAACCTGCTAACTCTTTTGTTTATCTGCCTGTGACCATAAACTTAAGAGGCAGTGACCACTCCTCTTAAGTAAGTGTGGATTGGTACACTCGTGCACCAAATCCACCAAAACAGTGTTATACCAAACTTCTTATAGAAATCTTGAAATTCCTTCATGCATAACTCTCGACCATAATCTATCCTGAACACCTTTATCTTCTTTTCTGTCTGGTTTTCCACCATAGCCTTAAATTCTTTAAATCTATCAAAGACTTTAGATTTCTTCCTAAGGAAATATATCCATGTATTCCTTGAGAAGTCATATAGAAATGACACATATTACATAGACTTACCTAGTGATATAACTGACATAGGTACAAACACATCATTATGCACAAGATCTAATATCCCTTTCGTCCTCTTAAAACTAGAGGAGAAACTCACCGGATTATGCTTCACATATACACAATGTTCACAAAAATCGAAATCTAGAGAGAAATTAGATGTACCTTCTACCATACCATTATGATGTAGTATTTGAAGGATCTTCCCTCCAATATTTCCAAGCCTTTGATGCCACAAGATGACCTTTTCTCTAGAGGCCAAAAGGTTTTTCAACTCCACTTTTAGGAACCACAAAATTATTGCACCTATCAATAATAGAGCTACCCAGAATCTTGTACAAAGTTCTAATCCGAACTCCTTGCATCAATAATAGTGATCCCGAAACCATCTTGTAGGTATCCTTATCAAACACTGTTTCTACACCTGCATCATGCATCTTTCTTACAGAAATAAGTTTTTTGGTCAATGCGGGAATATGTAGAACACTAGGAAGTGTTCTAGTCTTTCCACCTTGCAATTTCAACTTGAATTTTTCACGTCTGGAAATTATTTCTTTCTTGTCATCCCCTAAGAATAAATCACAACAATCATATTTATAATACTCGCAGAACCACTCCCTATCGAGGGTGAAGTGAAAGGATGAACCTGAGAAATCACCACCATCATATTTCTCATACTCGCAGACCACTCCCTATAGGGGGTGAAGTGAACGGATACACCTAAGTCAATCAATGATGCCTCATGATCTACATGTGTATTGAAGAAGAAGCCAAGTACACATCCCCACCTTCATATTAGGTGGTTTTCGCCTATATAGAGGGATAATCATCAAATCCATTTCCCTTCTCAGGAGATTTATATCTCCAATCCATTTTGAAGTTCCCTTCCTTTTTGCAATTTAACCATACCTTTACCGAATTTCCTGGAGATTTAGATCTCTCTCTAGATTTAGATATCCCACTCAAGGTCTTATTTTTGTTTCTTTTCTTGGACTGTCCTCATATAGACAAGGCATATCCATTCTGGCCCTCAATATTTTTCCGTCTCATTCCTTTGACGACAAGGATGATACTATTTCATCAAACTCCAAGGTATTTGTATTGCTACCTATTGAAAAAACTAGACTATCCCATGAATTTGGTAGAGAAAAAAAACAAGTTGATGCATTTATATTCATCTGATATTTTGATATCAACATATAATAACTAGCTTACCATAGTATTGAAGGATTTCATATGCTCTATCACGAAGTCTCCATCCTTCATCCTCGTGTTATAAATTTTTTTCCCGTAGGAACAATTTGTTCACTAGAGACGTAGATTGGTACAAAGTCCCTAACCTATCCCACAAATCCTTCACCATATATTCCCCTAATACATTCAATAATACTGAATCTGAGATACATAACTGTCTTGTGCTCTTTTCTTTCTAATCCAACATTTTTGAGTCTTCATCTCACATTGTCGTTGGTTTAGTACTCGGACCTACTGCGATCCATTGATATTTATCCACCAAAAGATCCTTCATCTTGAGCTTCCACAACTCAAATCTCTGACCATTAAATTTCTTTATCTCTATATTTACACTTCTCTTCATATTGTTTCACCACAAGAATCAATCTAGCAAATCTATCACTGAACAAGGTCCATGAAAGGCTTGAGAAAAAGCCCTTAGAAAAAAAGGCATCCCCTTGAGGCTGAAACTACTTTTATACCAAATGTAGGTTTTATCCCTTTACATAAATTATTTTCAAATAAATTCTTAAAAATATAAAATAAACAATGGAGAGAACATAGACATAAAATACATATACACAACGATTTTCCCCTCGATCCCAAAACTGGGACTACTAGATTGATTTTTCATTATAATCCTTTCATTGTTACAATACATATATATACTTGTTGAAAAATTCATAAACCACAATCCGTTAACCCTTAATTATAATATAACCATATTTTCCTTGGTAAGATCTAGAAAATACCATGGACATAAACCCATCATGCCAAAAATGATGTGCAAAACCTATGCACAAAACCATGGGTAGGTCTGCCCACCTAATATAGGGTGCACAAAAAATTTCCATGGGCTTTTCCCTGGACCCTCTATAGGCGGGATACTTCCCCCCTATAAACCCCTCGACAAGGAGGGATACTACCCCCCTGTTGCGCCCAACTCAATGAACAGGGGGGCTATCACCCCCCCCCCCCCCCGTGCCCCGCCCACCCCGTGCGTGTGATTTGTCATGGAAATAATATAACACACATCCAACAAAAAAGAGAGGAAATTTTCTCCATTTTTAGCCTATAAATTGTGTTATTAAATGTATTTTTTAATTTATTCAAATGAATTATTCAACTAGTTAGATTGGAGCAAATCATCTCCCCTGTCTATTTAAGGAGATCAATTTGGTCAATATAATTGAATTATTTTGTATTAAAAGAAAATATGGATGTTTTATAATATTTTGTTGCTCCATCCTCTTGGATTTTAGGTTCTAAAAAGGGAAATTTAAACCACCCCTTCTCAACATTTAAGGCTAAGAGTAATATATTTTTTTTTAGGAACCTTATTTCCAAAATTGATTGTAGGTGATTGATTTCAAGGGCGTATTATTCCTTTTAATTTCCATAAATTGAAAAAAAAAATCTCCTATTGGTAGACAAAGTTGAAGAAGATTGTATTATTGTTGTTTCCATTTTTTGTATATTGTATATAGGTTCTCTTGACAAAAAAACTGTCACAAGCTGACGATACATCATGTGACATAGTTTCTGACATTGCTTCTTTTGTTTACCTTTATATTTTCCTTTTTCATACTCTAAATGATGTTCCTTCTGAATCTAAAGTGGAATATAGAACATATTCAATAACCCTCTTGAGTTTTTTTTCTTTCTGATGAGGAGTAAATAAAACATTAATTTTTAGAGGATTCTCTATTTATTTCTCTCTTGGTAATTCTTCTAGGATATTGTCTTCCCATATTTATGTATTTGAATATCTAAAAATTTATAGTCTTGGTGAATGAATATATTGTGTAGAACCCCATTGAACTATAATATATGAAATCTTAGTAGTTCTATCATAATTCTATCCCTATCCCTTTGTAAACTTCATTTGTTGCAACACTAATTCAACTTCTTTATCAACAACCCTGGTGTTCACAACAAAAAGTCCTACCTCTACCTTGAGATTGAAAAGAGCCTCTTTCTTTCTTTGCAAAAAGTGAATTTGATCCATGTTCAAACTATTTCTAATGAATTCAAGTTAAAAAATTATTATTTGGAGAAATACTCGTAGAAAATATTGAGGGAGTTCACATCCATACATCGACTTATCTCAATAAATATTTTATAAAAATACCAATATCCTACTTTTTTCTATTCACTAAGCTATAATTTATGCTTGACCTCAGGTAAAACCCTTCATACTTCGCTACTATTCAAGATACTGTAACATATTCTTATAAATTGATCCACAAAATTTGAAGATTAAAACTCGTCATAATGTTTCCTAACAAAATATGTCCAATGGAAGACTAACCATAAATTCCCCTGGATATCTTTCTTTTGAAATTGTAACTAAGAGAACTTACTTGAATGATGGAGCAAGAACAAATACACCAAAATTGATTGATGGTTTAAGGATCTCTCAATTTAAAATTTCATAAATTTTTAATGAATTGAATATGAGAGCAACTAGCTAAAATTTAGGTACATGTAAGGCTTCTTGCCAAGACATAATTTGGACAAAAAACCTAATACCGCTTCATCTACAACCTCATCATTTTCTTATCATAATAAACTACACAACATTGATATGATTTTCTTAGAAATATCTCAAAATATATTTGAAGGGTAAGGAGGGTTTTCTTGGAGAATTTTGGTTATCGTTGGTAAAAAGGATTCAAAGATGAGAGTTCTTTGTTGAGCGGTTAATTTTTGATAAGTTTGCAGCAAAATTTCTCTACAAAATGGATGAAGTGAGTGAGGAACAAAAACCCGTGGGGCTTTTAAAACTGAATAAAAAATGATATAAAAAAAGACACTCTCATTTTTTGTAACAAAAACTCCCTTACAAGGTAAATATCTCTCTGACCACCACACAACAAATTCATGAAATTGATGGCTTTGTGGAAACACAAATTGGGGAAGGGAGGATTCCCAAGGGGAAAAATCATGATTGCAGTCTTTAAACCATTGGAATGCTGAAATTTTCACTTCATAAAGGTTTAATTCACATTACATTTCCATAATATTAGCATCTCAGTAGATTAAAGGTATCTTATCAATTTTTACTGGAGCATAGGGAGGTGGGGATTTGGATTGAGTTTTACCCATCTGACCCGTACTGATAGTTTTATTAGATATGAAAATAATAATATAGTGATTAGTAAAATTACCCAGTGATTGTAAAGTTGTTGAATCTATGCTTTGATTTTTGTGACTTATTTACTATTGTTTGTTTCTCTCGACATATTAAATTACCCAATTATCAAAGGAAACAAAAAAATTGTATCGCCGAAAATTTCATTTTGTTTGAATTTTTTGCAATAAAACATTTTGAGACAAAATCCTTTGACATGACCCAAACAGTGCTGGTAATTATAGGGGGGTAGGGTGGTAAGTCTTTTTTTATGAAGGGAGGTCTGATTTTTATACAAAGTTTCCACATAAACCAAACTCGTTTTACGAATACAACTAATAGCGAACCCCCAACCCCGACTCAAAGATGATAAACATTAGACAAGGGGAGTGGTCCACTTTTGATCATCATTTGTTGAAATGTGCCTTCTCTGAAAATAAGGCCTCCACTATTGCTTTGAGCCTACTCATGCTTTAGGAGAATCAAATTGCAACCTATTTCATTGAAGGACGAAATGTGATGATCCATCCATATGAACACATGATGTCATGATATTTGAGATGGTTGTCATGTATTTGATCAAGGATCTGATATAAAATAGATGGAAAGGAAAGATCTACCTGTAAAAGCCTTCATACATGCTCCATAGCCGATAAATTCTTGCATTGGGATCTAAACCCTTATTGTTGGCAGCGTCAATACATCAACAACTAGGCAACACAAAAATCTAATGTAAAAATTGCGACTCCACAAATTTTTTCCGTATAAATATCAAATAATACTTCAACACCATCATATATGTCACTGGAAGTGACATACTAATAAAATTTAGAATTTCAGACTAATACATAGCATTAATATTTAAAAAGTGAAAAAAACCAAGTATTCATAATATTTTTGGAAAAAATTTATGAAAAGAAAATGATACAGCAAGGAAAATATTGAAGCTATGAATTAAAAATATATAGGTTTTCCTAGTCTAATATTACAACCAAGTGTTATCCTACATATACCCACCTACTTAGATCAATCAATCAATTTTCAATTTCAACATTTTCCAAATGTCAGATGTTTTAGATATCCTTCAAATATAGTTCATATATTTCTATATATACATGTCGGTGTTGAGGTATGAAAGGTATATTTTTAACACCTATTTATCTCACATTAATTATCAATCTAGGAGCGACTTTTTATTTCAAGAGTGTACTCTGTCTGAGGCAGCAATTCAGTCTAGGAGCAATTTTGTGTGAGATGTAGTACATTGTTTCAAATACAAAAGTAAACAAATGCTTGAAAAAAAAATCTAATTACAGTAACGTAAATGGAAATGCTCTGAAACCTTAATTAAACCAATATGCAAAACATCGATCAGGGATACAGTAGTAATAACTCCTTCCCTTAGAAATCGATGCAAGATAACCAATCTGGGAACTTGGAAGCAATAACCAGTGTCCTCTACAGTTGGTGATTTTAAAGCAATCGAAATGAAAGCAAACTCAATATTCGTGTTGATGAAAATAATTGAAAGGAACAAAATCTAGAAAGGACCAACAACTTGTAATTCCTGTGCATACCAATTGTAACTCATCTATTTGCTAATATGAAGCTATGAACTAGAAATAAACAATAAACCGGAATGGAAAAACAATATGAACAACAATTCTAATTCTAATGCAATCAGGCAACTAATCACAATACACCAATCCTGTCGACAACCAAGACTATGAAACCGTTCATTGGAATGAATCATAAATCAATGAAACAACAACACTTTATAAAAGATAGCAAGATGAATAAGATAGTAAATATGATCCTTGCTAAAGTAGAATAGCAGTGCAATTCGTTAACGTATACATCAAATCTGAATTCAATCCAACATCAATAAAATAGATCTGTAATCATAATAAATCTAAATGCAATTATCACACAACATAAATAAAAGAATAAAAATACAAACAGCGGATCGATCGACCAGGGTCGGGCCCTCAACCGCCAGTGAAACGCCACTGGGCCACTGCAGAGCTTGAGAAATGGAATGGGAATGCCTATTTGTATTAATCAAACATGAATAGCTTTTACATAAGTTGCTCTTTTCTCACAAGAGTCAAGGAATTACAGTGTTACAAAAGGAATTCAATAATCATCCATTCTCCCCAATACATAATACATGATCTCCTTTTATAATCAGAAAGAGGAAAAATTAAATAGAAAATATGATCTCTCATAACAATATTGGATTGTTCCCAACAACTTGATCAACCAGAAAATATATTTCCATCCATCTGTCAACAAGAGCAAGCTGAATTTGGCTTTGCAGCTGAGATTTGGAGGACGGCCGCAACAACAAATCTGAGAAAATCATGCTCAAATAATCCTGCGTTTCTCTCAATACAGGCCGAATTTGGGCAAACCGTTCTTTGATAAAGTTAATTTGGTCCGTTCTGAACAAAACCCATTTCCGGATTTTCCAGATTCTTCTTCATTTGCCCAGAATCTCAACCACAAAACTGTCACTTCTTATTCCAGCGAATTTCTGAGTTGGAATATTTGATGATGATTTGGAAATCAAATCTTCAATCTGGCAAATATCTTGGAGGCTAAAATGGTGAGTGATGTTACAAAATATATTAATAAATCATCATCGATAAAATTATGCATAATAATCATCAATTTGTTAAAAATAAAGGAAAAGAAATAATATTCATCCATAAGAACCTAAATCATTATAAAATGGATTTATATGATAAATTATAATAAATGACATGATAAAGAAGAGTAAAAATGGATGAAATAAGTGTTAAAAAGTGGTCGTATTGACAGCCCAACATACCCCCAAACTGAATATATTGCATTTCCTCATGCAACCCGGAACTGGATATATTGCATGTCCTCATGCAACCCAAAGACAAAACCCATGTGTTAACCAAACAAAGAAAATTGTTCATCCCAACTCATGAAATGGATGGAACAAATGAATTTTTCCTCAAATAATGAAAATTCAATTTTAGCAATCTTGATAAAGGCATAAATTTTTTTACAATTGACATTCAAATATATGTGTATGAACTAATTTAGTGTGAAATTATCTGGGTTTTTATGTTTTAATGATACCTCTTTGTTATCCGGAAATCACAAAAAATTCAGTTCATAATTTTGAAGATATATGCGAATCAATTCCTGCACTGTATAAAAATTAAATTGTATGCCTTAAACGAGAAGGAGAGTAGAAAAAATCCATCATGTGTAGCAATTCCCCCCCGCCCCCCCAAACTGAACAATTAGCATGTCCTCATGCAATGCTAGAAAAAAAAGAGAGGTGGTTGCTACAATTTGTTGAAATCGATGCTTGCTATAAAACAACATGGAATAAGAGAGGTGTTGAGAATGAATAAGAATATCAATGGATGATAAAGAATATTAGTGACATGGTCACAAGAAAGAAATGAAGAAAATCAACACTCCCCCAAACTGAAAGATGAGACGTGTCTAAAAAAATTGAAAGTGGTAAAGATATGGAATGAATGATGATAAATAATGCTCAATGGATTTTCATGAAATTCTCCTAAATTCATAATAAATCAGAAAATTATGCTATTTTACCTCAAGTGTTACCTCCAAAAAATGTGGAATGACATGTAGGGACTAGCCTTTGTTGAAGCTAATGTAGGCTGAGCAGATACTGAAAGTGATGCAAAAGGTGGAAGCCATGCAAGCACATCATGTCTAAAGAATTGTGCGTGTTCACGAGCTTTCGCTGTTAATTGCAATAGTGTGGTTGTGCTGCGGATAGAATTTTCCCTCATACTTGTTGTTCTCCTGTAAAGAAATCACAATTCTATATGAAATTTTCTTGAATCCACAGTTTCAGTTTGAAATGGCAACAGATAAGATGCATGCAAAAAATTTCAAGCAGAAAAAAAAATTCTGTAAAAATGGAGTATCAATATTGTGACAAATCAGCAAAATAGAAGAGCAGTGTATTGCACAACAATTGTACAGCATGGAAAGACATACATACTTATGATATGATCAACAAATTATCGCATTACTGAAATAAATGCATGTGATAAATCGTAAACAGATATAGAAGCGTTTTGTAATGATTCAAGGATAAGGAGAAGGGACAGCTTAAGATAAACATAAGTACAAATGCGTTTATTACCCACTTAAACTAATGTGATCGATTTATGATGATTTTCATGTATAATAGGTTCAAAATCAAAGGTTAAGGATTCATACTTTCATCTGATATTTAAATAGAGATATAGGAAAAAGGGTTTAATATTACTATTGATGTGTATAAATGTGACTCCAATACCATCAGCAGAGCTCTGTTGCCCATAGGTGTCCATAACCTTGACAGAGTTGCTCTCTCACCCTTGGAACCATTGTCCTTTATTTATGCTGAGGAAGTGCTTGTTAATTTTCATAATGGAGGCCATTGTGCTGGCATGGTGACCAGATAAATCACAATGCCATTCACTGGGAAGAAGTGAAAAGTGGGCAGGCCGACTCGTGATGAGACCTCCTGTTCCAAGGACTTGTTAATTTTTTCAATTGTCCATTGGACCATATCCCTAGTTTGGTGGCCATGATGGGAATGCCACTTCACTTTCTTCCTTATGAACATAGTAGGCCGGCTCTTTGATGAGACCCCCTATCCTCCATCTGCCAAATTATAAAATTATTAATGAAGTATGTAAATATTTTTCTTTTCATATAGCACTTTCCTATTTATTCATAAAGGATGGCTCAACACTACTTAAGAGTAGGGATGGAGGAAGAAGTCTGAACAGCTCAATAGAAAAGAATATGCCCTTGTTCCTACTCCATAAGTAAAAATCAAAGAAAGTTATAAAATATGGGAAAGAACCACCATGATAAAGATAGTCGATCATATTAATTTAGTGGTAGTAAGACAATAAGATCATGTTATTGATTATGTCCCTTTTTCCTTTTTCTTATCATTACTAAACAACTTTCTTAAAAATGACGATTTCTTTTGATTTGCTTATTACAGTAAGCTTTAATTTTTATGATTGTGTATCCTTCCATAAATTGTATGTTTTCTTTCAAAAAGTTATGAAAAATTAAAAAAAAAATACTCTAAAAATTGTTCCCAGACAAGAAAAATGCACTCAAAAAGTGTTGTTCCTTTGGAAAGGAACAAAAAAAACGCGCAGCAAAAGTGCTGTTAATTCTGAATGGAACAGAAAAATTGTTGTTCCTTTTGAAAGGAACAGCAAAAAAAATGCAGCAAAAGTGTTGTTCCTTCTAAAAGAAACAGAAAAAACTATTGTTCCTTTTGAAAGGAGCAGCAAAAACACGCACAACAATACTGTTGTTCCTTTGGAAAGGAACAACAAAAGTCTTCTTCCTTTGGAAAGGAACAACAAAAACTCACAGAAAGAAAAGTAAGAGCGGTTCAAGAAAAATTCTATATAAAAAAATAAGCAAAGTAAAAGAAAACAAACTTTATGTACAGGTTTCAAGAAAAAGTAATTTTTTATTTTTTATTTATTTATTTATTTTTTTTTAATTTTTTTTTACAGAATTGGTGCTGTCGAAGAATTGCCTTCTGTAACTGAAACTTGCATGGTGGGGTCCTTATTTTTCAATTTAAAATGGAGCGGAAACTATAATTTAGAGGGATCAACACCTGAAACATAAAAACATAAAAGAAATCAGAAAAGAAACAACACTTTATTAAGTTACAACCGCTATGATGTTATTTCCTAAGGGAATATCAATCTGTTAATGGAAAAAAATGATCTTTTTGAAAAATGTTTTGGCAGTAGTGGCATGAATATTCAAATGGAAACAAATTATTCATTTCTTCTATTATGAATATGTTAGGTAATGAACTGGATGAAATTCCCTTGTTTTACTAAAATTTCTTTCAAGAATCGCTCGTCCATAAATTGACCTTCTTTGTTCTGCTAAGACCTGCAAAAAACGAGTGTCTACCTGCAATAAAAACTTAAACCATGGATAAAGAGAGGTGATCAAGCTCCCCTAATCCAATAATTATGCAAAAAACTAACAAGTAGTTACTCTGTAGAACAAATCCATGGACAAATTAAAATTAATTTATTACCTGCGGGAGAGCAATGGCCAATCATGCTAACCTGCAGTGTTTCAATCATAACATATTTGTTTTTTGTTGGATTTGAGTTATTCCAAAGACAAATAAGAGCTAATTCAAAGTTTTATCTCCAATAGAAATAGGTTTTAAAAATTCAATGCTGTGATATGTCAAATTTGCTTAGAACAACCTGCATAATAGAGTCATTTTCGATTTTCTAGCTTAGACCAACAGTTGATATTTCAAGCATAAATTTTCCATTTAATAGCAGATTGAACCGATTCAAATTGGATATTAAATTATATTAATTTATTTATCTCTAATAGAAACGGGTTTTTAAGACAAGAAGAATTGATGGGTCAAATATGCTAGGGAACAGTCGAGAAAACAGAGTTTCAAGAGTGCTGATTTATGATAGGCAGTCAGTATGTTGGTCATAAATTCCTCATACGATATCAAAATTGAGTGATTCAATTTTTTTTGTAAACTATATTCATATAGGAATCTACCATAGAAACAGGCTTTAAAAATATAGTTATTTAGGCCTCCAAAAACTGACTGTCCCAACTCTGTTGTTGAGCTGCCTACTAGACACCCTGTCAATGTTTTGGTTCTAACTTTTTCGTTTCAAATCCAAATGGAGTTGATTAAAATTGGGTTAGAAAGTAGACATCAATGGCTACTTAGGGTAGAAACAAGTTTTAAAAATATTCACCTTATGTCCCCCAAAACATGATTGTCCCAACTTTGTTTTCAGGAATTTCATCAAGCCCGCAAGCCAAAAAGATGATATTCAAACAATTTTTCCATATTGATGATAAAAATGAATATAAGTGTTTGTATAATTTTTATTTGAAATATAATTCATCTACATACACAAATAAGTTAGAATATTCATCATCGATGTTGATTTCCACAGCGTGTTGCAACAAAAACAACTATTTTTACAAAAATAAAAAATGTGTTTATTTCCTTATTTATTTTATTTTCTCCACTAATCTACTCTTCATTGAAAATCGAATATGCTTATGTATAAGAGTATTCCCAGTGGAGCCATTTCCAAAATAAGGCCTCTAGTATGTACATACCCAAATTTGAAAAATGCATGTTGATAAATAGTAGGGTATGAAAAGACAACTTCCCTTCTTGTAAAAAAATTGGGTGAGAATTCTCAATTTCTTGGCAATCTTGCTCAATCTCTTCTGTTTGGATATGTACCTCAGCAAAGGCTACAGATGGTGACTCTATGGCCCGAAGGGAACTAGTAGGTTGTCTAGAAATAACTTTCCTAGGTCCTACTGATGGTTGAGATTCAGTTTTCTTAAGAATTTTGTCAATAAAGGTCGTTCTCCCAAGGGTCACCGGTCCCTTAGGTTTTTTCGATTTTGGAGGAATTTTGTCTTGTTTAGATTTTCTATTCATTTAAAACAACAAGCCTTCATTCCTACCTAAAGAAAATTTTTTTTACCCAATTCTGCTGTGAAGCGGGCAGTGAGAAAATATGTTCCTTGCTTGGTGCGCAGGTTCTTACCTTCCATCTTTAAAACCCAATTCTTCGCAAGTAGAAAAAAGATCAAATGTGCATCATTCCTTCTAAATAGCATACACTCTCTATGGCAACGACGCCAAAATGTTGGGTCATAAAGAGGTCTCTTTTGGATACCTAATTAGCCGACATTAATTATCAATCCAGGAGCGACTTTTTATTTCAAGAGTGTACTCTATCTGAGGCAGCAATTCAGTCTAAGAGAATGTTGTGTGAGATGTAGTATAGTGTTTCAAATACAAAAGTAAACGAATGCTTGAAAAAGAAATCTAATTACAGTAACGTAAATGGGAATGCTCTGAAACCTTAATTAAACCAATCTGCAAAACATCGATCAGGGATACAGTAGCAATAACTCCTTCCCTTAGAAATTGATGCAAGATAACCAATCTGGGAACTTGGAAGCATTAACCAGTGTCCTCTACAGTTGGTGATCTTAAAGCAATCAAAATGAAAGCAAACTCAATCTTTGTGCTGATGAAAATAATTGAAAGGAACAAAATCTGGAAAGGAACAACAACTTGTAATTCCTATGCATACCAATTGTAACTCATCTATTTGCTAATCTGAAGCTACGAATCATAAATAAACAATAAATAGAAATGGAACAGCAATATGAACAACAATTCTAATTCTAATGCAATCAGGCAACTAATCTCAATACTCCAATCCTGTCGACAGCCAAGACTATGAAACAGTTCATTGGAATGAATCATAAATCAATGAAACAACAACTCTTTATAAAAGATAGAAAGATGAATAATATAGTAAATATAATCCTTGCTAAAGTAGAATAGCAGTGCAATTCATTAACGTATACATCAAATCCGAATTCAATCCAACAACAATCAAATAACTCTGTAATCGTAATAAATCTAAATGCAATTATCACACAATAGAAATAAAAGAATAAAAATACAAACAACGGATCAATCCACCAGGGTCGAGCCCTCAACCGCCGGTGAAATGCCGCTGGGCTACTGAAGAGCTTGAGAAATGGAACGAGAATGCCTCTTTGTATTAATAAAACATGAATAGCTTTTACATCAGTTGCTCTTTGCTCACAAGAGTCAAGGAATTACAGTGTTACAAAAGGAATTCAATAATCATCCATTCTCCCCAATACATAATACATGCTCTCCTTTTATAATCAGAAAGAGGAGAAATTAAATAGCAAATATGATCTCTCATAACAATATTGGATTGTTCCTAATAACTTGATCAACCAGAAAATATATTTACATCCATCTTTCAACAAGAGCAAGGAAAATTTGGCTTTGCAGCTGAGATTTGGAGGATGGCCGCAACAACAAATCTGAGAAAATTGTGCTCAAAGAACCTTGTGTTTCTCTCAATACAGGCTGAATTTTGGGCAAACCGTTCTCTCTAACATTAATTTGGTCCATTCTCGACAAAACCCATGTTCCGTATTTTCCAGATTCTTCTTCATTTGCCCAGAATCTCAACCGCAAAATTGTCACTTCTTATTCCAACGAATTTCTGAGTTGGAATATTTGATGATGATTTGGAGATCAAATCTTCATTTTGGAAAATATCCTGGAGGCTAAAATGGTGAGTCATGTTACAAAATATATTAATAAACCATCATTGATAAAATTATGCATAATAATCATCAATTTATTAAAAATAAAGGAGAAGAAATAATATTCATCCATAATAACATAAATAATTATAAAATGGATTTATATGACAAATTATAATAAATGACATGATAAAGAAGAGTAAAAATGGAGAAAATAAGTGTTAAAAAGTGGTCGTATTCATGGCCCAACAGTCGGTAAGTTCAAACATCTAAGTTTCAAAATCCTAGATTGAGAAAGACAACTAAAATCAGTGGTTCATTGGACGATTTTAATCAGAAAGGATTATCCAAATGAAGTATTTTCTCATCATTTATCCTCTTTTATGTTAGTGGATTTTATTGTTATAAATTATCAAGTTTCGTATAGAAATTTTCCTCATCACCCCCCACACACTACGTCTGCTATGCCTTCCATCTATTAAATCACCATGTCACCCCTTGTTAGTTTGGTCACACCCAATCCACCCTCCAGATGGTAGTCCCACCTCTTACTAACACCAACCTAGAGTCACCCAACCCTGGACTAATTTATACACTTAGATACAACAAAGACTGAGGTGTTATGTTTGATGGTTGTGGGTCTTTTATGCCATAAGGCTACACCAACATTAATGTAATAGATCAGTGTAGAGGGGTCACTTGTCCCTTTGGTGCCACACATTCCCAGTAATTGCTCCACATGGTCAACCCCACCTACTAATTTAAGTATGACATCATACGAACTGTCTCTCCAAATTCAACCCTCAAACGTTTCACACCTTAACTGGTATAAAATGAGAATGGGGGGGGGGGCATTTTTTTCATTTCCTACTATTACCATCCAATTTGAGCTTTGCGAAAATTTTGAAGTAATTTTCGAAATTTTGTAAAGTTTGAGTGCACGACTTGTAATTACGATGCTGATATCAGCACCCAAGATTTTCTCATGGTGACATTCGACCTAAGAAATTTCATTCATGTTTTAGGTGAGCAAGTAGACTCATTAACAACATCACAAATTATCAAAGAGTTCCAGTTTCCACTTAAAAATGAAAGAGGCTAGTTACAAATATCCATGGGAGAACTCATTTGGGTGTGGGAACACATTACGAGAATGGAAACTAAGCTAGAACCTCTTAGAAAAGAGTACTCTAAAAAAAATTCTCTCAAGGCACTGAAAAATATAGTATGGGGGACAATAATAAATATGGTGGCAAAACATTGGAATTAGTTCAAATTAATTCAATAAATGACTAAGACCGCAAGGAGAGAATGGAGAGAAACAGAGGCCATTGAGAGTACTATTAAATATTCGCCCTCCAAGGTTGATGCGATTGTAGACTTCCTTAACTAGGTCCCTAAGGAAGAAATGGGAAAGGTCAATCTTAACAGATCTGGATGGGTGACGAGATCCAAACAAATAATAATAAAATATGAATTGGTGATGATGGCTAGGGAAGAGATGAAAGCATCGACGAAGGAAATAAATTTTTTTAATAGGAAATGTGAGATTATTTACTGAAATAATTTTCAAACCTTTTTTGATAATGATCAGAACTTTCTCCCCAAAGAGTCCTTCATGAAATCCTATCAATAATTAAAGAAGGAAACCAGGGTTTAAGAGATAAATATTGTGCTCTTCATAGGAAGTATATTATAAAATGATATAATTATCATTATAAAGTTATATTATTTCTCAAGAATATTTTTAAAGATCGAAGCAAAATTGACTATGAAGACATTACCAGTATAGAAGGAGCTATCATAGAGGCCTGGTCATGTGATATTACATATGCTAGAGAGTGGAGGATTCTGATGGACCTGTACGAATGGGATATCCAATTGTGCTCTATGGAAATATTGCAGGAAGCCTCAGCAGAGGCAAGCTCCAACTGAAGACCTTCATCACATTATATTTGACTTTGGCAATCTTTTTCAATATTAGCACTACCATCGACACAACCATAGACATCATCGGAAGCTCATCCATCGTAGCACCCAATTGAGGAAGTTCCCAGCTAAGAGATATAAATCCCAATGTGCAACCAAGAGAGAGAATGAGGACTTATTATTAGCCAAATATAAAGGGACCCACTCTAGAGCTGGCAGATACTTCATGAAACTTCTAGAGAAAGTTAGTTAAAACACAACTAGGAGTTTTCTAATGTCGTTTATGACTTATGCATTGTAATGATACCTTCTTGTAAACTAAAGATCAAATTTGAATTAACATGATTTTCAAAGGCATAAATATATATTTGTTAGATTGTAAGTAATTTTATTGCATTCAACATATAAATAAAAAAGCATGCAGTAGTATTTACACACTATTTCAATGGCTACAATAGTTCTTCATGATGCTTTGGCTTCATGTGACATTTTATTGGGGAAAATAAAGTGTCTGATACTTGAACCTAAACTCAACTTATAAAAAAATAATAAGATTCGAGGAAAAATTACGAAGTCATTTCATAACAATGCATTCATACGAAAAGTATTAATACATTGTCTTATTTCCTACAACTTTGTGTCATCTTTGCTTTCTTGTTGGACTTTTAGGAAATGAATAAAAAAATTATAAAATTAAGCCCAAAAACCATAAAAATACATATATTTATATTTGAGATAATGATAGATGGATCGATGCCCTCAATTTTTTTAACATAATAGAAAACTAATATCACACTTAGATGTTACGAGGCTCTACACTATAATACAATATAGTGTGACTCTGGGCCCCAAAAAATCATAAGAATCACTCATTTGAAACACAAATAAAACACACAAATTCTTCAAACTTATCTTCGATTATTTCCAAAATGGCTTTAAAGTGCACACATATCTATGGTGTAATCATTGTACACATTTATATCTATAGCTAGTGGACGAGAGGCGAGAGCCCACACCTTATGAAAGTTTAAATTGGGACGAGGCCCCACATTACATTTTTTTCGAATACCAATGGTCTTGAATATATACAACCATGGGTAAAGGAGACATCATCTCCCTATTTATCGAAAAAATTCAAGGAGGGCCTTGTGTATGTGGTATGTGGTTTCAACAAAAGCACATGCTAAAATGACCTGCTTCGAGTGAATTGATATGTCACGATCACCTACACATCGATGCATTCTATGTCAAGTGAAGTAACCAACTTGCAAATGAGGATTTAGGATTTCAATTACTCCCTTCAAATCCATGTTTGTGTTCCTCCCATTTCAGTGGAGTTGGTTTCCTAGGATCCTTCAGAGAATCTATCCACATTATTAGCTATTCTCAAGCTCTAAGAAGTTGAATTAGGAAAAAAAGGTTACTTTACCAAAATCAAGGGAGTAGTTAAATATTAAAGAAAAAAAATTTATCTTGGAAAATGAAATAAATAAAATGTTCATACATGAAAAGCAGGCTACTCAGGAAGAGATTAATAACCACAAAGAAAATTTAAAGGGAAACTTTTCGTTGTTGAAATAAAAATGGAAAATGTGGGATGAAATTACAGATGCATCATGCTCAGTCTTGTACTATATTCATATTGTTGTAGAACAATAAATCATACAAGAAAAGGAAAATCCAATTATAAAGAGAATTAAATATGAATTAAAATATATTGTCCCAAAAGATAAGAAAATAAAAAAAATATTTGAAAGAAATTTATCCAAATGAGCTCAAGGCACTAGATGGCATTCATATAGCCTCCTTGACTTGATAAGTCATAAAGGTTATCAAGAAAAAGCTTATTTTCATTACATCTTATAATAGGCTAAATAGGAAGTCCCAATGTTTAAGAATAAATTTTATTAGAGAATAATAATTAGTTTGCCGAACTGCTCGAACGAGAATAGAAAGTTACTTCCTTATGAGTATTATTAGAAGGCATTAACAAATATTAAAACTCAATTTGGTAAGACTCTTGAATAATTATAATCTCTAAAGGGTTGAACCATTGTCACTTATCTGCATCTTGGCTTTGAGATCCACTAGGTAGTAAAAACCATGTTCATGGCCAACTCAAATTATATTAAGCATTCAAATTTGTAGATAGATTGTCAAGAACTGGTCAAGTATCCACATCCAGAAAAATAAATGTGGGAAAGATGATAGAGGATGATCACAACTCAAGTTCTAGAAGTAGTGTAACGAGTAACCCAACAATGACATTTCATAGTAAAAAATATCCTTATTTGAACTAGTATTTCAGTAGTTGTCGAATAAATATTTCTTCAAAAGAAGTTAATTTATGATGAAATTGGTCTCTCTTAAGATAAGTGCATAGTTATTAATGTTACATACGTTAGAAAAAAAAAGTGCTTGCTTCTTTTTTAAGGGACCTTAATAGGCACTCCATTAATTTCAACAATGTCATTTTCCCTTGTGTTCTCTGCTACACTCACTAATTTTCATCCATGGTTTAAGCATTCAATTCCTCTTGGCAAAAGTAAAAAAACTATATATCTTCTTTATTCTTCATTCCATTCTTAATCATTGAAATTTTGTAACCGTCAAGAAAAAATCCAATTTGTTGGGTCTTGATTTATTTTCAAAAAATTAGCATAGATACAAAGTTCGATTGTATCCGAGGATTTATTTCAGAAAAAAAAAAATTATTTAAAATATTTATTAGTTTTGTGGATTTCATGGGCACGAGTTCTTTTAGCTAAAAATTGTTTGTAGTTATTGGTATACCTTGTATTTAAGACCTCATGGATAACTATCCACATTATATCAGAACTCAAATTATGGAATAAATGAAATGGGACTCGTGGAAAAATATCCCAGAAGTAGCTCCCAATATGATGTCGTAAGCGTACAAACTATGCCAATTATTATATCCCCTCGATTCTCTTCAGAAAATTGGAATAATAAATGTGAATATATGAAATTTAGACATGGTTCCTCACCTGCATACGTTATCATCCAATCCTCAAATAGAAACACAATTATTATATGACAAGATTTTTCAGACCATGAGGTAACTCCGCAAAACTCAATGTGTATTAGATGGAGATTGTGTGTGTACTTATACATGGAGGTGAGGCTATTGGGATTCAATTCCCAATGAATCTTGGCCTTCCTTATTTACTAAATTACAATAATATACAATCTCACCCAACCCCTTTGGATTAGGTGTCAACATTCCCCCCTTTAATCTGAAGGGATGTTGGTGAGTCCAAGCATCATTCTGAACTTTTCAAAATTATCTCTTCCAAGTGCTTTGGTGAATATGTCTGCGGTTTGCTCATTTGTGGAACAATTATGTAGATGGATGGTTTTGGCCTGAACATGATGTCGAATCAGATGGTATTTTTTATTGATGTGCTCTTTTTGATCATGGAACTTCAGGTTCTTGGAAAACTTTATTGCAGAAGTGTTGTCAATCATGAGTGGTGTTGAATGCATTTTTTTCATCTGTAAATCTTCTAGGATTTTCCTGAGCCGAAAAATTTCCTTTGTTGCTTCAACTGCTGCCACATATTCTGCCTCAGTTGTGTAATCTACTAGAATTGACTATTTGTGTGATCTCCATGAGACAACTCCTGGTCCAAGACTCATGGTATAACATGAAGTAGACACCCCAGTTTCTTTGTCCCCATCAAAGTCTGAATCCGAGTATCCGATCAAGCTGAAATCGCCTACCTGTGTATATTTGAGTCCAAAGTCTTGAGTCCCCTTCAAGTACTTTAGAACTCTTTTTGCAGTAGACCAATGTCCTTCACAAGGTTTTTGCATAAACCTGGAGAGGATTCCAATAGCAAATGAGATGTCTATTCTGGTGGTATTCAGGTAGATAAGACTTCCTACAAGCTGTCTATACTTTGTTGCATCCTCAAATTCCTTCCCTTCAATGGATGTGAGATTCGAGTTTTGTTCCATTGGAGTGGTTAAGGGATTGCATTCATCCATGCCAAACTTGTTCAAAATATCTCCAATGTACTTCTTTTGAGAAAGAAATATAAATTTAGGATGTTGAGTTACTTCAATACACAAATAGTAATGAACATAACCCAAATCAGTCATTTCAAAAACTTTCTTCAATTCTTTCTTTATGGATGCAATATAACTCTCATTGTTCCCTGTCATCAAAAGATCATCTACATGCACCACAAGATATAAAACTATTTTTCCAACTTTCTTAACAAACAAAGTTGCATCATCAAAATCAAAATGTTTGAATTCAAGTTTCAGAAGATGCTCAGTTAATTTCTCATACCAGGCTCACGGTGCTTTCTTGAGGCCATACAAGGATTTTATAAGCTTGCATACTTTGTGTTCTTATCCCTTCACAAAAAATCGTTCTGGATGGGACATAAAAACTTTCTCCTTTCAATCTACATTCAAAAATGTGGTTTTTACATCTATTTGATGGACTTTCCATCCCTTCTGAGCTGCTAGGGAAAAGAGAGTCCGGATGGTGGCCCATTTTGTTGTGGGAGAAAATTTTTCTTCATAATCGACCCCTTCTTTCTGTGCAAAACCTTTTGCCACAAGCCTGGCTTTGTGCTTGTCCAGTGAGCCATCTACTTTATACTTTTTCTTGTAGACCCACTTACAGCCAATTGGTTTGGTTCCCAAAGGACAATCAACCAACTTCCAAGTGCCATTATTTATCAAGGCATCATACTCCTTTTGAATTAATTCATTCCATTCATCATGAGAAGCGGCTTCCTTGAAGGAAGTTGGTTCATGATCTGTAGAAAAACTCAATTCACAGTTATAAGAAATATCCATATCAACAGGTGAACCAGAATTATCTACATCACCTTCATTTTGTCTAGTGTAACTTCTTGTTCCTGTCTTTCCAACCTCATCGGGACAAACGTTTTCTAGTGTCTTTGTCAGCCATTTTGGGGGACCTTTATGAGATGGCCCAGGCTGCTCATTTGAATGAGTTGGAATTGAATCGAGATTCAATCTCTCAATTCTTTCAATCACATCGTTCAAGGTGTCATCTGTGGTTGGTTCTTCATGTGGGGGAGAGAGTGCTTCGGGAAATTATTCCACGGATTGATTCAGTATAGGAATCACCCCTTCAAGATGTGGAATCTCATTATCAAATTCTTGAAAATAATATGCATGTGTGAATCTATCCAGGTGATCAAGTTGCCTCTCAACAACATTATCAGTCTTGGAAGATTCAAGGAATATGACATCTCTTGCTATTAAAAATTTCTTATTGACTTCATCATAGAGACGATATCCTTTGGAGGTATTGGAATACCCCAAGAAGATAAATTTTTGACTTCTAGCACCAAGTTTATTCCTTTGTACCTTGGGTATCAAAGCATAACAGGTGGAACCAAAGACCCTGAAATGCTTTACCGAAGGAATGTGGCCATGCCACATTTAATAAGAAGTTTTGTTTTTGATTGAATATGAAGGACAACTATTCTTTATGTATACAACATATAGAACTGCATCAACCCAAAACATCAATTTCACATTATTAAAAAACATCATGGAGCGAACCATATTTAAAATTTTCCTGTTCATTCTTTCAGCTACACCATTCTGTTGGGGATTATAGGGCACAATTGTTTGATGTTTGATCCCATGTTGATGAAGATAGTTTTAAAATTCATTTGAAGTGTATTATTTTCCATTATCAGTACCTAAAGAGACAATATGATTTTTTGCATCATTTTCAATCCATGCATGAAAATTATTGAATGATTGAAAAGCATCAGACTTGTTCTTCAATAACTAAACCCAACACATTCTCGTGTAATCATCAATAAATGTCATCATATATTTATTTCCATTTGCAGAAGCAACAGGCATAGGGCCAAATAAATATGAATGAATAAACTCAAGTTTTCTATGTGCTCTAGAATGTGAATCATGAAATGGCTATTTTCTATGCTTTCCTAAAATATAAGAATCATATTTCTTAAGTTTCCTAGGAATTGTAGGCAATCCACTAACACCATTTTTCTTCAACAATTAAAGGATGTCATAGTTTAAGTGTACAAATCTAGCATTCCATAAAAGACTTGATGGGAATGTACCTTCATCATGATGTGAACTGAATGCAAAGTTTTTTGCATGAACAGAGGAACCTTGCAGCTTCAAGAGTCTTCCTTCTTCTATTCCCTCCATGACAAGTGAGTGATCTAATGCTTTTCTGACCTCAACCTTGCCATCAAATATGTGAATGGAGTGTCTTTGCTAGCATATGTGGACCAAGGATAGCAAGTTTATCCTCAACTCAGGGAGGTATAGAACCTCATGTAGAAGATGATCTAGAAGACCAGGCAACTTAAGCCTGATTGTGCCAAGCCCTGATGGCTTGAGTTTGGATTTATCTGTGAAGTATACTGCCCCATAAAATTTGTTAGTAAATTCTTAAAAAAAATCTTTTCTAAATGTCATGTGACATGTTGCTCCTGAATATAGCAACCAATCATTTCTCCAAGATGTAAATGAAACATCAAACAAGTCTTCAATTACTCCATTGTTACAATGTGCTACAACATAATGAGTGGATTCAGGTGCTTTACATTTGTCTCTTTCATGAGATTTACCTTTTTCTTGATTTCTTTGCTACTAAATTTTATCCCAAGGAAAATTACATGTAGATGCATCATGCCAGTCTTTATTGCAGTGTATGAAATGAAGATCATATTTTTCAGTTTGATTTTGTCTGCCCCCCCTTCCTCTGAAATTTATTCTTCCTCTTCCTCTTTTCCCACCCCTTCCTCTAGAATAATATTGAGCATGACTCTTATCTCTATGTGCAAAGCATACAACCTCTTCAGAAGACAGAGGGGCTGTCTTCTTTCCAAAATCTTTGTCTCTTTCTGCAAACTTTTTCTCAAGGGAATTAAAGGTAATTTTCACAAGGTTTCCACTTGCTTGCAATGACTCAAGATAATGTGAGTAAGTCGGATACAATGACTTAACATATGATATGAGAGATATATCAAATTCTACACCAGTGTTCTTAATGTCATGCATGATAGATCTTACTTCTGAAGCTAAAGCAAGAGGGTCATAATTCTTCAATTCAAGACTGAACATCTTAATCATTAATTGAACAATTTCAAGTTCTGAATGTGAGTCATAGAGTTATTTTAGCTTGTTCAAGGATTCATAGGCATTTGAAAATGGTGTAATATGGTGACTAACATCTTCATTTACGGAAGCTGAAATCAAGGCATAGGCCTTTCAGTTCTTGTTTTCTCAAATGGTGATCTCCTTGTCTGAAGTGGGCTTTGTTGGTGGAAGGTTTGCTTCTCCTTCACAAATTCCTCTCCACAGCCCATTAAAAATGAGAGCGTGCTTGATTTTTCGAGACCATTTAGGATATTTCTCCTTTCCGGAGAGAACAAATCCTACAATATATATGAGAGAATGCATTCTTTTGAAGTAAAAATAATAATTTGCTATCAAGGTAAAAATTCAATTTTGGTTTCAATTCTGCAATTTTTTTTTTTTTTTTGTAAAACATTTGGGGAAAAAAAATAGAGGTATTATCTGAGGGAGGTATTTTTTGTGGGAGGCGATTTCTACGGGAGGCGAAACTGTAAAAAAAAAATTAAAAATAAGAGGCCAAAATAAAAAGGGAACGCAGAGAATCTGCGTGGGAGTGGAGGGAGGGCTGAGCGGTCGTGAGAGGGGAGGGGAGGGCTGAGCGAGGGGGGTGGGGAGAGTGGATGTGAGGGGAGAGCGGATGTGGATGAGGAGAGAGCAGTGAGCGGGTGGGGAGGGAAGGGATGGGGAGTGAGTAGTGAGCAGGTGGGGAGGGCAGGGATGGGGAGTGCAGTGAGCGGGTGGGGAGTGCCATCAGCGGGGCGATGGGGAGTGTGGTGAGGGGTAAGGGGGGAGGGTGGGGATGGGGAGTGTGGTGAGCAGGTGGGGAGTGTAGTGAGCGGAGGGATGGGGAGTGCGGTGAGGGTCTGCGCATGAATATTTTGAGCGAGCAGACTGTGAGGGGGCAGGGTGATTTGAGCGTGAGCGTGAGGTAGGGCCAAGGAGTGTGAGGGAGAGCGAAAGGATGAGAGAATGGGAATGAGTGTGAACAGTAAAAAAAATTGTACATTAAATTTAACTGTGCTCAGAATTTGAGCAGAAATTGCACACCAGTAGAAATTTCACAATGGTGTGCAGAAACAAAAGTAGGCAGAATGTGCAGAAAAAAAATTGCAGAATTATTCCAAGAGTGCCAGAATGCCAGGAGCAGTAAAATATAAAACTGAATGCATTATGAAAATCTGAAAAAATGCAGAACATGAGGGAGTTACATCAAAGGTGGGAATTGCAAAAATGGGACTGGCTCTAATACCATGTCAGACCAGGAGGTAACTCTGCAAAACTCAATGTGTATTAGATGGAGATTGTGTGTGTACTTATACATGGAGGTGAGGCTATTGGGATTCACTTCCCAATGACTCTTGGCCTTCCTTATTTACTAAATTACAATAATATACAATCTCACCCAACCCCTTAGGATTAGGTGTCAACAATATTGACGACGCAATTTCGACATATAATTGGATGGTTGGATTTGAATAGCGGGGGAAGGCATCAGGACATCAACCGGATGGGGGAACTCATGACGTGTGCCAGAAGGGCCCTTATGAAATTAGGTATAAGGGGCATCATAGTGTTAGCTGAAGGTGTCATTAAGTTACCTGGAGGGAGGCACACTATCAAGGTTTCATCTCCTCTTTCCACCCCTCCCATCTAATGGTTACAATCCAACCAGAAAAATCGATAGTATGTGGGAGTTATGGTCCCTTTAGGCATACAATGAGGGGGGTACCCCACTATCACGGTTTGTCTATCAATTCCACTTCTCCCATCAAACTACTATTATCAGTTTGACCAAATCCATGGTATGCGAGGGTATGGTGTCATTTGGTATACAAAGAGGGAGGGGGTCTTGCTATCACAAGGTAAAATTGATCTAGCATGCATCATATTTGTTTCCAACACACAAAAAATCATTTCAAAGTAAAAAATATATATTTCATGCTATATTTGTTTCAATCATAATTATAAGAATTGGACAGTAAAACAATCTAGCACGATTAAATTTATTTCTACCACAAACAAAATCATTTCATGGTAAATAAATCTAGTGTGTGGTAACTTTGTTTTTGACACAAACATAGGCATTGTAAGGTAATAAATACCTACTGTAAGGAAAAACATAAACAAAACCATTGAAAGGTAAACCAAAATAACAAACAATATTTGTAGGGTAAATAAATATAACATGCACTATATTTCTTTCTAGGACATAAACACAAGCACTAGAGGTTAAAACAAATATGGCGCCCGCTTTATTTCTTTCTAACACAATCACAAGAATCGATGTTTTCTTGTTTTAGTTTTGTTTGTAAATGAAAGGTTTGTTCTTGTTGGTAGCTATATGAGGAGATATTATTTTTAGTTTTTTTTTAAATCCATGGTCTATAGTCTCCATGGATATAAATGGCCTCTTTCTAATTGGGACTTTTCCCCCACGTTATGCAGATAATTGTATATATTATGTAAATGTCAGGTTTATCATATGTTTCATCCCTACATTAGCTATCAATATTTGGCGTGATTTTCCGTGGGATGTATTTTATATGCGGACTCCTATTGAATATGCACTCCATTTTTTCTAGTAATATAAAATGATGGTTTTTCCCTTGGATGAAAAAAATACAATTTCACTAATTTTTAGATGTGCAAGGTCATAGTTTTCTTCATCAACACAACTATCTTATTGTTGATGCTATGATTAAAACCCTCCAAATTTTTTCCTACACTTAAATTTTGGAACCTAATGAGGATTTTACTATCTCTCATTATATGGTCACATCATTGTTGATTAATGTTATGCTAAATTTTTAATTATTCTTCTCAGACTCCAAGTGTCAAAGTCACTTGCTCTCACTTGCTTCGTCCTTGAAAAATGCATGAGTGCATATTTTTTAAGCAAGCCTAGCCTGTTGAAATTCAATGCACACTTTCCATTTATAGTGTTCCTCACTCGAGTTGCAGTTCTACTTCTTTTGAAGTGAGTTTTCCCAATTTTCATCTTTTTCACAACTTGTTTTTCACAAGTTCCTATTTCACGTTTGCAACTATTTCTTTTTCTCGCTTTCACATTGAAATGTGGTAATTTCATGTTATAATTTCTCTGGAATGTGTCGCCTTAAGTTAAATTAGCTTTTCAAGTGTCATTTTTATGTTTTCTTATGGTCGCAAGTGTCGCTTTTAATTATTTTCACTCATGTAAGTGTCACACATTTGAACATTATTAGAGGTATATCTAGTAAATTTTACTACATTAAATGGTCCTATATATCATGATAATATGTGCTAGACACATTTTTGAGCTGCATTTTTGTCCAATTTTTCACGATATTTATCACATAATTATATGCTTATACCTGGTGTTTTTTTCCTTTTAAGTCACTGATTAGAGGCATTTAGAGACAATAACAATTAATTTATGAATTATTCTTATTAGTTAGTTTGAAGAGTATTTATGTGTAAACTCCATTAATAAATTCTCTCCTGGTGTGAGGTGAATAAGTCCAGCACCAACAGTACAAAAATGCTTCCTGAAAGGAATTTGAGAATGGATTCATTACAAACTGAAGCAGCTGACAATGAGACAAGGAGTTACCTGAAACAAGAGAACAAATGTACAGATCCTATTCCACTAGTCCACTTCTTGTTCCATTAGCTCAAATCCTTGTACTAGCAATGAAACCCGTCAAGGAACTAGTCATCAAAACTTTTAAAGACAAGCGAGAATATATTTCAAGTTTTTTTGCAAAGAAGAGAAAGTAATGAAGGAAACTGAGTTGTTTGAAGCATTGAAGGAAAAGAGATATTACAATGTCTCAATTTTCAGTATTCTCATTAATGGTTTGTACAAGTCTAGGGAGGAGGAAACTTATTCCTTCATCTCAAGCAACTAAGGATGATGCCTCACTGATTTATCATCTGAAGCATACAACCTCAAAACTATTGTTGTAAAATCTCAAACTCTATGGTTTGGATTTTATTGATTATATCGTACAAAATAGACATGCTTATTTTATTTGAGATATATGGGGGAAAATTACATGATCTGCTTGGTGATAGGAGGATGTCGACAACAAGTTTGCATTGTTGGCTCACAAGAATTTGAAGTATAGTGTGTAAAGGAGTTGGAGACCAAAGCACTGGTTCAATTAAGGCTGAAAAAGAGTCATCCAGGTCTCACGCTACCTGGAAGCCTGTAATTAAGAAGCATGGTGAAGGAAAATATTCAAATGGGTGGTAGAGTAGTTGGGAAGCTATCTTTAATTGTTGGAAGTAAAATGTAGGATAGACACGAGAGACAATGATTACCAAAAAAGGATGGAGAGTAGTTACGATCCTTTGCAAAAATACAATCCATCTATCACTGTCCATGCATTCTCAGATTTATCTCGTATTTCACCATTATTCTTTATGTGAATACTGAAGGACTTTTACGTTGTAGGAAATGGGAAAGTGATTTTAGAGTTCCAGGTTCTTCATCAAAAAAATTATAACTGCTTCGACTAGTGTCCCTCCACTTGGACCTGCTACTACCTTAGCCAGCAATGCGTTTTCAAGCTAGATCAATCAATTGTGGCCCAACCTCTTCTAGCATTCTGACATCTCTCGAGATTCAATGACCGTCATGTACTTCATTGAGACATACCTTGACTTGAGGAAACATACTGCACTTACGCTGGCTCATCTGCCTTACAACATCTCGAGTAATGAGTCAAGACGATTTTGAAAATCTTGAACTTACATCATAGATAAAATCAGCTTCCACCTTGTTCACGCAGCAGTGGCCATCATAGAAGATTCAACAATTTTACTTCTTCAAGCATTACCAATGCTTTGGCAGAGATTAGAAGTTGTAATTTCAAACTTGGGCTTAGATCCTAATAATAAAATCATTCATACACTCATATTTTTGCTGTTGTTACCCTTTGGTCTCAGTTTTTATATATTCCCTTTTCAATATATTCAAATTTTGTCATTTCTCCTGGGCATGGGATCAACGTGGGAAGCTTCAGAAAAAATCCATCTGTTCATGGAGTCAGCATAACTCAGCCTGGAGACTTGCCAGCTGTGCGGGAGGATCAAATCATTTCCAGAAGTAAAGATTGAAGTGAATCTTATTATTCCTATTTTAATTGTTCTTTATTAACCAAATATTCTAAATTTATATTATGTGTAACAAATAATTTATTTAGTTAGAGCAGTGTTGCTGCTATATAATAGAGGAGTTGTGTGCTCGTAAGGTATATACAACAGTAAGGTAGCAAGGGAATTGAGGAGATCCAACATCAAATTTCCAAGCATAAGAAATCTTATGCAACAATAGATGGTGTATTTATTAATTGATTTTTAAATCAATGTTTGAATGAATGTGATAAAATTATGGTTCCGACATTTGTTTTTATATAAGAATTGTAATTTTATTTATTTCTAAGTGTTGAGATAGTTTAGGACTTGCTCCAAGATGTGGAAAGGATCCACCGCAACCTCAAGTCAAGTCCCTCGTTCTTCATAGATGTAGGAATCGTGATTTACTATAATTTGTAGAATTATATTTTGTTTTGAATTGTTTTCTAAATAAGATCTCAAATTTCCTAATTTTGTACTTAAATAACTATTTTTTTTTCTTGAATTTGAAAAGGACATTGAGTGTATTGTGAGAGAGCCTTCGCGAACATGGAGTAAAAGACTTATGGGCACACACATATATCCTATAGCTTATAATTAAATAGGGTGATTTCGTATTATGCTTGAATGAGTTAGAAGATGATCCTCTCAGTGAAGTTTTAATTTAATAAATTGTGATGGCTTGCATTGGATTGTAAATCATGAAGCCTTGAACATTTTTCTATTCATGCGTTTAAGATTAAGAATGAATTGATGTGTGTGAGTGTTCATAGAATAAAACAAGCTGGTAGTGTGTCTTAATTAAATAAATAAATTTCATTTGAGTTCTGAATAGGGTTGAGTAATTTTTGCAAATAAGTGAATTTTTTCACTAAAGAGTGATTGTGTTAGAGTACAATAGTTTCATTTAAAGGAGCATTAGGATGATTTGTTATATGCACGAATTATGAGATTTGATGCATTATCATTTAAAGATTGATTTTTGTTTGATTTAGATCATTGTTCAAGCTAGGTACAATTTTGGAGACAAAGTTAATTTTACTAGTAGCAATAGGTGTAGAGATTCCAATTTCTGCAATTCAAATTGTTTGATTTGTTTATGAATACCACTTTGAGTTCTTAAATTATCATAGGATAATTTAGATTTCTTATCGCATAATAAAATAAGATTGATTCCTATTTCTACTATTGTATAATAAACATTGAAACTTATATTCCGAGTGTGATTTAATTTTTCTTCAAGTTGTTCGAAGATAAGGATAAAATAGATTTCTATTTTTGAAGACAATAGATTAGGATTTGATCTTAGAATTACAATTTAGCATCCTCATAAATTACTGCTTAGTCTCTTTAATAATTAGAATTTTAAAACCTTGCTTAAGATTGTAGCTAAATTTAATTTCATGTCGCATTTGTTTCAATAAGATTGTCTTTTGATTGTAGAGAATTAGAATAAGGATTGAGTTAAGTTGATTTCCTTCAGAATGCTTTCATTTCAAGTGTGATTTTTCTTGGATAATAGAAGAGTTTTTTTATCATTTTATACTCGAAGATCATCAATAAGGAAACTTATATACTCTGACCATTAAGCTGAGCCAAGATGTATTAAAACTCGTGTTTACGATTCCCAGATTGACAACTAATATTGGGAGGTTTAATCCAACAATTAAACCACCAAACACACATTCCTAAAAATTAGAACAAGTTCTAGTAACTGTCGACACGTGTATTATAACTTGTGTTCTAAGTGTCGTATTCACTTTTTCACTTAGAAATAAGTGTATCTTTTCTTTCATTTCAAGGTGTGATTTTTTTTCAAGAGTAATGTGCATTCCCCTAGCTTGTATTGATGTATTTTATGTGTGTGATCTATGTTTTATTCTCATTTAGATCCATTTCCCTCTCTTACACTACTAGTCCCACACTTAGCCATTTTCGATCTCAACGTGGTCATCCTACCCAATGCAAGTTGTGAATGTATGAACTCTCTTACCTGATGATGAGAACTGCCTATTCATAAGCCTTATTGATGAAATATATCCCTCCTATACTTGTATATTTAGTGTTTCCTAAGGTCATATCCTATGGCTTCACATTAAACTTTCAAAGCATAGGCACCTAACCCTTATTTCTTTCATTAAATCACTGTTATATTGGATGAATCCATCTTGCGGACAAGAGTGATCTCCTAAATTTTCAACCAAACCTAGTAACAAGAAGACAATCAAGATACTCTTTCCCCAATTCTGTCTTTTCTTGAACCATAAAACTATAAAGGAGAGGAAACAAAATCCATACCTTATTACAACATGCTTGATGAATATCCTTTATATGCCTCGATGAAGCTCTTCAATGCTTGAAACAGAACTACACACATAGAAATCAAAGGGATGCAAGGCATATGCAGCATATATGATTCAATAACTCAAACTAATGATTAGGGAGATTAGTAACTAGCATAATTTCAATAGTTAAAATAGAAATAACATAAACCATTGGTCATACACATAAAACAAAGTAGTGATAAAAATAGATAAATTGTATTAATTCAGAAATATAGAAGAGTCTCACAACCCTTTCCTTGATGAGGTGAAACTCCTCCCATAAGTCTACAATCCTTTCCTTGGATGATAATCTCTTAAGCCTAATTTTACGAGCACAATTCTACCTTCAACAACCTCGCTCAACCCTCTAGCATGTAGTTGATTTACAGTACAAGAGGGGGAAGTTTCAAATCCATACCAAAAGAATGAGATCCACTAAAGGTGGGATTAGGGTTCTGTGAAGAATGAGAGTTAGCTCCATGATAGGATTGGATAGGCTCGAGTAGGCATGATCTCGAAGGTTTTAGCTGGGATATATTCTCCAAACAAGATTTATATAATTAAATTTTTAGTTTTAATTTTTTTTGAGTCATGTGCGCCATCTATAATGGAAGACATAACATAGTTCTATAAGGGTACCAATGATAGGAACTACGCATGCATAGAAACTAACTAGGAAAGCACGCGAGTCACTATAAATAAGTTTTTGGGCTTATAACCTATAATTATTATTTTATTCGAGGTGATTAGGTTGTTTACTTGCAAGGGAGAGCTTTGGAACACATGAATTGGATGGATAAAGATCCATTTTAACAGTCGATTGTCATGGTGACAAAATGACGTGTAAGAGATTTCCCCCTAAAGTGCGAAGTCATAAACATTGTTTAAGGACTAAAGTGCTTTATCATGCCAAAGATTGGATATAAGACCATGGTTGGAGACCTACAACAATAAATCAAGGATTACAATGCAATATAATCATCACTCAGGTAGGCATTCCCATTCTCAGAGAAGACATGATTTGATGAACTAGTATGGAAAGACACTAGAAATCATGTCAAGAGTAGACACAATATGAACACAACCATAAAATATGATTCTATATGCATAGTCATAAATACATAGCTCCTCCCAACCTGGATGGATGAAACTATATCCAGGGTCTTGATCTCCATCTCTATCGATCCACAGTGTGAGTCCGACCTTGTGAATAAATGTCTTGAAGTAGAACATGGTAGAAACCACTTGATTACCGATCAATGATGTGAACCATTAATAAGTGTGAGAGAAACCACTATTAATGACAATGGTCCTCAAGGTACTCCTAGTATAATCTATGGAGTGTGAAAATATGTCATGAATTCAAACACTCATAGAATCATTCGATTGAAGATCAATGATGAGAACATGTCATTGAATAGGCTAAACCTTCAATTAAGGCATGCAAGCCTCAAGGTACTGAAGAGGGTTTCTAGATCAGCTTCCTCGATAATGAGTTGTAGTTGATCGGAAGTGATTTGTCATAGGATGGCCTAGGACACAAAACTCATGTCAAGTTTTGAAGAACTGTTTGTAAGGACTGACTGAGGTATGGACGATGTGATTGAAGGCTACAATTTGCAAGGTAATTTGAACTGAGGTCAGACTTCTCTTGAAAATATTGCCAACACAACACTTATACTTGGCAGTACTTTAGTTGACGATAATACCCAAAACTAGGTGAATACTTACAATGAGGTTCGATTAATGTGAGACAAATGGATTTCCCAACCCAGAAACGTATTTGATGGAGTGTCATGTTCAAGAGTGACATACTTCCATAAATAAAATACAAAATGTATTTTTTTCTAAAAAATTTCCGCACCATTACTAGCAACTACCTCTTTATTTTTTTCGAGCTTGAGGATTATAGGATTTTCTTGTATTGTCAGCTCATCCTTCGGATGAGTCCTCTGAAGAATTTTTAACGAACCCTAAGAAGTGGTTCGGTCTTGTCACAATTGATGAGTACTACACTATTTAAATTTTAAGAGTCTAGTGAAGGCGTAACTGAATGTTTTTTTCATGTTTAAAGAGTTTGAAAAGACATGAAAATAAAACTCGTGTTGCTTTTTCAATGTAAAATTTTAACGAGCCCATAGAAAGTGAAGCTCGGTGTTTTTTAGTTTCAAGGAGTTAGGATAAAAACATAAGAAAACTCCATAACTTTCTTTTTCATAAATTTAGTCCCTTAAGCCCAAAAAAGGATAAAAGAAGGTAGGAGAGAAATCTATTGACCAAGATTAGTCAACATATACCATTTTCATAAATAGTCTAGTTCAGTCTAGAAAATGGGTAAACATATATTGAATAGACGATTGTCCATTTAATTTTATGAGTTTGAATAGTCAAGTACTCAGCGAAATTTTCACGTTTAGAGAGTCTAAAAAGGGCTTAAAAGATAACTTATGGGTTTTTATTTTTCGTATTTTTCGAGAGAAGAAAAAGTGATACAAGTTTGCTCAACATCAAAACGATCCATTTTTATGTTATAACTTGTTTTCTGCACATTAAAACCAAAAATTATCATATCTTATCAAAATCCATGGAAAAAAACCCTAAAACTATTGAATTTAAACGTTCAAAGGATTAAAAATTAATATTATAATAGCCTAAAAAGTTCAAAAAGTTCAAAAAGAAAAATCGTTTTTACTATTTGATTTTCTAACCAATTGAGAGAAAAAACGAGGGTTCCTTTTACCACAAAATTTAGGAGCTCATTTCGAGCAAACCGGTGGATGAAATTCAGAACTGTCTTCTCCAGGTAAGAGATCTCTTCATTACCTAAATTTCCATTTCAATAGTTTTTCTTTTTTTCCATGTATTGGTTTTTTGGGGTCGAATTTCTTTTTAAAGTGTGCCCTCGGATGTGCGTGATTTCCCTTCGTCGTGACCATGCACATCAACTATTTATTTACATAGAGAAGTATGTGATTTATGTTTTTTTTCACTTCATAATCCACACAAATGTGTTGGAATCACGATTTCAATTATACCAAAACCTGCAGTCATTATTCTCCGCTACAATCACCAGAGTTAGGATCCACGAGAGGTAGTTAGTCAATGTTGTGAAACACACAGGGAGTGTTGAATGCAATTTCCAACAATCTCCCCCCGAACACAAGTCGAGTGAGTTTCAAACTCAAGACTTGACGCTCTGATACCACTTGTTGGAATCACAATTTCCATTAGAAAAAAACATGCAAGCGTTATTCTCCGCTGCAATCGCCAGAGTTAAGATCCATGAGACGCTACAAAGGCTCAAATGCAGATTGTACTAGAGTGTTCATAACCTACTATTTTCAAATTTTGTGAATGGGTAGCTGCCAATATGAAAGGTAAACTGATTAGAGAAAAAATAATGAAACTTGAAAACTTTCGATTTCGTGGTATCTTGATTTATTTTTCTCTAGAGCGTATTCCCCTCTTGGCCCCACAGTAGGTTTCTATAATATTCCCAAATGGGGAAGCAACAATATATGAACAAAAAATTGGAAATAGAAGTGTAAATCAACACATCAACCTTGAAGACCAATATGGATTCATAACATTATGTATAAGAATAGCAAATCAATACAAAATAGTGAGGCATAAATCATATGCAATGCAGAAACAAGCCTCCCATAAGAAATCACTCCCAAATATGAGATGTTGTTACAATAAAAGATGCTGGAGAGAAACTATAGCATAGTCATATTAAGAATAAATATAGCTGGAGATGATACAATGATATAAAAAATATTGATATAGGCCCCAATAGATTCTAGAAATACAAATCTGGGCACTAGATCAGCTTTCCAAGGCAACCTAAGAGGGTTTCCAAAAAATGCACACAATGTGCTAATGTAAGTTGCAGCCCTAGGGTTGAAGGTATGCTGCAGCAATATAAATGAGAAGATATGGCCGAAGCTGATGTAGAAACCTATAGCTCTTCTCCAATATATCCTCCAGATGAAAGAATGGCTCCTCCACTGAAGAAATCGCCTCCTAAAACAACCATTGCAACCACCCCTGCAACTCCTCCCTAAAATAACGCAAGTCTGGGCTGAAACTTCGTTGTAGGGGATAAATACACCTTGGCCTAATGCAAAATATGTCAATAAATCCCAAGGGGATTCTTTACAGGCCTTCCAATGGTTGGAAACCTTCCTCCACTGCAAAACTAGCTCTGAAGACATCCAATATAATTCTCCACTGCTGCATCCTGCAACACATCACCATATTTTGCAGAAACTGCGCTGATGAAGAAAGCTATAGTTTGGCCTTAAGCCTTAGTGTGGAAATTTAGTGCAATACTCCTCCAAGAGGCCTCTCAAGGAAAGATATGGGATTTCTGCTTAGGAACACCTTGTGCTAAATAGCACTGCAAACTCAACTAAACAGCTGAAGAATGCAAGAAGTCTGAACAGACCATATACAAAATAATAAGCCAAAAATAACCCCATATGGCTGCCATCTGCTTCCTTATATAAGTCATGATCTTCCTTTCCCTTGACCCCACTCAATTATTTCACTACCTCCATGCAATTAATCTCCCTCCAAAATTGCGTTATTCCTCATTAAATATCCACTCCATAGCAACATTGCTGATTTGGTCAAAGTTGACCTATTCAACATGTTCCATCCCCTGTTCACACTCAAAGGTGATTTATTTAGCTACTTAGAGGGTCTCCTTTTACACTTGAAGTGTTTTTATTATTGCTAAGGAGATTTATGGGCCTCCCTACCCACTTATTCACCTTCCTAGTGACAAAATAATCTATAATATTTCATTTAGCTAAAAGCTAAATTTTTTGAATATTACAGTCCTACCCTTCAAAATGTTGCTTGTCCTCAAGCAACTGTAAGGGTTGAGAAAAATTCTCCCCTCCTCCTCTTGTGGCCTCCTCATCAAATAGTTTCCACCATTGCTTCATATATTCTACAACAATTCTATCTCCCAATGGTTCCTCCTAAATGTGCAAGTTGGCCTTTGGTGGATAAACCAAATGGCTCTCATCATGAGAAAATGGAAGGTATATATGGAAACTTTCTTGTTTTCCAATGGCCTCCTCAAGGTAGGAGTGATGAAAAACATAGGGGATCTCATTCCCAATGAGAGACTCCCATCTCCATGCTATCATCTAAATGAAATGAATCACCTATCAGCATGGTAATTCATGGAAAAGTTCCTCCCAAATGTTCATGAGAGGCATCTCCCAAGTGCTCCAAAAAATCATAATGCTCACCTCATAAAGAAACATGTGATCTATGGTAGTGGCCATATGATCTCCCGTACTCCCTTTGAAGCATGAAGCATAAAAACTGTGGGAAATTTCATTCCCAATGGACACATCCAACCAATGTTCCTTCTCTCCAATCATGTTCCCAACAAAGATAAGAACATCATCAACATGTGGAATCACAATCAAGGTCATTCTATTTACCATGTGTAGTAATGGGGAAGGTCAATGGTCCCTCAAGTGCAACCAACATAGTTTTACTCCTAACTACCATAGAATATGATATAACAAGTGTTTCCCCCACTACTTGTTTGCTTTTCCATTCTTCTCACATACTTGAAGAAGTTGTATGATGTTTGGTGTCAATGAAGAACACCATGAAGAATACATCATCTCCCAAAAATCTTCTAAGGATTGGCTAACATCATCACTGCTCATAGCCTTAAGTAGTTCACGAAACGAATAAGAAAGAGTGCCCCCTCTTAGATTAATGCCCTACATATGAGTGGTAAGAAAATGAAAATATATAGTAAGTATATCATGATGCTCAGCAATATAATCCTTACCATAAACTTGGTTCAAGCTAGTGAGGTAACTCATGGATAAGCTCCCTCTCATACGCAAAGAATAAAGAGGTGGTGATGATAACTCTTCCCAAGAGCTATGTCTCTCCTCAACCTGCAAACAATCTATGCACTTCCTCATATGATAGTGCATCTTCTGTTTGAAGCCTTCCCACATGAATCCCTCCAAGAGAGTATGGTATGCTCTAATGAAACCAGTGGGATAGGAGAGTAAGACCTCATAGGCTACATGTAGTAGTTTCTCCTTGAGCTTTGAGGCTCTAGTCAAGAAGATCCTACACTGATAAAAGACGACACCATCTCTCACTGTATATATCCAACCTGAAAACTGGTCATCAAGTATCCTGCATGTAAGGAGGTCCTTGGAGTATTCCACTAATAGCTAGGATCTCCAATAGGGATCTAAACTCCTTACTGATAGTGCTAATGATCTATACTTTGTAGCCCCTATCATGTGGCTGCCCTCTTCCTCGACATCTCCTATGCCAAAGTCAAGCAGTGGTATGCTGCTAACATGTTCCTGCTACCCCTCCTGTAGTTGCTCATGCTCAAGTGAAGGTTGAAGCTATTGGAGGCTAGTCTTCTATAGGAAGCTATCACCTATCCAAAATCTCCTAATTTTGGCGAATGCATGCATGAGTGGCCACCATCCTCTACCAATTGGGGAAGATTCCTTCATATGTGGAAGTATCCTCTGGTTCTCCAATGCCATGGAGTGGTCTCCTTGCACCATGATGGTGCCATCCTCCATCCCAGAAACATCTTCTCCCAGTGCAGAATAGCTAATGAGAGTGGGTAATGATTATATTGGGAGAATTTATCCCTCCTCCTTGAGCCTACCCAAGACTCTTTGCGCTGTGCCAAATCCTCCCAAGGTTCTCACCCCTCCAAAATAAATAAGTGGTGCAACCTAATGTGAGATGTCTCTCATCTCCTGATCTGGTGGCCTCCTAGGGGGAATGCCTCCATGTGATGAGACATCAAAGTCTGAAGTAGACTATATAGTTGAGTAGACTGATTTGTCCCTCCTTTCACAGCACAAACTAGTCTCCTTATTCTATATATAAACCTCCTGAACTGAACATGGTTGTATGCTCCCCATCCTTTGATGTTGATCCATCGTTTCTTCTCCTTTTTTTATTAAGGTCTTACTGCCCATCACTACTGTCACATGCTGCACCTTGGGAACATTTTTCAAAGATGCAAAAGCTCCTCCAATTGAAGCAATAGCTTCATGCCCATCTCCATATGGTGATTTTTCTCCTCCTGAAGTGACAATGTTGTTACTTCCTCTCTCCTCTTCCTTGTCATTAGTATTGAGAATACCTCATCAACAATGAGAGACCCTAGGTCTTGGTCTTCCCTTGAAGGAGGAATCTTCATGCCTTCCTTCTGAGAAGAAAGCTCTTCCTGCAATGGGGATCTTGCCCTTGGCAAGGTATCATACAAGTTTTTATCCCCCTCAATAGAAATCTAAAGTGGAGTTGGTGCAATGGATCTTTCCAAATCATGCAAAGGTTTTTAATTTTTATGTTTGGTTAGCTCAATCAAAGATGTTTCAGGTTGTTTTTCATCAAATATCTTCACTAATCTCTTATTGAATCCTACATAAGTAGCTATATTTGCATGATTAAATGAAGAAGATTAATAAAACCACCAAGTATAAGCCTTACCTTCAATATGTAGTGCTATTGTCCTAAGGGCTTCCTCTTCTGAAACTTGATGTAGCTACAAGTATGAGTTTAGCTGCTCTATCCAATCCTTGGTTGTGCATTTAGATGACCCATCAAAATTTGGTAGAAAGAATATACCTCTTCTGCTTCTGTTGTGATTGTTGGGCCTTCTATTCTCCTTGAGTTGGAAAAACCCTTGGAAGTTCAAGTGCTCCTTGAATCTCCAAGATTGAGATTCATACTCCTAAAGATAGTCACTCAAAGTCTCCTCCTTGGGTGCATCTTCTTCCTCCAGCTCTCTTGCTGTCAATATGGGCATAGAATTGCATTGTGGATCAGATTGTGTGGCTTAATTCTCACCCCCATCATGTAAAAATTTATGGTTTGGTTTATACTCAAACCCCATTGGAGATTTCCTACACATCTCCCTTCTCATCTTCTTGATATCTTTGTTGGTGCTCGGCATAGTTTGAAAAACAAGCCTTGAGAGCTCCTCTTCCTCCCTTCCTCCAAATACTAAAATCTTATATTTTCCCCTTCTGTAAATCTCCTCTTCTTGTGAGAAGCTTCTCCTTATGGTGACATATTGGCTGAATGCACAGGCTGAGCCAAGATTATGCTCCAATACCACTGTAATATTCCCAAATGGGGAAGCAGCAATTTATGAACACAAAACTAGAAATAGCAGTGTAAATAAAAACATCAACATTGGAGACCAATATGGAGTCAGAATATTATGTATAAGAACAACAAATAAATAAAAAATAGTGAGGCATAAATCATATGCAATGCGGAAACAAGCCTCCCATAAGCAATCACTCCCAAATATGAGTTGTTGTTACAATACAAAATGTCAAAGAGCAACTACAGCACAGTCATATTAAGCATAAATATAGCTGGAGATGATACAATGATATAAAAAATACTGATATAGGCCCTAATAGATTCTATACATATATATCTGGGCACTAAATCAGCTTTCCAAGACAACCCAAGAGGGTTTCCAGAAAATGCACACAATGTGCTAATGTATGTTGTAGCCCTAGGGGTGAAGGTATGTTGCAATAACATAAATGAGAAGATATGGCTGAAGCTGATATAGAAACCTACAACACTTCTCCAATAGATCCTCTGGATGAAATAATGGTTCCTCCACTGAAGAAATCACCTCCCAAAACAACCACCCCAACCACCCTTCAAACTCATCCCTAAAATAACACAGCTCTAGGATGAAACTGCGCTATAGGGGATAAATACACCTTGGCCTGATGCCAAATATGTCAATAAAGCCTAAGGGGCTTCTTTATAGGCCTTCCAATTGATGGAAACCTTCCTCCACTGCAAAACTAGCTCTGAAGACACCCAATATAATTCTCCACTACTGCACCCTGTTATTGCCTAAATCTACCTCAGGCTGAAAGAAGGCAGAGTTCAGGGTAACATCAAACCACGCTCAGTATGGTAGCTAGCCCTTCCAGATCAGGAGAGGGTTCTATCCGGGTCAATATCAACAAAGATAATCAATAGAGCTTGAGATGAATTGAAATAAAAGCTGATTTTAGGCTAGGTATATAAGTAAAGGAGTTTGATTTTGATTTTGGGGTTTTTTTTGGAATCAAAGGGAAAGGCAGTTTTGGGTTCGGGGATGAGGCCTAGTTTTTGCAGAGTTCTGAATGGGGCAAGGAAGGCAATTGTTTTGATGCTTTGGATTAAATGAATGGATAGTTCAAACCGGTGAGAAGCTGAAGAGGGCAAGACGAATTCAAGAATCCTCTTCAAACAGATGAAAACATGGAAAATTAAACAAAACTCAAGGCAGAGCAAAGAAATATAATGAATTCCACCTTTATCACTCACTTGTTTAATTTAAGAAGAAAATAGGAAGGGAAATGGTACACATCAAACATAAACAAACTTACAATCGCAGAGAGAAATACACCATCAAAACATAGAGCCACATGGATCCCAAAGAGTGTTGCAAACCCTGGTCTATTCCTTTGCCAAAATTGCAAAGATGAAATGTACAATAAAGTGCCAAGCAATCCCAAGTGTCCAACCTCTGAAAATGACTGAGAAAATACAAGATATAGACAAGCCTAACTCATTCCCATGCCTCTAGGGGTCGAGCTCACTATTTTAGGAGCTGTTTCAACAAGATCTAAACTAAGAACTGGAAAATAGGCAATGAAACAACTTGCCTCTATAAGATAGGAAACTGATTCATTCAGTTACATTTCACTTTTTGGTGAATGAATCTACTTGGATGAGTAAAAATGTGCCAAAATTACATAAAAGTCATGAAATTACATCAATTTACATCAGTAGTTTCACATTTTGAGATAAAAAAGTTAAACTGGCAAAAACTAGGCGAAAATCTAAACTGGTGAGTGAAAATTAGGCCAAAATTCCCAATGCGCTCCGCCTGAAATCTCTATGCGTCACACCACTTTGAGGCTGATTTTGAGGGCCTTCACGGAGTCCAAATTGAGTGCAGGATAGCTCGTTGGAAATATTTACCTGTCCGTTTTCCAACCCAAATGGAATTTCTGAATTTGGTTTCCATTTAACCCTACAAAAATGAGTTTTCCCAACACTTCTTCCTGTGTGTCCAAAAGTGGCAGAAAGGCCATTTTTAAGGTGTTTTTGACCCTTCAGGCAACCCAAAAATTGTCAAAATCCTTAGGTAATGGGTAGGCATGCATAAATTTTGATGAAAAATCCAAAAATTCAAAGTTTTCTTCAAAAGGAGCTCCCAATTATAAGCGCGCGCCAAGTGGCGCAACGCATCGGGCAGAAAAATCTGTGTTAAGGCCAAAAAAATCAAAATTGACAAAAATTTTCCCAAATTTCTTGAAATTTGGGCTGAATTTCCACCATCAAGCGCTATGTTGAGCCAAAGAAGCTTCGGCCAAAATTTGGAGTCTATCATGCCTTTTGCGACACTTTAATGCCCTCTTTAACTTTGCCTTCATGTTTTTGAGCGCCATGGATGAGTGGGACTGGTGAGGGGAGGGTTTGATGCTATTTGTAGGATTTTAGGGAATGAAAGGGTTTAGGGGATGATATCTAGGTTTTGGGATGAAAATTAGGGTTTGCGGATATTTAACTAGGATTTGGGATAGTGGGATTAGGGATTTAGGGCTAGTTGATTAGGGATATGGGAAATGTGGAATGGGTAGATGAGAATGTAAAGAGAGGGAGAAAATAATTGAGGGAATGAAGGAGTGAGGGAGTTATAAATGGCTAGGAGAGGAATTGGTAGTGAAACATGGAATTTTCAAAGCCTATGCAACTGCTTTTGGCAAGAAATGTAAAGAGGTAGGGTTTCGATTTTTTCTCATTAAATCACCATAAGCACCAAGATAAATTCATTCACTGGTCATGGAGGGATGTTAAATTACTTGGGAAATGAAGAATTTAGAAATTTGAGAGCTTTGGTGAAATATTTGAATGGATTTCAAGATTTTTATCCCAATGCGTAGTGCCATCTCAATGCGTAGTGACAGTTACAAAATTACATTGCAAACCACTGCCCAATGCGTAGCGCCATCTCAATGTGTAGCGCCTTTTGGAAGGAGGATTTTTGAGGCATTCCTGGTGTCCAAATTGGGTGCAGGATAGCTTTTTGGAAAAATTATTGAGTCTACTTTCCAACCCAACTGGAATTTTTTAATTTGGAGTTCATTTTCCCTGTCAAAAATCAAATCTCCCAAGACTCGTCAAAATGAGCAAAATGAGGTTGCCTCAAGGCAGAGTGTTGTTGCAGTCAACTTTTGAAGGTCTTCCTCAAATCCAAATTGAGCTCATGATAGTTCATTTGAAATCTCTTTGTGTCTAGTTATCATTTGAATCATCAAGCAAGTCATTTGGCCAACCAGGCTAGGAAAAATATTGATTTTCCCAAGGTCACTTCAGAGGTGCATCAATTCTCTTGAGGCAACTATATTTTTGACATTTCTCTAAAACCATGACACCTGTGTAAAAAGTGAAGGAGGTTTTTATTCCTTGGCCTATTTTGGACAAAAAAATATTCTCATTTTTCCAAAATTCATCTTTTCTTGCTTAGAAACATCATTGGAGTAAAACCTATCTCGATGTGTGGAACAAGGGATTTGTCGAAATGAAGTGAAATGAAGGGGATAAGGGGCTTCTAAATTCTTGAGAAAATTTTGGAAAGTAGGGAGGGATGTTAGGAAGTAGGGGAAAGTGGAATTTCAAAGATTGAGTGAGGGGAAGGGGTCCAAAAGGGCAAAACACAGGCCTAGCCTAGAAAATTGTCAAGTTGTAGCAAGAAACTAGGGTTTGTGCGAAAATGAGGAATTTGGGGGATCTCAATGATGGGAAGTGTTTAATAAGGTACATTAAGGATAGGGGAAGGTGTATGAACATCAGGATACAAGTTTTGCTGATGATTTGACCATCCAAGATAAATTACCTCCAAAACCCTAGGAGAGGGAAATGAACCTTACCTAGGCACAACTGAAGCATGAACAAGGTGTAAAATGACCCATTGGAACCTGACATGATGATGAAAACCCTCTGAATGATGGTACACTCATCTGAATGGTGACAAGGACCGACATTTGGACAACTCTGAAAGGAGTGAAAGCAAACCCTAGAACTAATACCTAGTGACCAAATTTTACTTGAAGACTCACTGAAATGAAAAAATTTGACCTTGACACCTTAAAATCACTTTGTAAGAGCATGTTCGATCACTGGAGGAAGGCTGCAAAGATTGACACTAACATTGGCTCCAATGGGGATGGTAGCTCCTTGGAGGTGCCAAGAACTACAAATCTTTGGAAAGCAGACAGTGCTTTCATCCATTGGGCAATGGAGTCAAAAACTCAAATTGAAATGCATGACTGAAAACTGATGACTTGAAGACAAAAATTGACTCTCACTCAACTAAGAACTGACTCGATACTTAAACACAACTGACAAACTAGAAATATGCTCAATATGAAGCTTATTCAATACAACCTACTCTAGTTGTTCCATTCATCACCTGATCAAGTGAAATGAAACAACCAATGCAACCAGGTAAGTATTCCAGCTGCTGTTTGAATTCTCCGCAAGTGCTCGTTTATGAACAACAAGAGAGAACTACTGAAAGGCAACTCCCATGAAAACTTGGAAACAGATCCGTTGAATGATATGGATTCTCTATCCGCCTCCAAAAACACTGCATAAGGATCTTGAAATTCATGCTGCATAAGGATCTCAAAATGCACACTAGGACTTAGCTCATCCAATGGATTACTTCTCTTCTCCTCATACCATGAATGCAAACTTTGATCTGAGCTTTGTGATGAGACTCCTGCTGAAAATGACAAAGAGACCGGCTGCCGGATCAAGTTTGTATCAGTACACATTTCAAGCTTACATATAGTCAATGGAGAAAGACTTTGACTGCAAACATCATCCAACACATCAGCTATTGGATCGTGAAAAACTTGAAAAGACTGCTGCAACCCATTTTCTATTGTTTCTGATGAGATTACATGATTTTCTACAAGCTGCTCATTTGAAGATTTACTATGCAATTTACCCTTCAAAAACTGAAATGATTCAAAACAAAATGGTACGGAATCATCTTGCATCATTTGATCATATGTGCCAGCTTCCATGGCTTCATCTGCAACCTGACAATCAATGGCATTTGGGGGCTGCAAATCTGGATATGAGAAGTCTTGAACAAGGTTTTCATTGCCCTCAAGATGGTCCAAATCAAGACTTGTCGACAGTTGATTTCTGATTGCATGGAAGTTGTCTCTGATGAACTGAAATGAGTCAAAACAAAAAGGCAAAGATCCTTCACTTACTTCAAAATTTGTTGCACTTTCCTCGTCACTATCATAGCTGATATGCATCGGTTGATCACTGTACTCGAGCTGCTGAAAGTGAACTTCCTCCTTCCACAAACTAGCTGCTGATTTGTCTGCAAGATTAGCTTCTATTTGGAGAACATAATCATCATCATACTGATCAAACTGAGGCAAATCATCAGTATAAAACACATCATCAAGCATACATGTCAAATCAACAGATCTCTCTTCTCCAAGATGATCTACAAAACAATCATTATCAGATCTATGACAACTAGGATAAGAAACAAAATGTTTTGGATCAGCAACTTGTTCTTCTTCAATCAGCGAGCCATGGGCTTGAACATTATACTCATTCCTTGTGGTGATCTTTTGCATCATCTCTTCCACTGCACTTACCAACATGTCAAGCTTTACCTCTAGAGATGTCGATTTCTCTGGATCCATGTTTTTCATCTCTTCTTCCTTCAGCTTTTCCCTTCGGATCCGCAAATGAGCCTCTACATCTACTACATTGTTCTGCATCTCTTCAAGTGTTGCAAGGTTCCTTTCTCTCAGCTGAAACTCCATTTCCGGATCAAAGGCACCCGGGTAGTGCAAGAGAGCAGATCTAGGAGGAGGCCTTATATCAATTGGCATCGAATAATAAACTTGGTTAAATCTAGCAGAAAACTGTTGTACTGTCTCCCTTGGCTGTCTTTTTAGCTGGTTATACTCTTCTATAATCAAGAAAGGGTTCTGTCTGATCACCCACCTGTCGAGGAAAACTTTGACGAACTGCTGGAAATCTGAGATGCTCGCATCAGGCAGGGTTTTGAACCAACTCTTGACTTTGCCTTGCAAAGAAAGAGCAAAAAGCCTAATACTAACATCCTCTTCATCAACTTCAAAAAGGTCAAGAAAAGACTCAAAATTTAGAACATGTCTCTCAGCAGTGATGTTGTCACGTTCACCATCAAATCTTGGTAGATATAGGTCATGATTTTTAGGGAAAGCATGGGATATAGGAGGTAAAATCAGAGGCTTGTATCGATCTGGAATTTTACAAGGTATAGGGGTATGTACAAATGCTGCAGAATCAGTCTTGGTCTCTTGAGGTTCATCAATTTGAAGATGGTCATCACAAGATTCGGAAGAAAGGTCTTGATCAAGCTCAAAAGCATGCAAATATTTGGTATTCACAATCTTCAAAGGGAAGGAATCAAATGCAGGCCGAGGATCTTTTCTCAAATACAATATACTTTGCAAAGCCTTCTTGATATTCTCGGGAAAAGAGAAGAAATAATTTATGAAAAAGAACAAAATGTCTTGGATGAAATTCCAACTTGAATACCTAATCTTTCCATATTGTCCTTTCATGTTTCTGCTGGTCAGGTTCATCCTCCAGTGGAGTCCTTGGATCTGATCTCGAAACTGATTTAGAGTCGCCAGGTGAATGATTTCAGCCTTGCGGTGTCTGATCGTTTTCCACCATCAACAATCAGATCTGAACTTGATTACATTTTACTGAGGAAACTAGATGTTCATTTCATAAACTAGACTAGAGATTGACTGAAGCAGCATTCATCTACTTTCACTAATGCAAAGCAAGAGAGTTTCGAAGGCTACTTGGCTAACTTCAGGCTCCGTCTGTAGTTTATAAAGCAAAAAAAAAAATTTTCATTCCCCAGTATGGTCGCCACTATGTTATTGCCTAAATATACCTCAGGCTGAAGGAAGGCAGAGTTCAGGGTAACATCAAACCACGCTCAGTCTGGTAGCTAGCCCTACCAGATCAGGAGAGGGCTCTCTCCGGGTCAATCTCAGCAAAGATAATCAATAAGGCTTGAGATGACTTGAAATAAAAGCTGATTTTAGGCTAGGTATATAAGTAAAGGAGTTTGATTTTGATTTTGGGGGTTTTTGTTGGAATCAAAGGGAAAGGCAGTTTTGGGTCCGGGGATGAGGCCTAGTTTTTGCAGAGTTCTGAATGGGGCAAGGAAGGAAATTGTTTTGATGCTTTGGATTGAATGAATGGATAGTTCAGACTGGTGAGGAGCTGAAGAGGGCAAGAGGCTTTCAAGAATCCTCTTCAAACAGATGAAAACATGGAAAATTAAACAAAACTCAAGGCAGAGCAAAGCAATCTAATGAATTCCACCTTTATCACTCATTTGTTTAATTTAAGAAGAAAATAGGAAGGGAAATGGTACACATGAAACATCAGTAAACTTACAATCATAGAGAGAAGAACACCATCAAAACATAGAGCCACATGGATCCCAAAGAGTGCTGCAAACCCTGGTCTATTCCTTTGCCAAAATTGCAGAGATGAAATGTACAATGAAGTGCCAAGCAATCCCAAGTGTCCAACCTCTGAAAATGACTGAGAAAATACAAGATATAGACAAGCCTAACTCATTCCCATGCCTCTAGGGGTTGAGCTCACTATTTTAGGAGCTGTTTCAACAAGATCTAAACTAAGAACTGGAAAATAGGCAATGAAACAGCTTGCCTCTATAAGATAGGAAACTGATTCATTCAGTTACATTTCACTTTTTGGTGAATGAATCTACTTGGATGAGTAAAAATGTGCCAAAATTACATCAAAGTCATTAAATTACATCAAGTTACATCAAGAGTTTCACATTTGGAGATAAAAAAGTCAAACTGGCCAAAACTAGGTGAAAATCTGAGCTGCTAAGTGAAAAATAGGCCAAATTTCCCAATGCGCCGCGCCTGAAATCTCTATGCGTAGTGCCACTTTGAGGCTGATTTTGAGGGCCTTCCCGAAATCCAAATTGAGCTTAGGATATCTCTTTGGAAAGCTCTTCCTGTATGATTTCCAATCCAAGTGGAATTTCTGAATTTGGTTGCCATTTTCCACTCCAAAAATCAAATCTCTCAACACTGCTTCCTATGTGTCCAAAAAGTGGCAGAAAGGCCATTTTAAGGTGTTTTTGACCCTTCTGGCAACCCAAAACTTGTCAAAATCCTTAGGTAATGGGTAGGAATGTATAACTTTTGATGAGAAATACAAAAATGCAATGTTTTCTTCAAAAGTAGCTGCCAATTATAAGCGCGCGCCAAGTGGTGCTACGCATCGGGCGGAAAAATCTGTGTTAAGACCAAAAAAATCAAAATTGACAAAAAGTTTCCAATATTTCTTGAAATTTGGGCTGAATGTCCACCATCAAGTGCTATGCTAGGCCAAAGAAGCTTCAGCCAAAATTTGGAGTCTATCATGCTTTTTGCGACGCTTTAATGCCCTCTTTAACTTTGCCTTCATGTTTTTGAGTGCCATGGATGAGTGGGACTGATGAGGGGAGGGTTTGATGCTAGCTGTAGGATTTTAGGGAATGAAAGGGTTTAGGGGATTTTGTCTAGGGTTTTGGATTTCAATTAGGGTTTGGGGATATTTAACTAGGATTTGGGATAGTGGGATTAGGGATTTAGGGCTAGTTGATTAGGGATATGGGAAATGTGGAATCGGTAGATGAGAATGTAAAGAGAGGGAGAAAATGATTGAGGGAATGAAGGAGTGAGGGAGTGAGAAATGGCTAGGAGTGGAATTTATAGTGAAACATGCAATTTTCAAACCCTATTCAACTGCTTTTGGCAAGAAATGTAAAGAGGTAGGGTTTTGATTTTTTCTCATTAAATCACCATAAGCACCAAGAGAAATTCATTCATTGGTCATGGAGGGATGTTAAATTACTTGGGAAATGAAGAATTTAGAAAATTTGAGAGCTTTGGTGGAATATTTTAATGGATTTCAGGCTTTTTAGCCCAATGCGTAGTGCCATCTCAATGCATAGCGCCAGTTACAAAATTACACTGCAAACCACTGCCCAATGTGTAGCGCCATCTCAATGTGTAGCGCCTTTTTTCAAGAGGATTTTGGAGACCTTATTGGTGTCCAAATTTGGTGCGGGATAGCTTGTTGGAAATATTATTGAGTCTAATTTCCAACGCAACTGGAATTTTTCAATTTGGAGTTCATTTGCCTTGTCAAAAAGCAAATCTCCCAAGACTGGTCAAAATGTGCAAAATGAGGCTCCCTCAAGGAAGAGTGCGGTTGCAGTCAACTTTTGAAGGTCTTCCTAAACTCCAAATTGAGCTAATGATAGCTCATTAGAAATATATTTGTGTCTAGTTATCATTTGACTCATCAAGCAAGTAATTTGGCCAACCAAGCTAGGAGAAAACTTGATTTTCCCAAGGTCACTACAGAGGTGCATCAATTCTCCTGAGGCAACTGTATTTTTGATATTTCTCTAAAACCATGACACCTGTGTAAAAATTGAAGGAGGTTTTCCTTATTTGGACTATTTTGGACAAAAAAATCTCTCGGTTTTCCCAAATTCATCTTTTCTTGCTCAGAAAAATCATTGGAGTAAAACCTATCCCGATGTGTGGAACAAGGGATTTGTCGAAATGAAGCGAAATGAAGGGGATAAGGGGCTTCTAAATTCTTGAGAAAATTTTGGGAAGTAGGGAGGGATGTTAGGAAGTAGGGGAAAGTGTAATTTCAGAGATTGAGTGAGGGGAAGGGGTCCAAAAGGGAAAAACACAGGCCTAGCCTAGAAAATTGCCAAGTTGTAGCAAGAAACTAGGGTTTGTGCGAAAATGAGGAATTTGAGGGATATCAGTGATGGGAAGTGTTTAATAAGGTACATTAAGGATAGGGGAAGGTGTATGAACATCGGGATACAAGTTTTGCTGATGATTTGACCATCCAAGAGAAATTACCTTCAAAACCCTAGGAGAGGGAAATGAACCTTACCTAGGCACAACTGAAGCATGAACAAGGTGTAAAATGACCCATTGGAACCTGACATGATGATGAAAACCCTCTGAATGATGGTACACTCAGCTGAATGGTGACATGGACCGACATTTGGGCAACTTTCACAGGAGTAAAAGCAAACCCTAGACCTAATACCTAGTGACCAAATTTTGCTTGAAGACTCACTGAAATGACAAAATTTGACCTTGACACCTTAAAATCACCTTGTAAGAGCATGTTTGATCACTAGAAGAAGGCTGCAAAGACTTACACTAACACACCCTCCAACACAGCAAAATATTCTGCAGAAACTGTGCTGATGAAGAAAGTTGTAGCTTGGCCTTAAGCCTAAGTGTGGAAATATAGTGCAATACTCCTCCAAGAGGCCTCTCAAGGAAAGAGATGGGATTCCCACTTGGGAACACCCTGTGCTAAACAACACTGCTAACTCAACTAAACAGCTGAAGAATGTAAGAATTCTAAACATACCATATCCAAAATAATAAGCCAAACATAACCCCATATGGCTGCCATCCTCTTCCTTATATAAGTTATGAGCTTCCTTGCACTTGGCCCCACTCAATTAGGTCACTACGTCCATGCAATTAATCTCCCTCCAAAATTGTGTTATTCCTCATTAAATATCCACTCCTCCAAAACAACATTGTTGATTTGGTCAAAGTTGACCTATTCAAGATGTTCCATCCCCTATTCACACTCAAAGGTGCTTTATTTAGCTGCTTAGAGGGTCTCCTTTCACACTTGAAGTGTTTTTATTGCTGCTAAGGAGATCTATGGGCCGCCCTACCCACTTATTCACCTTCCTAGTGACAAAATAATCTATAATATTCCATTTAGCTGAAGGCTAAATTTTTGGAATATTACAGTTTCAGTAGACATAGAAGGAACTCGAGATCCTCACATGCTTTTGCGGGTCTTGTTGATGTCTCAACATGGAGGTGATGGCCCCATGGTCAAATATACTCATGAGTTCTTTGGATGGATGGAATGCCATATTATTATGACCGAAGACTTTCTATATGTAGAGATTGATTACAGAGGTGACCTATATGTCCCACTCCCAATAGGCATGCAGTGGGGTTACCTAGGTAAAAACTCCTCATTTTAATGGTTTTAATGTTATATATATATATATATATATATTGACATTCAAAGCTAATTATCCGAATTGGTCATGGAGATATTGTCCCAGCTAGACAAGCAGGACTACGATGATTTGAAAGGTGGAAAGATCAACAAATAGTTGTTGCGGTGCTTAACCTTGATGCAACATAGGCCTTGGCTGAGCTAAATCATAACCTAGAGTGGTTGGATATAGACATTCCATAGACTGGAATTGATGATTTTCCTTTGTGGTACCAAAGGCATGTAGTAGGAGTTCAAGAGCCAATCATCCACCTACTAAGACGCATAACACGTGCTATGGCATGTTATCATTATCACCATCATGGCTAATTTCTAGTCTTTTAGGGCTAGATTTTTTTTTTTAGTTTCAGTGTGTTCAGATAATAAAGGCCACGAGCCTCATGTCTTTGGATGAATTTTTTTGTAACACAATTTTTACAAACTATTTTACCTAATGGAGACTACTACTTATCATTTCAGTTTATCTTGTTTAAGATGTGGGTGAATATTTTTTTTTGTTTACAAATGTTGAAAATGTCTATTTAATGCAAGATTTTCCAATTCCTCAGTTAATGTGTTTAAATTTCTTGGAATATGTTGATATTCAATGTAATCAAACTATATTTCCAAGAGATAGACCTGTAAAAACATTCTTAGCATTGTTGAGCTTCTTATGATATAGACACTATTTAAATGTAATACTATGAGTTGTGAATCTAACCTAATGATAAAATGATGAATTCAAAATGAAATGGCATCAGATAATAGTTCAATCACTGCACTATGATTTTCTATGCTATTTTTCATTCGACCAAGCCATGTCCCATGAATATAAACTAAATCATGAGTGGGCAAGTGGATACCCCAAGCCACAGAAGCAAGATTTTGAGTACTACGACTAGCACCATCCGCAAAGACAATGTAAGTCTAAGGGGATTTCAAGAGATGAAAAACAAGTGTAATACAAGATAAGTAGGGAAAGTAGGAGGAAAACATAAACGATGCAAAACCTAATGCACAGAGTCATAAAAATATGATACAAGTAATCTACAAAATTCTTCACGAAATTAATCACGCATAATATTTCTTTAAGTAGAGACCGTTCCTGGGCTCTCACAAATAAACGCTATCATAATCAACTAGTTCATAAGCCACTTTTGCTAATAAGCGTTTCAGAATTTAAGGACCATGCCATATGGGTTTTAATTTACCAGCGCCTAGTTTATCATGGTCTAATCACAGACCAAGACTAGGCCACCTTCAAAATATGATCGATAATTTACATTTCGGTCAAACTGAGCCTTAACATGTTTCTTATGAGCCTCACTAGCCAATAAACATCACATCGAGTATCCTCTAGTCATGCTAAGTACAAAATATGCTCTTATTCCATATAGGTAGCTAGTAGCAACTTTGATGGCCACTTTCAGATTCAATCAAAAAAACTGCCTCCAAATTGTATACAAGTTGGAAGGGAGTAAGGTCAGTCGAGTTTTCGCAGAGGTAGAGTATGCCCATGAAGGAAAATTTTAAGGATGGAATTTTATCTTAAGTTTTAGAAACCTTAGAGAACCTTACAATTCCCTAATATGAAAATTGAAAAGTGTTTGGAAATATTTTTGTAAAAATATTTATCTTCCTAATGATTTTATATTAGCCTATATAAAATTTTGGCAATTTTTAAGGTAAAATAATTTTATACTATAAAATATGGGCGAATTATTTTTAGAAAAAATGGAAATTGGCGAATTTTTTTGAGAAAAAAATGGAAAATTATCCCACCTGCGAATATTAGCCCCTAAAATTTTCCCTGATGCCCATAAGGCTAAAAAATCATAATATGACATTTTTTATTATGAATTTCAACAATTTGTTTGATCATTGTGGTAAAAACCTTACTAACATCTTCTACTTGGCCATTCGCTTGCAGATAATAAGGGGTAGAGTTCTCATGGCACAAGCCTAGATGTGCAGAAAGCGCAATCATTATAAAGTTTCTAATGTGCCTATCATGGTATGTAACGATAGCTTGTGCTACACCAAACCTGGAAATTACATGGTTGAATATGAAAATGGTTGTAGTTTCTCCATCATCCTTATATGAAGGCATCACCTCGGTCCATTTTGTAAAATAATATACGGTGAGAATAATATACCCATGCCGCAAGAAGATTGAGGGTTACATGTAACAAAATCAATGCCACATTTAGCAAATAGACCGACAACTATTATTCAATGAAGAGGATCTGGAGGCACACACATCTTGTGATGGTAAACCCGGAAATTATGGCACTTCTGAACCACGATTATGCAATCTTTAAACATTAAGCGCCAAAAATAGCCAACACATAATATATTTTTTGAAATGGTAAACCCTAACATATGACCAACACAAGCTACCGAATGGCTGTCATTTAATGCCTTATTGGCTTACTCGTGTGTCAAACAACGTCGAAATATGGAATAAACACCAAGACAATAAAGTGTATCACCAATAATAGTATATTGTTGGGATTGGTACCAGATTCAACGACGATCAGTTCCAGACAATTCAGGCTAAAACGTCTGATTTTGAATATATATAATGATATCTCCATACTCGGGATCTAAAATACAAATAAGAAAGAGAGATTTGTCTTGAAGTAAATCCTCTTCCATAGTTTTTGTTTCAGTATAGGAAAAGTCACATAATAACTCAACAATTACCAATGATTTATTAGAATTAGATCTTTCGGATTATAAATCAAACTCTTATAGGATTACTATCCATTTAGAGTATTTCCCCCCTAGCAGTTGTTTGGTAAGAATGTACATTATAGGGTTGCAATTAGATATCATGGTTGTTTTGTGTAAGAGTATATAGTGACAAAAACGTTGGACAACTTGAAAAACTGCCAATGTGCATATTTATTTTCTTTTTTTGTGATATTCCTACTCAAATAATAGATGACATGTTCATCACTATATTTTTCTTCCTGAACTAGCACCATGCCAATGGTGGCATCATATGCAGCTAAATACAAAAATTATTCTCAATGATAATTAGGTAGATCCAACAAGGGTGTATGTGTCAACCCGTTTTCAATCCATCACAATATTTTTGAGCAAGATCGTCCCAGATAAATGGGATTCCCCTTTTCAAAAGTCAAGAAGAACTTTTAATTACCTCGGCAAAGTTAGGTATGAATCTACGTAAAAAGTTTGTTTTCCCTTGCAAACTTTGGAGTTGCTGGAGATTGGAAGGAGGAGGAAAATTTAAAATAGCCTCTACCTTGAGCGGATATACATGAATGCCTTCCTTTGACATGAAAAATACCAACAATAGACTATATTTTACACAAAAAAAACATTTGTGGGGATTCATACGAATATTGTAGTGCTTACATTTAATGAAATTTTATATCAAATGCATCAAATGATCTTCTCGTCTCAATGAGTGAGTTGGTATGTCATCCAAGTATGGTTTTACAATATGTTACATATCTGGAAATGCGTAAGACATTTCCCTTTGAAAAATTGTGGCAAAATTCTCAAATCCAAAAGGGACTTTCCGATAGGCAAAGTTTCCCCATGGAAAAATGAGAGCAACTTTATGTTGATCAAGAGGGAGCATGTTTATTTGATTGTATTTGAAAAATTCGTCCATAAAAGAAATAATATCGTTTCCAACCAATCATAAAAAATTTGATCGCTATAAGGAGTAGGATAATTTTCCTTTGGACAAGATTTATTGATATCTCTATAGTCGATGCATACTCTAATGGTCCCTTGATCTTGTTAACTAGAACAATATTGGACACCCAATCAGTCAAGGAAACATGATAAATAAAACCTACTCTAATTAATTTCTCAACTTCATATTTTATAGAAGAAACTGTTCATGGATGCACTCGACGTAATATCTATATAGTAGGTTTGGCATCTAGGTAAGTCTTTATTTCATTGACTACAATTCTAGGTTTAATTCCCGAAATTTCCTCATAGGATCAAGAACAAATGTCTTGAAATTCCTGAATTAGGGCCTTATATGTCTCAATTTCATCAAGGGAGCACGAAGCACCTATGTCAATGTTCTCAGTAATTATAGGTTTAACTAAGATGTTGATTATTACGGTTGTAGATATGTCTCCTAGATTCATTTTAGAATCCGAATGAAGGATTGACATAGGAGATTGAGTACTATCCAAAATCTTAGATGAAAAGATAAATGAAAAAATCATTCGCAGTTATATCGAGGCTAGGCAGAAAGTATGAATGATGGAGATAATTGTCCTATGGAATTTATTCCAAAGTCATAATTTCCATGATACTTTCGTCAGTTGGAAAATCATTATCGAAAGGAAATTGGAATGATATTTTTACTAACCACGAAAAATGAAAATAATCATCAATACTCATATTAACTCAATCAATTTCGGATGATGGTAGGTTGGAAAATGATTGAACTTCCTGATAAGCTGATTCAAATGGGCTCAAAGGAATCTCACTGCCATACGAGGTCAAATCAAACTCTGAAGGCATAATACGAGGATTAAAAGATTTCATTGTGCTTGATGTAAGCATATTAACCTAGGAAATATTATGAGGTAAATTGGGTGGAGGGAGTGAAAAATTTCCCATAAGAGACGAGTCCTTAAGAAAACTTACCCCAACATCTTCACATGAAGCAACCATTTTTCCAACAAAGGGTATACTAATTGTAGAATTAGGGTCCGAAGTGTAGTAAGACAATTCTTCTAATTTTATTAATTTTCCTTTATGGGGAAACAATGATGATATCAATGCCAAAATAGGTTAGGACCAACTTCATCCCATTAAAAGGCTACAATCATGCTTAGCATCAACAAATTCAACTTCAATTTCAATCATCTTACCTTCTAACTCTATAGGTAGATTTTTTAGAATTCTATATAGGAGAAAACCTCTTCCATCAAAGGATTTCAATGTTATTTGAGAATGATTGATACTTGGAGAACCCGAAGTTTTCCAACAATAAATACACATGATACATGTACAAGCTTCTTCTTCAAATACCATGCGAAAAACTTGTTTATTTTTGACAAAAAATGGTATTTGAAATGCTAGTTGATGTTGAAGACTAGGTACATGATGTTGGGAACTAAGATGACTCCTGAAAACTGATCTTAATCCTATCTCATTAATTTCATGAACCTCAGATTCATATGTTATTTCAAGGCTATCAACAAAGTATATGCAATAATAAAGTATTAGACTATGGAAAAGTGTGTAATAGCTGCTATTTGGATCATCATCGCAATTCAACTATTGCATAAATGATAACATCAAACAATTACTCTTACAGTTACAATTCTGATGAAGGAAACTATTCTATCTCACAATTTATATTGATCTAACTCTTAGTGAATCCAATGCATGAGGGAAAACTCTTGATCACACAGATGCTAGAAAATATCTATTTTAAAATTAACTTCGCTAATTCATGCATTCAAATTTACATTTGTGTAACACCATTCAATCAATAAATTCAAAAAATACTTAACATAATTCAATTTTCGGAATCCAAACGATTACCTACAGCAAAGAAAAAGGAAAATAAAAGATAATATAACTAATTCAAATTACAGGAATGTGATCAGACTATTAATGATACATAATAGATAGTTAAACCTTCGGTGACTCGGCCCACGGTCTCCAAAGTACTGCCTAGAAAAACTCAATCCAAAAGACTAAAGTAAAATATCATTCAAGTTCATTACTCGAAATGTTTTATAGAATAAAATCAAAAAGTTTTAACTAATTGTTATATATAATATACAGTAAAATAATAAATCATAACATTAACAATTAACTAAAAACAATTGTCTTTTATGTTACTGTCGATTCTCAGGATTTCTCCTTCAACTACAAATCTTTGTATATTATCAATCAATTTCCTGTTACCTTCATTTTCTAACCATGCCCAGACATCGAGTTGTAACCTGCTATTAATACAACATTGGCTCAATCAATATCTCACTCAGATATCTCAAGGAACAATAGTCGTTCCTTTAGGATGATTTGCATAATGATTTACCTGAATTACAACATTTGTTATATCAAAAAAACTCACATTAGCTATATCATTTTCTACTTACTTTTATAATTATTTTAGATTTAATTATTACAAGTTCAGAATAAAATTGGCTAAAAATATAACAATTATTAAGGAAATAAGGAGGGAAATTATACCTTTTATGTGGCCCAACATCACCCCACAACTTACATATTTGCATGTCCTCATGCAAAAATATGATTCACATTTAGCAAAGTTAAAGAGTAGGTTGGGTAAAATTGTTCGCCACAAGTTCGAAATCCATTTTTACTCCTACAAACTTTGAAGGCTTCATTCTCTGCACCTTCTAGAAGTTCATACTCAACATTATACACATCCGATGGATACCAAATGATAGGGAATTGATATCGACATCCAATCCAAGCAGGTCCTTTATACATGACCATCTGATTATACTTCTTTATCCCGTTAGTTGGCGCCTAGAAGTTCTAGTACCCAAAAGGTTCTCGGTTCTTAATATCCTTAGAATACACCTTCCAAAGCTTCCTTGTTGCCTGTAGGACTTCTTATTTTATGTCTTCAAAGTACCCAAGTCCTGAAATAAGAACATCCTTATGTGTTGGATCGAATACTGAAACGACTCCGGGTCGCTGCATGAAACTTTTATGTTTTATGAAAGCTTTCAAAGGGCTTCTAGGTTCTCCTCTAACCCAAAGGCCTAACTAATTTTCTCTCCTTTGGAATATTTTATAGGCTTTGTGCCACTAAATTTGATTCTTTTCAAAGGATATGAAAGCTTAGAACTGTACATCCCCAATGAAAGGACTGGGGTTTCCATCTCTATATTCCTCCAAGAAAAAGTTGTGCATGTAGAGTTCACATAAGAGATATCTAACATTATCTTCTTTTTCTTGAAAACACTTGATAAAATCAGAGACACAATTGAACTCAATAGGTTGGCCAGCCTGTATGGATTTTAATTTCAGTATTATATATTAGTCAAGAAAAAAAAGGGCATGATTTTTGGCTAGAGACCTACAAGACAATACATCAGAAAATACAGAGCATATATCCTTAATATTTTCTACTGCTTTCTGAAGTTGCTCGTGCAATTTCTCTGTTTTCTTCTTCTCTTTTCTAAATTTGGAATGTGTCTTGTCCTCAATGATGGTCAAGGCATTGAATTTTTGTAATAATTCCTGGTGTTCTGCTCAGGGTACTACTTCTAATCAATGTTTTTCTAAAAACTATTTGTGCCTTTCTAGTTCCTTATTTAGCATTTGAATAGTTCCCTCCTTGATCAAATGAGAGTAATGAAGTACCACCTCATTTTGTGTAACCTGGTTAATGGTCATTAGAAGATCTTTTTGGCTCATTTCCTCAGCTGTAATCACAAAGAAATTAATATCTGTCTGAATTCCCATAGAACTGGTGGGGATCTCCTCAATTTGATTTTTTACATAGGTAATGGGGATTTATTCAGTCTGGACCTCTCCATGAGTAATCGGGGTTCCTCGGTCTGGACTTTTGCATGAGTAATGGGGGATTCCTCAATATGAAATTCTACATGAGTAATGGGGGTTTCCTCAGTCTGGACTTCTGCATGATTAATGGGTGTTTCCTCAGTCTGGACTTCTGCATGAGTAAAGAAATTCTCACTAGTTTTCATGATTTGTATTTTATTTCCGTCGTAATCTCCAATCCTTTTCCTAAGTTGTTCCATATTCTTTCGTAAATTAATGTTTTCTTGTTTCAATTACTTAATTCTCCATTTATCTTTCTCTGTTAACCCTTCAATGGGTCCAACAATTGGTGTTGTAAGTGAGGGTGGTTTCATAATAACATCTGAGGAGGAGCTTTAATTTCTTCATCGATCAGGACAATAGAAATGGAATTACCTTCATAATTATGGTCATCCCGAATGGTCCCTTCTCTAGAAAAGTCTGGTTCAGTTATCATTTTGGCCGATTTTTCGAGTTTTTCTTGGCCATGCATGTTGGGCGAGGACGATAGGATTTCTGTATTATGAGAATTAGGGGTAGAGGTTGAAATATTTATAGTTGGTTCAACCACATTTCCACAACAATTTTCATTTTCTTCAGAAAAAAATAGGCTTCCCATGTTTTCCAAAACCTGGGCTATCTCTTCTTCTCTAATTTGAGGTGAGTCACCTTGATGTTCCATTGGAGTTTCACTCTCTGGCGCATGTCCAACAGACTTACCATTTTTTTTTCCTTGGCTAGCCTTTCAGACCTCCTACGCTTAGTTGGCTAGGAAACTAGAACAAATGCTAACCTCTTTTTGGATGTAGAATTTTTTTTCAAATATGGGGTTTTATTAGAATTTTCTTCTCTCAAATAATTGTTTTATGTGTCAGGCTGGGTATTTCCTTCCTCTAGCCTTTCTTGTACAAGTAACAGGTCATTCTTTCCTAAACAATTGTCCCAATTTGTTTGTGATAATGCCAGTTCCCTACAAACTATCAGTTTCATTAAATAATGGTGACTAACTACGGTGCTTGGGTCCTTAGATTTATATATTCTACCAACAACCTCATGTAGAAGAAAATTTAAAAAGAATGACATATTTAACTTATCTTCTATATTAAATATTCTAGTAGTTTGAGATGTCTTGGTCTTACCACATCATGGTGGTCGTCACATGTGATGTATCGCTCGATTATATCCACAATCTCTTTCCACGGTTCTTTGAATGAGGCAGGTTGGAAGCCCTTTCCTTTGCGAACCAATTCATCTCTAGTGTCAGTAAAAATTCCATTGCACTCTGGAGTCCAACATGCTTGTCAATTCACTTCTTTCCTTCTGTGGAGAGACTTGTGACTTCTGCCAAGGTGGTTTCATTCACTGGTATCTGGTTTCCTTTGACGATTGTTCTTTCATATATGAAATTCTATAAAAATTCCAATGCCACAGCTTAATTGAATCCTTGTAAATGGGTGAAATACTCAAGCTAGCCCGCCCTTTCTAGGATTTGGCGAGCTTGTTCAGTTATCCATAGTGTAGCAGGCTCGTTAAAAATGGATTTACCTCCCATTGCTACTGGTTTTGAAGGAGTTGCTGCAACATGCTATGAAAAAAGCTAATTTTCAAAGATTTTTTGCAAACACTAAACAAAAATTTGTTTCAAACCAAAAAAATAGAATGAGAGATGAGACAAAATAAAATTGTTTAATATTTTTTCATGCGACGGAAATTGCTATTTTCGTTAATTGTTCTTAGCCCAATCATGCACGTGTTGTACCTAACCTCCCCAAATAAAAAGGGTCAACCATGACTAGTAGCATTATGGGATTTAAATAATCACTTGGAATTAGTCAGTAATGCAGAAGGGAATGATCAAATCAATCATAACCAGGTAGAGGGGATAATTAATTAGCAAATAGACATGGATTTCTGACGTATGATAATAATAATGGTATATCATGTGTGAATTTTTTCCCTTTTTAAGATAAATAACCATTGAGAAGCATAAAAAATAGATATCCAGAAATATTCCTTTATAGATAATCTGCATATTTCAAAGATCCAAAAGTTTAGATACATTCTCATGTTATAGTGTGTATACAACCTCTAGTTGTTTTTACAAAATAGATCTAGACATTGATGATGGTGTTTTCTTTATAAAAGAAAGAGGTGTAAAAAAATAAGTATGATAAGTCAATTGAAGATTTATTCCAATACCACAGACAGACCTATTGTTGTCAGCAAGTATTCATAGCCTCGACAGGGTTGTCATTTTAACCTATGGATGAGCCAATATCCTATAGATGATATATCATATTTATTCTTTTAAACTGATTTTTCTGAAAAGGACATTGTTCTAGTGTGGTGACCAGATAGCAAAAATGCTACTCACTAAATCATAACAAAGTGAATTCTACTCACTAAATCATAACAAAGTGAACAAGCCAACTCGTGATGAGACCTCTTGTCCTTTTGATACCATTTTCAAAAATGCCATAACCCTAGTTTGGTAGCCATAATGGGAATGCCACTTATGTTATTATCTTATGATCGTAGTAGGCTCACTTGTGATGAGAACCCCTACCCTTATGAGGAAATATGGCTCTAAGTATCACTTTTTTGAAATATTTATCTTTTTATTCATCAAGAGTGGCTCATCAACTCCTTAAGAGTTTAAGGATGGCATAAGTGAAAAAAGGGTGCCAAATAAAAGATGTGTCAACCCTTTTTTATACTGAAAGAAAATCACCATTTAAAGATGTACACTAAAGAAAACACTACTATGGTTGTGACATTTCATGAACAATTTATAATTATTTTAGACAAATCTGAATTTAAGAAAATATTTAAAATAGGAAATGAGAGAGGATAAAGTAATGTCCCTCATATGGTGATAGATAAGGCACCATGATAGAATAAATATCAATAATTTTTAAGTTCCTTTTCAAGGATCGGTACTAGTTAGATGAAAAATGTGTTCGCGTAAAGGGAACAACAATCGTGCTAAAGGGAACAACAATTGTGCCCAAATTAACAACAATTGTATTGAAGGGAACAATAATTGTGTTGAAGGGAAGATAAATTGTGCTGAAGGGAATGAAAATTGTGCCGAAGGGAACAAAAATTTTGCACAAAGGAATAACAAATGTCAAAGAGAAAGGGAACAAAATTTATGTTGGAGGGAGTAACAATTGTGGCGAAGGGAACAACAATTGTGCCCAAAGGAAGAGAAATTTTGAAAGAGAAAGGGAACAAAAATTGTGTCGAAGGGAACAACAATTGTGCTGAAGGGAAAAAAACTATGCCCAAAGGAACAACAATTGTGAAAGATAAAGGGTACAACAATTGTGCTGAAGGGAATACTAGTTGTTTGAATGGAACAATAGTTGTGCTAAAGGGAAGAACAGTTGTGTTGAAGGGAACAAAAATAATGCCCAAGGCCTCTTTACCACTTTCCTTTTATTATCAAGAGAGAAGAGCGACAGAAAGAAAAATAAAGAAAGAAAATCAAGAAATTTAATTAACTCTTAAAGAAAAAATATGTACATTATATACAAAGTTCGATAAACAAAATCAGATTTATGAATATCAAGCTACTGGATTTCTACCCCAGTCAGCTTAGATCTGAAAAACATGATCATTGTTTACCTCGTGATAAAAAGACTCATTTGTGAGCAGTTGGTGGTAAAGGCATAGTCGATGTCCATTTACTAGAAAATAGGTACCAGATCCTTTGATGATGTTTAAAGTTATGGTACAATTCTTGTGGACTTATTTTATTTCGTCTAGCCTGAATCACCATGTCTGTAATTTTCATGGAAAATTGTGGAACATGTAATCGTATAGCAACACCCAATCGCCAATTTGAAATGATTTCTTTTTAATCAGTGAATCGTGCCATTTAGCTCTTTTCCATTCTATAATAGTAGTGTGTTCCACAACAAATAGACGTGCTTCATCCAACTCATTAATTTGTTGTAGGCATTGGTTTTGGTCTTTTGTAACATCAAATATGATTTCCCTCGCAATCTTGAGAGTCTTTATTTCAGATTGTTTTGGAAAAATGGGTTATTTTCCAGAGACCATATGGTATGGAGAGTGGCCAGTAGTGTTCTGACATGTTGTCTTATAAGCCCAGAGTGCTTCAAGGAGTTTGGCTATCCAATTTTAACGATTTACAGATATAGTTTTAGTTAGAATTGCTTCCAAGACTTTGTTAGTTCTTTCCACTTGTTTGTTTTCCTGAGGTTGATATGGAGAAGTAATTATATGCATGATATGATAATTCCTAATAGCGGTTGCAATATTATGACATGTTAACTCCGGTCCTCCATCTATTACTACCTCCCTTGGTAATTCGTATCATATGAAAAGTTCAAACAAGAAATTAATCACTACCTCCTTCGTAGCTCTCAGCAAGGGTACTAATTTGGCCCATTTGGTTACATAATACATGCCAACCAATATGTAAAATTTCTCATTTGATGCCAGGTTAAAGGTACCAACAAAGTCCAATGCCCATCTTTCGAATGGTTCTTCCACCACTTGCGGTTGTAAGGGCATTTCTACAGATTGACTAGGATGACCCATTCGTTGACAACTCTCATAGGCCTGAGCAATTTTTTTCACATCTATAAATATCGTGGGCCAATGGTAGCCCATTTGAAGAACTTTGTGTCCCGTTCGGTGATCTGCAAAGTGTCCCCACAGGGTCCATCATGGGATGCCCTCAGAATATCAAAAAATTCATCTTCTCTGATGCACCTTAGAATTTGAAAGTCAGAACTAGTGTGGAAAAGGTAACCAATGATTGAAGAAAAGCATGCGCTACGTTGTATGATCAAATTAATCTCTCGTGACAACAAATGTATTGGTATTTTTCTTACCACCAAGTAGTTTTCCACATCAGTGTACCACAGTGTTTTTATTGTCACTACAAATAGATGCTCATCTAGAAATTGTTCATCCATCAGTTTATGGTCATCTACTTTAGGTACTCTAGAAAGGAAGTCTTCCATGAAGTTTTCTTTCCCTGGCCGATCCTTGATGGTGATATCAAATTCTTGTAACAACAATAACCACTGAGTTATCTGGCCATTAGTAATAGGTTTATTAGCTAAGTACCTAATGGCATAGTGGTCAGTATACAAAAAATGGGATAGCATTTTATATAATGTGGAAATTTATTAATAGCATGAATAATAGCTAAAACCACTTTTTCTGTTACTGTATAATTTAACTCAGTAGTAGTGATGTTTTTTCTCATGTATTAAATAGCATAAGGTTTTTTAACCTCTTCTTTCCCAGAACAACGCCTATGGTTGTGTTTGATGCATCCGAGGAGATGTGAAATGTAGTTGCCAGTTTGGTCATTTTAACACTAGCATTATCGAGATTCATTCTTTGAGACCTGCAAATGCAACATCACAATTATTAGACCATTCAAATTCAATATTTTTTGTTAAAGTTTATAAAGGTGCAGCTATTTTTGAAAAAAATTCTATAAACCTGCAATAATACCCTGCATAACCGAGAAAACTTTGTACCTCTGTTTTTGCTCGTGATGTAGGCAATTTGAGGATTACTTCAATCTTGGCTAGATCCACCTGGATTCCTATAGTAGAAATGTGATGCCCTAAAAATACACCTTCAATCATCATCATATGGAATTTTTCATTACTTAAACACAATATTGTAGCGATACAACATTCAAGGACCTTTTCAAAATTTCTCAAAGCTTGATCAGAATCATCCCCAAATGGGGAAAAATAATCCATATACAATTCAACTCCCTCATTAATCAATTTTGAAAAAATGCTCAAGATGTTTCTTTGGAATGTTGCGGCAGCATTGCATAGTCCAAAGGGTAGAACCCTATATGCGAATGTCCCCCATGGAAAATTAAAGGTAGTTTTATCTTGGTTTTCTGGAGCAATCTGAATCTGATTGTAACCACTGAAACAATCTACGAAATAAAATAATTTCTTTCCAGCTAAAGTATTTTTGGGCAGATTAATCAATCTTGCGGACAAGATCGATCTCCCTAGTACCAAAAGGTAATCTAGCAGCAAACAGCCAAATAAACCTATCTTTCTCTAAACATATGCGATTTACAAAAGAATACTATAAAGGTGTAAAGAACTTACTGTAGATCCAATGCTTGTTCGAAGTTGTTGTCCCTCGTGCACTTGAAGGAGTTCTCTTCGCAAACCTGCAGCCACAAACAATCAAACATTAAATAGCACCTGTATAGTAAACATCATAAATCATGCTTATCATGGTGATCAAGGAATCCATGAAATAAACAATTAACTAACAACTTATTGAGAAAAATGAATCCATTTGTATTAAGTTTGAAAGAAAGAAAACCTTACAACCTTAGACTTGATGTTGAACAGGTCTTCCCGGGGTCTGAAGCAGGAATCTCCTCTACTCTAAAAAGCCTTGCACTCTTCCAACAAAGATAGATAGAGGTATGTGATCTCTCCTCACAAAAATCTTAGTTAAATGATTCTGAATCCCAACAACACTTAACCTCAAATAATTCTAAAGCTTGAACTCCCCTTGAGGCTACCCAATGCCTCTTTTTATAGTCGAAAAGCGGAGGTTTCAGTTCCAACTATGAAGGGATAGAATCCTCCTTCAAAGGGATAAGCTCCTCACATCAAGGGGTTAGCTCCATGAGGTAAGGGATACATGAACCTCATAAGAGCAGTTCTGCCACCACAAGATTCTTTCTAGAGGCTTCTAGAATTTACTGAATATGAGATTTTTGAGTTTACTTGCGCCTTTTTAATATTTTACAGGGGTCCTCACCCATAACATAGAGAAAGTGCATTCAGGTACGCAGGAGTCATGAACATTAGGTGCAGGACCGAAGGCAAGATACAGAGAAAGTGAGATACCAGAGTTAAGGATATTTTTAAGAAGTTTTCTCTTATTTTCAAGGCTTGACATGAAGAAATGATATGTTAGACTTGCAAAGGAGGAAGTATGAGTGATAATGAGCTAATGTAGATAGCATAATGTTAGGATGACAATTTTCAGTGCAACAGATTTCCCCCTAAAGTGAAAAGTCTGGAATAGATGAAGCTGAAGTCTGTCATATATGAAGAGTGTAGTACTTTATCATTTCAAGGATCATCCTGTGGACACCCCTGTCGGAACCTGTAAAAACATTCAATGCAAAATATATATGTATACATATCATATATATATATATATATATATATATATATATATATATATATATATATATATATATATATCATCGCTGAGGTAGGCATTCCCATACTCAGATAAAAAACTAACGAGAAAATGATTCAAAATGTTCTGATACAGGAATATTTTGAATACATAAAAAATATAGACATATGTAGACACAGTATGGACGCAACCATCTGTTTATGAATGGTCCATTGTATAAATGATAACAAAATTCCTCGCAACCTGGATGGTAGAAAATAGATCCAGGGTCTTGATTTCCGCATCTCGAACCAATACTATTCTATCCATGTGAATGAATGTGTTGAAGTTGAACATGGTAGAAACCACTTGATTACTAGTCAATGAGGTAAATTTTTAACAAGTGTGAGAGTAACCACCAGTAATGTCAATGGCTCTCAAAGTACTCAGTACAATCCATGAAATGTGAATGAATGAGCTGAATTCGAACATGTCACGGAACCATTCGATTGAAGGTCAATGATGCAACCTGTCGTCGAAGGCGAGAAACCTGCCATTGAGGCATGCAGATTTCAAGGTACTGACGATTTCTGGATCAACTTCCTAGATAATGAGCTGTCATCGATAGAAAGTGATCTATTGTAGGCAAGCCCACAATATGAAATCATAGATCAAGTTTTGAAGAAATATATTTGCAAGGACTGACTCATGGATGGTCAAAATGGATGACAGATAATTTGCAGATGAATGGTTTATTTGAACTGTCCTCTTGAACACATAACGACACTGCATATGGCTTGGTGAAAATTGACCCAAAGCTAATACCCAGAAATTGGCTGAAGACTTTCAATGTGGTTTGATTAACTGTTAGGCAAAGGATTTCCCAACCCAGGCGAACAAAAAGTGTTTTGTTCAAAAGTGCTTAACTGGCTTTTTGAAAAATAAAAATACAACAAACAAGTCCATTTTTCTCTCTTTTCCCCCACCATTTCAGGCAAGTGCCTCTTTTTTTTTGACAAGCTTGAGGAGGATAACATCTACTTGTTTATAAGCTCATCCTTCGGATGAGTCCAAATTATTTTAAGATTTGAACCCTAAGAAGGAGTGGTTCGTTCCTGTTTTAAAATTGAACAGGTCCTTCACTGTTAAGTTTTAACGAGTCTAGTAGAGGAGAAACTTAGTGTTTTTTCAATTTTAGGGAGTTAGAAGAAAAAACTTAAGAAGACTCCATGGGTGTACTTTTTCGTAAATTTAGTCTCTCGAGCCTGAAAAAGGAAAAAATAATGCGAGAGATAACTCTATTGACCATAATTAGTAAACGTATACCTTTTTCATAAATAGTCCATTTTAGTCCATAAAAGGGGTAAACTTATACTGAAGGGACGATCATTCATTTATTTTAACGAGTTCGAATAACCAAGTGCTCAGCAATCTTTTCATGTTTAGAGAGTCTGAAAAGATCTTAAAAGAGAACTCCAAGTTTTCACTTTTTCGTGAATTTTTTGGAAGAGTCCGAAAAAGTGATAAAAGTATGCTCTTTGTTGAAAACGATCAATTTTCCTGAAAAATCCAATTTTTGCACAAAAACTCGAAACATTACACATACATGTTTAAGATAAGTAAAAATGCTTTAAAAAATAAGCTTTTTAAAGTGAAAAATAAACAAATTAAAAACTCATTTATTCGAAAAAACTTATAAAAATGACTTTTCTAACCTCATTTTTACCATTTGAGTTCAGAGTGAAAAGTAAAAGCTTTTGCGTAAAAACGTTCCTGCAAAGATTCAGAAAAATCCATCCAACGAAATCAAGAACCATTAGCTCTAGGTAATCTACGACCTTCTTATCTTGCATTTCATCTGTTTATATTTCATTTTTAGGATTTAGATTTCATTTTTTAAGCAAAAATATTTTGAAAAAATCGCCCGGGGGGTCCGCAGGTGCAACACGTGGGCCCTGCGGACCCAGACTCTTTTCTACATGGGAAAAAGTCCTAGGTCCACACCTGTTCCATAGTGCCCGTGCATATCTACGCACTGTGTATGAATTTTAGGTGCAGACCCTGTGCAATGAAATTTTGAACTAAATTTTCTCAATTCCCGCCTAAACATTTTCAAAAAAATCTTGTTCTAATATGTATTTTTATGTAATGTAGGACATACAAGATGATTATTTGGAGAGAACGCAAGAATGAAGGCGTAGATGATGCTTCAATGAATCATTTTCCTACAATGCAGGCATTAAGAACATGCGGTTTGTATAAATTCTGGGCCATTCAGGGCATGAGGGCACAGGTAGACCTCCTGACTTGGCTAGTGAACAGATGGAACGTACAGGACCAATGTTTCATTATTGGTAGCCACTAACTTGAAATTGAGCTAGAGGATATCTATTTTTTGACTGGTTTGTCCAAGAGGGGCGAAAAAATTTCTCTGTTTGGAACTAGGCCTGGTGGCCAATCTGTCGCTAGTCTTCGACTAGAGTTCTGTGATGAGCAGGCAGACCCCCAAGACAAATGGATTGACATAAAAACTATCATCCGTCCCAAGCTAAAATTTATTGCATTTACTGTCACCATACTATGCGGGAGCGCAGCATTGCATGTGGCTACCAGTTCCCAGATGCGCATTTCTATAGACTATTTTCGAGGCACCATTTTCAATTGGTGTGAAGCTGTGTTGGCCAATGTAAAAGGCCAACTAACCAGAGAAAAGAACGAAAAGATAAATAACTTTGAATATGGATCCATTGTAGTCACCTTTTCTCTAGAGAGGATCCCCATGTTAGCTCTGCAGAACATTCCTGTTGATGCTGGACAACCTCAAGAACCTAGGATGGTTCATTGGGTTGCATTGATGGCTCGTCACGCTGTTGAGGGCGTTGAGATTGTTCGATTTCCTCCTTCATATTTTCGTTGGCTAGAACGCCAAAAAATTTTTATAGAGGACTTTCCATATGCCAGGATAGATTTCCACAGCGACCAAGAGATGGCTCTCCTAGCAGGGGAACAATGGGATGGATCAGGTAGAAATCATTTTCAACAATTTCTAAATTCTAATTTTTTTATTTTAATCGTCTCAAAACTAATAGTCAAAAGTTTTAAATGCAGATGTGGGCCCACAACTACCATCCCATCTCCAGCCTTATGAGAGGAGGCATCCAACTTCTATAGTAGCAGCCCCAGAGGTCCAATCAGCCGATATTCTATCTGATTTAGAGCATCACCTTGAGCGCCTGACTCTAGATATTCCAAAGACGGACATAAATGATATTCCTCTTATATTACAGAGATATGTGATTGGTGTCCCAAGACCTTTTAGGAGGTTCCTATGTAGGGTGGCCCAGACAGTGGTCTCTTATCGTGATCATCACCAGTGATAGGATGATCGTGTCATAGACTCATATTTTTGATCTTTTGTATATCATTTTTTCCCATCATAAGGTGTTTCTGACCTATGATCGAAGACGATGTATATTTTTTGAATACAAACTTCTATGCTATGATATATCACTATTACCGGCTATCTATGTACATGTTATCGAATGTTATTTAATTTACTGTTTTTTATTATTGCAAATGTTGATTTATCATACTAGAAGCAACTGCATCTGCTAATGTATTTAAATGTCTTGGAATATGTTGATATTCAATGTAATCAAATTCACGTTCCAAGAGACAGACTCTTAAAAATAACCGTAATAACACTGGATTTCTAATGGCATAAACCCTGTTAAGCTGTAATACAACAAGTTCAGAATCCAACCTAACAATCAAACTCCGAATTCCAAACGATATGGATTCAGATAATAACTCAATCACTGCACTATACTCTACAATGTTATTCGTTGTTTGACTAAGGCTTACTCAATGCATGGATACTAACTTTTTAGAGGGTGAATAGATAACCCAAGCTGCGGAAGAAATGTTTCGTGTACTACGACAAGCACCATCAGCAAAACCAATGTAGGTTTGAAGAGACGTCAAAATCTGCAATATCAAGAGTAAAACTCAGATAAGTAGGAATATTGATAAAAACACACTCTAAACTAGGCACACTTTTCTAATCTAAGACACACCAATAGTAAATAAATCTAATCTAATAAATCTCCACACCAAATTTAAGCATAATATCTCTTCAGATAAAGCCCATTTCTGGGTTTATCTAAAGGTACACCCTCGAAATCTATCAGCTCATAGGCTCCTTTTGCTAGCTTTCGCTTAACAATGAAAGGACCATGCCACATGGGCATAAATTTTCCAGCTCCTAGCTTATCGTTGGCTTGATCGTACACTAAGACTAGGTCTCCTTCTGAAAAATTACAAGGGGTAACACTTCTATCATACTGAGATTTTATTCGTTTGACATAAGCCTCATTTGCTATTGCAACATTTCATCGATTCTCATATAGCTGAGCCAAGTACAAGAAATTTTTCTCCTCTTCAGACGTAGCTGGGAGTAATTCTATGGCTAATTTCAATGACGAAATTTTGCATTCAATAGGCAACATAGCTTCCAAACCGTAAACCAGTTCAAAGGGAGTGAAACCAATTGACATTTTTACTGAGGTCTGCTATGCCCAAAGTTCTGAAAATAACATGGAATGCCAATTTGACTTATGAATACCAATAATTCATCTAATCATAGTGACTAAAACTTTATTGATATCTTCAACCAGACCATTAGCCTGCGGATAATATAGAGTGGAACTATCGTGGCATAGGCCAAGTTGATCCGTCAGTTCAGTCATCATGATATTTCGAAAATGGCTTCCATGATCTGTAATAATGGCTTGAGGAACACCAAATCTAGCAATTATATGATTGAATGCGAAATTTGTAGCAGTCTTGCCATCTGCCAAAAATGTAGGCATTTCCTCGTCCGACTTAGTAAAATAATCTACCACTAAGATGATATGCGCATGCCGCCCGACCGAGTGAGGGTTACAAGTAATAAAGTCAATACCCCATTTTGCGAAAGGACCAACAACAATTATAGGGTGAAGAGGAGCGGGTGGCGCACACATTTCACGATCAAAGACTTGACAATTGTGGCATTTTCGGACTGCATAAATACAATCTTTGAATAACGACGGCCAGAAATAACCAGCGCACAATATCTTTTGGGCTGTGGCATACCCAGACATATGACCGCCACATGCTCCAGAATGGAAATCATTTAAAACCTTCTCAGCTTCTTCATGAGTAAGACATCGTCGGAAAATATAATCTGCTCCACGACAATAGAGTGTATCACCAATAATATTGTATTGTTGGGATTGGAAACATATTTTCCATTGCTGAGATCGTGAGATTTCAGGCCGAAAAGATTTGTTTTGGAGATAAATTATAATATCCCCATACCATGGATCAAGAGTACTGATAAGAAACAATGATTCGTCCACAATGGGCTGCTCCACCACAGTTTCAGTATCAGTAGAGGGGAAATCACAAATCAATTCGGCAAAAACCAAAGATTTCTTTGCCTTGGATTTTTCAAATTCCAAGTCAAATTCTTGCAGGATAACTATCCATTTGGAATACTTGCCCCCTAGCAATTTTTTGGTTAAAATGTACATCATAGGGTTACAGTCAGAAATTACTGTGGTTTTGCGTAATAAGATGTAGTGTCTAAATCTTTGGACAACGTGAACAACTGCCAAGGCCAATTTCTCCACATGTGTGTATTTGAGCTCAGTTGGATCCAGATTTTGACTAATATAGTAAATCACATGTTCATTGTTGAATTCATCTTCTTGAACTAAAACCATCCCAATTATGGAATGAGAGGTGGTGAGGTAAAAAATGTAGTCCTGGTTGTAATTGGGAGGATGCAATAACGGTGCATGGGTCAACGTGTGTTTAAGTGCATCAAAAGATCAATTTGCAATCTCATCCCAAAAGAATGGAATGTTCTGTTTTAACAACCTGGTAAAACCCTTTATTAACTTGGCGTAGTTAGGAATGAAATTACGTAAAAAGTTTGTTGTCCCCTGCAAAATTTGGAGTTGGCGTAGAGTCGAAGGAGGAGGTAAATTGACAATAGCTTCGACCTTTGACGGATCAACGCGAATGCCTTCTTTCGAAACAAAAAATCCTAGTAAGCGACCTGATTCTACACAGAAAACATATTTGTGTGGATTCAGCCGAATTCGATAATGCCTACATCTCATAAATATAGCTCGTAAATGAGTGAGATGGTCGGCCCTATGCGATGAATGAGTAGGTAAATCATCAAGATAAGGCTGCACAATGTGCTTAATGTCATGAAATGCATAAGACATAGCCCTTTGAAAAGTTGCTCCAGCGTTCTTTAATCCAAAAGGTAGTTTGCTATAAGCAAATTTCCCCCATGGACAAATGAAAGTTGTTTTTGGTTGATGAGCAGGAAGTATGTTTATTTGATTGTAACCAGAAAAACCATCCATAAAGGAGAAAATTTCACTGCCGGCACAATCATCAATTATTTGATCGATATAGGGGGTTGGATAATTGTCTTTAGGAAAAGCTCGATTAATATCCCTATAGTCGATACATACTCTTATCGTTCCTTGTTTTTTGTTAACAAGAACAATATTCGATACCCAATCGGTTAAAGGAATTGGATAAATGAAACCTGCACGAAGTAATTTTTCAACCTCAACTTTGATAGCAGCAGCCTTTCTTGGATGTATTTGACGTAAACGTTGACAGACAGGTTTGGCATCCGGGTAAGTCTTGATTTTATGTATGACAATTGATGGATCGATTCTTGGAATTTCTTCATATGACCAGGCAAACACGTCACGGAATTCTTGAAATAGGGCTTTATAAGTTTGAATTTCATCTTTTGTATAGCAAGCACCTATATGAATGTTTTCAATTATTCCTGGCTTCATTGAAATGTCAATTGGAATCATTTGAGAGATATTTTCCAAATTTAACTCAGAATCAAGTTTTCGCAATGGATTCTGCGGTTCTTTGACATATTCAGCAGTAAAAATAGAAGTGAAATCATCTTCAAAATGATCTAGCTCAAGTAAAAATGAAGATCGGTGATGTAGATATTCCCATGGTAAATTTTCAACAGACAAAAATTCACGAATTTGCTCATCAGTATGAACAAGATCAGGAAATGTCGTTGTGGCTAAACTAGATATAGAAAGTGATTCCTCATGGATCCCATTCATTGGATCAGTCTCAGTTGAAGAAGGGTCAGAAAGTGACTATACAGCCTGATATGAAATTTCAAATGGACTCAAAGGCATCATGCCATCAAATGAATCTAACTCGAAGTCGAAAGGTACGATCCAAGGATCATCAAACATAATAGTATTTGATGAAATCATATGAATAGTTGCGATATAAGGTGATACGTTAGGAGGAGGAAAGGAAAAATTTCCTAGTAAACCAGAATCTTTAATCAAACCTACTCCAACATCCTTGTAAGGGATAGCTGCTTTACCGACATGTTGGATTGTTTCTGTAGAGGCTGGATTGGAAGAAAAATAAGTTAACTGATCTATTGTAATGATCTTTCCTTGATGTGGAAATTTTATAAGCCGAAAGACCAAAGAAACAATAGCAGTCATAGAATAATACAAACTACAACCTAGGAGAAGGTTGTAATCTAGAGGGGCAACAACCACTTCCACATCTAGATTTACAGTTTTACCTTCGACCCCTATGGGTAAATCTTGCAAAATACAAAAAGGGTGGAAACCTCGGCCATCAAAAGCCTTTAGAATTGTCGGAGACTGATTGAGTGAAGGAGAACCAAGTGATTTCCAACACTAGATTGAAATAATACACGTTGAAGCTCCCTCATCAATCACAGTCTGAAAAATCGGTCTGTTTTTGACAAATACTAGAATTTGGAAAGCCATTTGGTGAGGTAGATGAGGTGTACTATTCTCTAAATCAAAGATTATTAGGTTTGAATCCTGAATATCGACAGCTCCTATGGCAGAAAAAAGTAATTTACGTTGTGCTGGACATGATTGCAGCACTTCCAAAGCCGACATTACTGAAGGGGAAATAGCTAAGTCCTCAACAATGTTGTAATTCTGAGCAGCTCTCGCATGTGGATTGAAAGATGATTTACGAAGAACACCTTTAGCAGGTGGTTTGATTATTAAGTCTGGATTGGGTTTCTCAATCTGTAGCGGACCAGAAACAGGAGGAGGTGTAGTTGATGTGTTCACACTAGAACATTCTGCTTCTTTAACATCAACAGGATTCTTAGTACCATAATCTTGCTATCGCGTCGCAATCCTGACATGAGACATCATCAGAATAGGTTCTTCTGAGGCATTCGAGGTAGAACCAATCATCTTACTATCTTGAGTAGGAAAAGGATCCTTCAAGACAGTAGGTTGTTGTGAACCTTTGATGAATTTCGAAACCTCTGCTCGATGTGGGCATTCTTTAGTAAAATGATCCTCGTCACAAATGTAACAAGGATAGCGAGGCTTGCATTTTTCGTCATTAGATTAATTTTTATCAGTTTTCTCTTTTGAATTCTTTTTGTTTTTATTCTTCCCTTTCTTTTTACCGCCGGATTTATATTTGGCCGTAGATGTCTCTACGACATGAATGTCAGCAGAAATTTCGGGGGAAGAATCTCCTTTCAGGGAATCCGGTAAAGTTATAATAGGAGAATATTTCTTTAAAGATTTGTTCTTGCTTTTAGTATTGACTGTACCAATCAGACCATCAGCGGCATGAGACCCTGAAGGAGCTGCATTTATTTGACCTTGTTTTGGAAGATCAGGGATTTTTTCGTGTAAAGTACCTGATTGCATATAGACGAGGTCAAGGTACTGAGCTTGAGCAATGACTTGCTCCTCAGTAACAACTCCGGCCTTAGCTACATCTTCAGTGATTTTGGGTAACAATGATTTAACAAACCATTCTGCCAAAATTTGATCTGGAATGTAAACTTTCACCAAACGGCTTCTACATCGCCATTCATGAATATGATAAGAAACATATGTGGACGTGGATTGCTTTAGTGAAGTTAATAGTTCCGTTCCATTGTCGTATCTGACAGGAAACTAAAAATGATTCAAGAAGGCAGTTGCTAACTGACTGAAATTATTAAAAGAGCCTCGTGGTAACTCAATGTACCATTTGGCAACAATACCAATAAGAGCTCTTTGGAAAAGATGTAAGCGAATCGAATCATCAATTATTGAATTAGACACTCACCAGAGGTGATAATTCATAACGTGATTTGATGGATCTTATCCTGACTTACCCTCAAATTTTGGTATATCATTGGGCGACTTATGTGGCATTGGCGGCCAATACGGATAATAGAAAATTGGATCATTCGTAAGGCGTGTCAAATCAGGTAAATCCAAAGTTGCAATAAATGGTAAATGACGGTTAGGGTCGCGAAAACCTTGAGTAGCCAAAGCAGTTCCGGGAGGAGGATACGCAAGATAATTGGGAATCGGATTTGCATTAGGAATTGTGTAACCTCCTGGGTAACCAGGATTAACCATACCAAACTGGGGTTGTTGAGGCTGTTGATAAGTATAGCCAGGGTACGGTTGATACTGATAAGCTGGATTTTGTGAAATGGGACCGAATTGAGGCTGTCCCTGGTACAGTTGATAGGTGAATTACGGTTGACTTGTGACAATTGTACTTGTACCAGCTTGTCCCGCAGGTATCTGGGCCGAAGTCTGAACTAAATATTGTGACTGGGGTACAGAAACTTGAGGGATTTGACCGGATGCAGGGATAGAAGAACTCGAAGCTATAGATACTCCAGAAATAGGTGTTATAGGTTGAACAGATGTTGCAGCAGTTACAGCATTTTGGGGCAGAGTCTGAGGTGTACTAGGCCCAGACTGGTGAACAGAACCAGGTGCAGGGGTTTGAATAGTAGGTTGGACAGGTTGTTGGGTTGGACAATAAACCAAAGACTGTCCAGGTTGAGAAGACAAATGCACATTAGGTTGCATAGGCTGTTGAAAATGGGATGGATCCCACACCATGTTTGTTCTGGGGTATTGTCCCGTAGAAGGTTGAACGTAAGGACCATAGCCTGGTTGAACGTAGGGTTGATAAGTAAGTGGTAAATTTTCGGCTCCTTGTACATATGATTGACCAGAAGGCGATTGGAAACCTTGAATTGGGTACTGACCTTGAGTTTGATAACCCTGAGGTGCGTACTGAAGTTGGGGTTGATAAGGACCCTGAGGAGCATATTGAGTTTGGGGTTGACCTTGGGGTATGTACTGTCCTTGAGGTTGGTAACCTTGAGGTATGTACTATCCTTGAGGTTGTTCTCCAAAATAATATGATGCCACGGTTTGTCTTGGGAAAAAGTTACCTTGAGGTTTCCCCCCAGGCGATAACTGACTGCCTGAAGGTTGCCCCCCAAGTGGTAATTGACTACCTTGAGGTTTCCCCCCAGGCAGTAACTGACTTCCCTGAAATTTTCCTCCAGGCGGTAACTGACTGCCTTGAGGTTGAGGATTCAGAATATTACCAGACATCATAAAAATTTTCTCTGCGTTCGACGTTTCAGTTTTAATTCCATTAAGACCAGATGATAATACCTATTCAATCGGTTGAAGAGCTTCTACAGAGAAAGTACTAGACAGAGCCTGATATCCCAAAGGAACAGAAGGACCACCGTGTAAAAATTCTTTCGGTGACTGAGAAAACATAGATGAATTTCCTGCCATGATGGCTGAAGGATAGTAACCTTTGGGTGTAGGATGAAATGGAATTCGAGGTGGAGAAAAAGCAAGACCCGGGTTCTCTAAAACATTTTTCAAGGATAGATACCAAGCATTAGTTCAAATAGGGCTGTAGAAAATAGATTCATGCTCCCTATGATTTAAAGACTGAGGTGATTCGGGAAGAGATAACTCTTCATCTAGACAAGTAAGTTATTCAATAGAAATGAGGCCAGATGGAAGATCTTCAGTAATAATATTTCTTACCCTAGGTGAACCAAGATCGCTAGAAGTTGGTGTAATAAATCCTGAGGATGTTTCCAAAACAGAAGGTTCAGTTTCAGGCTCAGAAATTTCAGGTTCATCAGGTAGTTCACTGGAAGGAGAAATACTACCAGTAACTTCAGAAACTGAAATTGGTTCTTGAATGTGTTCTGTCATGGGTGTTTGATGATTAGGATGAACAACTATAGATAAAGTTCCAATTTCTGTTGATCTAATTCTACCGCTACTAGATGATACTAGAGCACGCAGTCCTTCAAGCTGACTTGGTGTATATTCAGGGGGTTTCCCTTGAAGTCTCCAGGATTGTCTCGACAATTCCACCACGATTAAATATTAAATCAATCACACACAAACAAAGAAAATTTCAATGAAAACACCTAAAGTCTCTAAAGAAACAAATAGCTGAATCACACGCCTAAAAATCTAAGAGTTCAAACCACACACAAATAGTAACTTCCCATACTAAAAACACTAGTTCGTGATGAAATCCAACTTAGTAGACAATTAATACAGAAAGGGCAGTTGGAACAGTTACCTCGAAAACCTGCTTAATGAAACAGACTGGCACAAGTTTCTTCACAAAACCATCTCAAGTGAAGATAACCCCCTAGAGAGTCCAAGTGAGTCTAGCCGATGTTTTCTCCAAGTGCAGTGAGATCTTTCCTTCACTGTCACCTTAGGAAATAATCTTAAGCTTATGGACACTAAGGTTACCAACAGTAACAAATAAAACTGGGGGAACAGTCTACGATCCGATCCCACATGCAAGGGCAAAGTAACAAAGCTCAATCCCCTTGAAGGCTCCTTGACATCATCAATACGAGGTTTACAACCAAGTGACCCCAGGCTCCTCGACAATGGTTAATCCGAGGTTTACCGTTTGTAATGCACGCATAATCTTCTATATTTCCCAATGAAACAGAATTGATTGTCTCAAAGGTTTGGACATGATCTCGTGATTAACTCCTTTAAGAGAAGCTTCCCAGATTTTACCAATTACAGTTGGAATTTTTCCTACCGCAAGATTTATCTACTTGTTCGTTTTTAATATCTTGGAGAGTTAATTACTCCCTACTCCAAGATACTAGCCTAAGCTATGTTGGTGATAAGAGCCCTAGAAATAAAAAGATTACTAGATGAATTTTAATTAAGCGTTGTTTTTATGGGTTGTTCTTTAAGTCAATAGGTATGGAAATGAAACTTTGATGGTGTGAAGACTCGACTTCCAAAAACACTAAAAATGCACCTAAAAATTATAATCAATTCATTTTTCTTTCAATGAAATTCTAGCTAAAGAAAGAGTTTGAGAATGCAATTCTTTTAAGAGACAATTATTTCTTCAAACATAAAGAATAACTAAAAGAAAATATTTTTGTCTTTTCAACAATAACTCAAAACGAGACAAATTATCAAAGATCACAATAAAATCCTTTTTCTTTCCAAACTTGAAACTACAAAAACAACTTTCCTTCAAAATAAATTTACAAATTTTAAAAGCACTCAAAACTACAAAAACTAATTTTGAGATCTACAAACTTTAAAAATCTAATTGAATACAAGCTTTAATACTTTTTGAAGAATGTTTTACTTAGTTATTCGGTAAACTAAGGATCTATTTGTCTAGAATAACAAACAGATCAAAAAAAATCCAAATATGTTTTCTTTTATAAAAATGAAATTCAAAACCTATAACAAAGTTTTTTCGAAGATTTGCAAAGAAACAAATAGATCTATTTCTCAATAAAGGATGGATTTCACAAGCAGGTCAGACTCATCAAGAAGACAAAAATAACAATGTAATCTAAGGTATTTCAAACTTCCAATGCTTTGAGTCACTACAAAGACCAAGTGAAAAGCAATCCAAAATGCAAAACTTCTAGAAAATCATCAAAAACACAAATACTGTTGGAACTCACTCACAAGAGACTTTTGATAGAAAGAACACAAATCTAGACAGATACTAAAAACTCTAAATCAAATTAAATACAAACTGAAAAAAGAAATATGGAGTTTTTCCAAAAACAATTACAGGGTCCGCAGGCTCCTAGAAGTAACAGGTGCGGTCCCGCACTGTTTACTTAAGGAAAGTGCAAAACTTCCCACACTATGCAAAAGAACAAAGTGTCGTCCCTAGAAAAGTTCAAGAAAAACATAAAAGATTTCAAAATTTTCAAAAACAGAGAAAACCTAAGCTACCCAGGCAGATATTCATCAATCAAAAACTAGGAAAAACTTTTCCTCAAATCAAAATAAAAGAGAACCAAAAACAACAAGTTCTTTTTCTAGTTGAGTCACCAATTTGTTGGGCGGATTAATCAATATCGTGGAGAAGATCGATCTCCCTAGTACCAAAAGTTAATCTAGCAACAAACAACCAAATAAACCTATCTTTCTCTAAACATATGCGATTTACAAAATAATACTATAAAGGTGTAAAGAACTTACCGTAGATCCAATGCTTGTTCGAAGTTGTTGTCCCTCGTGCACTTGAAGGAATTATCTTCGCAAACCTGCAGTCACAAAAAAGAAAACATTAAATAGCACCTGTATAGTAAACATCATAAATCATGCTTATCATGGTGATCAAGGAATCCATGAAATAAATAGTTAACTAATAGCTTATTGAGAAAAATGAATTCATTTGTATTAACTTTGAAAGAAAGAAAACCTTACAACCTTAGCCTTGATGTTGAACAGGTCTTCCTAGGTCCAAAGCAGGAATCTCCTCTACTCTGAAAATCCTTGCACTCTTCCAACCGATACAGATAGAGGTATGTGATCTTTCCTCACAAAAATCTCAGTTAAATGAGTCTGAATCCCAACAGCACTTAACCTCAAATAATTCTAAAGCTTGAACTCCCCTTGAGGCTACCCAATGCCTCTTTTTATAGTGGAAAAGAGGAGGTTTCAGTTCCAACTATCAAGGGATAGAATCCTCCTTCAAAGGGATAAGCTCCTCACATCAAGGGGTTAGCTCCATGAGGTAAGGGATACATGAACCTCATAAGAGCAGTTCGGCCACCGCAATATTATTTCTAAAGGCTTCTAGAATTTACTGAAAAATGAGCTTTTTGAGTTTACTTGCGCCTTTTTAATCTTTTACAGGGGTCCGCACCCATAACATAGAGAAAGTGCATTCAGGTATGTAGGAGTCATGAACATTAGGTGCGAGACCGCAGGCAAGATACAGAGAAAGTGCGATACCAAAGTTAAGGAGATTTTTAAGAACTTTTCTCTTATTTTCAAGGCTTGACATGAAGAACTGACATGTTAGACTTGCAAAGGAGGAAGTATTAGTGATAATGAGCTCGTACACATAGCATAATGTCAGGATGACAATTTTCAGTGCAAAAAGTATAAAGGACTTGGTGTATGAAAGGAAGGGGAAAATGGTATTTTTTGGTATCTTTATTAAGTTCTTTGTAATCTAAAAAAATCCTCCATTTCTCATTTTTCTTGGGGACGACCACCAACGGGGAAACCCACTGTCTATCTAAAATTGGGTATATGAAGTTTACATTCAACAATTTATGCAATTCTTGTTTCACAACGTCTCTGAGGTGTGGATTCAACCTACTATGGGGTTGCCAAATAGGGCAGTTGTCTTTCTCAATATAGATTTGATGAGTGAAAAACTACGGGTCAATGCCTTTCATGTCCAAATATTCCCAAAAAAAATCCTTCTTGTATTTGCGAGAACCTCATTTAATCTCTGTTGTTGATGATTTTCCAGATGAGGATTAATATTAAGGGGTGTTCATGTTTCTATTTCAATTAGGATGTTGTTATGGACAACAATTGTGGGAATATGATTGTCATTTAAATTTTCTAAGGGGTGTCCTAGTGCATCATTGTCAAGTAGAGATTTTAGAATTTGGCATGTTTGGTTTCCAATAAAAGCTAGTTTATTGTTGAAGTTATTAAATACATCATCTTGTAATTATTTTTTAAGTCCTAGAGCTTCATCTAGGGAATGAGGCGAACAAATATTTTCTTCTTGATATCTAGGAAGGAATAAATGAAAATTCACAACAGGAAGAATTGGCTTCCCCGAAGGATAAAAATAATATTCTTGATGGCATTTCCTCTCACAATTGTCATGTTTCCATCTTAACATCCTATGTATGCATCTGTTGTTCCTAACCATGGCCTCCCTAGTATCAGTGG
>CM076582.1:925017687-925215404 GCA_034641835.2 Pinus albicaulis
TTTCCATTAAATATGATGTGATGGATGGTGGATGATATCCATAAAGTGCCATAAATGGGGTCATTTTTGCTGCAGTATGGAAGGAAGTGTTATACCACCATTCAGCGAGAGGTAACCACTTGACCCATTGTGTTTTTTTATCAGATACAAAACAACGAAAATATCCTTCCAAACATTTATTTAATATCTCATTTTGACCATCAGATTGAGGATGATAAGATGAGCTATGAGCTATTTGAGTACCCAAATAAGAAAATAACTTCTTCCAAAAATTTCCAGTAAAAATGGGATCTCTATCGCTCACAATAACCCTTGGGCTTCCATGTAGCTTTTGAATTTTGTCCATAAATGTAGTAGCAACTGTACTTGCTTTAAATGGATGAGATAATGCACAAAAGTGTGCATACTTGGTAATTCTATCAACTACCACCATGATGATACTCTTTGCTTCGGACTTAGGTAAACCTGTGATAAAATCCATTGAAATCTCCTCCCAACATTGACTTGGAATGGATAAAGGTTGTAGAAGTCCCAGGGTCTTAATTGTCTCAACTTTATTCTACTGGAAAACCAAACATTCTGCCACAAACTTTTGAATATCAGATTTATGGCCATCCCAAAAAAAATCTTTCTTCACCCTGTGGTAAGTTTTTAAAAATCCCGAGTTTCCTCCTAAAGGAGAAGTGTGCAGTTCCAAAAGAATCTTTTGTTTTAGTTGGGAATTCCTACAAAGATATAAGCGATCTTTGTACCATAAGGAATCATTTTTCCAACTAAATGTATCGGATGTACTAGGATCTTGCTGCAACTTTTGAATGAGTGTCCATACATATTTTTCCTTCTTCCATTCATCTCTTGCTTCGGTTATCCAATCTGGTTGGATAATAGAAATGGTACAAAGCAATGCTTCCACCTCTTCATTCTTTCTTGAGAGTGCATCTGCAACAATATTAAGCTTTCCTTTTTTGTAGATTATTTCAAAGTCATAACCCAACATCTTTGTGACCCATTTTTGCTGCTCTTCTGAAGATAGTCTTTGTTCCAAAAAGTGTTTAAGACTATCATGATTAGTTTTTACCTTGAAGTGTCTTCCCATTAGGCAGGTTTGCCATTTCTTTAGTGCATGCAGTATTGCTAACATTTCCTTCTCATAAATAAGTTTTGTAAATACTTTCCTTTGATTGGATGACTTTCAAAAGCAATGGGTCTTCCTTCGTGCATTAAAACAACACCAATTCCATTTCCCGAGGCATCACATTCCACAATAAAGGTTTTTGTGAAGTCTGGCGTAGCTAAGACTGGTGCTTGACACATTGCCTCTTGAAGATGTTCAAAGGCCTTAGTTGCTTCAGGAGTCCATGAAAATTCATCTTTCTTCAATATTGTTGTTAGAGGTGTTGCTATTCTCCCATAATTCTTCACAAACTTGCGATAATACCCTGTTAACCCAAGAAATCCTCGCAACTAGTTTATAATTGTGGGTAATTTCCATTCCTTAATGGCTTTAATTTTGTTAGGGTCTACCTTAAAACCCTCATGAGATACAATATGACCCAAATATTCCACCTCTTGTACTCCAAAGAAATATTTGGATGTTTTTGCATATAATTGTTTCTCATGCAATAGTTTGAGCACCCTGTCAACATGTTCAACATGATCTTTCCAAGACCTTCTGTAGATTAGCATATCATGAAAAAATACTAGCATAAATTTTCTAAGGAAGGGTTTGAAAATGGAATTCATCAACCCTTGAAATGTAGAAGGTGCATTGGTAAGGCCAAAAGGCATGACCAAAAATTCATAATCACCCTCATGAGTTTGAAATGTTGTTTTTGGAATATCTTCAGTCTTCACTCTAATTTGATGATATCCTGAACGAAGATCCAACTTGGTAAAATAAATTGCTCCATGTAATTCATCCAATAATTCATCAATCACATGAATGTGAAATTTATCTTTAATGGTGAGATTATTGAGCTCCCCATTATCCAGACACATTCGCCATGATCCATCCTTCTTGTGTACCAATACTACAAGAGCAGAGAAGGAACTTTGACTAGGTTGGATTATACCTGCCTCTAACATTTCTGCAATCATACGTTCAATTTCTCTCTTTTGTACATAAGGATATCTATAAGGCCTGATGTTTGGAGGAACACTTCCTGGAATCAAATGAATAGCATGATCATGATCACAAATAGGTGGGAGTCCTTTGGGAGTTTCAAACACCTTGGAATGATTGTCCAAGACTTGTTGGAGATCTAAAGAAATAGATGATTTTGATGTTGGAACTTCTAGTGAGCATAATTGTGCAATTACACCTCGTTGTTATTTATTTAGAAGCTTTGTCATGACATTAGAGCTTATTATATTTCCCGGATTCCTCGCAATACCCCATAATTCGACTTCCTTTCCTTCTGAAAAAAAAATTCAATAAAATTTCTTGAAAATTAAAATATGTTGTCCCCAAAGATTGTAACCATTGTACTCCTAGTACAACATCAGCACCTCCCATAGGAATGGAAAGAATTATACTAGTAAATACATATTCCCCCATGGTTAGCTTGATATTATGGCATTTTCTAGAGCAATTTATAGTTCCTCCATTTGCAACCATCACTTGACATTCTGGTGTTGGGTATAGGAAACAATTTAATTCCTTGGCTACCTTACAATGAACAAAATTATGGGTGCTACCTGAATCAATCAACACTATTACCTTTTTCTTCTTGATATGTCCTTCTATCTTGAGAGTTTGAGGAGTGGTAATTCCTGCCAGTGCATTACACGATATGGTCGGATTCATTTCTTCCCCTTCTATGGCTAGTTCTTGGTGTATATCCTCTTCTTGTTCATTTTCTTCCTCCTCTTCACAATCTGTGTAAAATAATTTCTTCTCAACACACTTATGACCTTTAGTGTATTTGCTATCACAGCTATAGCAAAGCCCTTTTTTCTTTTTTTTCTTCCAATTGTTGTGGTGTCAACCTTGAAATCTAGGCATAGCAACACTTCCTTCTTTCTAGAAGTGAGTGGTAGGCTTCCTTGTCGCCATAATTTTACATTCAATTTTTCTTGCCAACCTGAATGCTTTCTGTAATGAATCAGGTTCCAAAACATGAACTTCATGTTGGATGTTATTCTTTAAAGTGCCTATGAAGAGATCTATCCTGTGTTCCTCTAGAATATCGGTTACTCTTATATTCAATTTTTGGAAGTCCTCAATGTGCTCCCCCACTAAGTCCTTTTGTTTGAGATTCATCAATTGGATAAAAAAGGTGTTGCTCTTTGTATCCTCATAATGTGCTATCATTTCCTCCATAAAAATTGACAAAGTGACAATTTTTTTACAGGAGCAAAGCCATCGATACCATACAAATGTATTTTTTTCTAAATGTAAAGTTGCAATGCGTACCTTTTGTGTGTTTTGCACGTTATGGAGATCAAAATATTGCTCCATTTGTAGTATCCATGTTGCAGGATCTTTTCCATCAAACTTCCTCATCTCCATTTTTGGAATATGGTGGTTCTTCCCGCCAACATTAGAGTTTGTGAAATCACGATTAACATTTATTTTGTTTTCATCATGAGTTTCTTCTACTATCTTTTCAACATTATGAAACATTTCTTGTATCAACTTTGTCAAACCTTCCATGTTTTCTTTTAGATTATTCTTCATGTTTTCCATGTTTTCTTTCATGTCATCCATCTCAACTTCCATGCCATCTTCCATGCCATCCACCTTAGCTTGACCCAAGTCAAACACCCCTTCCCTCCAACAAATAATAATAAAATATTCCATAGAGGTGGATCTAGATGTGATTAACATTATTTTAATCATGCACCAAGATCTAGAAGGACCCAATATTTTGTTATAAATAGGAGGGTTTTCCCCATCATTCTTCACCTTTTGTTGCATACTAGATCACTCCGGATCTATACACTCGGTCTCATTTTCTGCCATTGTTGCTCCCATTGAGCTCTACCTTCTACATTGGGTTTTCTACATCTACAAGAGAGAGAAAGCTTAGATCTGAAGTGCTGAGGACTACAAAGAACCCATCCCATTGAGGAGATCTCGATACACCTTCTTGTTTCCTCCCAGGTGCCCTGTAATATAAAAATTCATTCAAAAATCGTGTTCTTGTCTTGTCTGTTGGATGCATGGAGCAAACTCTTTACTTCACTGCTTAATATCTTTCCATTTATAGATCTTTTTGTTGCAACACTTTAACTACTAATTGCAGATCTGAAGATGTTTTGCAGCCATTATTGTTGTTAGGGCTATTAGTTATGCGTAGCTAAAGTGGTTCTTTTTCGTACACTTCGACGAAGAATTCATACTAACAAATGGCGACTCCACACGGGTTTTAAATTACGACCGCTGTCGTTTTTCATATTCCCGCATATCCAGCTACTTCAGGCCCTAGGGCTTCTTTTCAGCTGCTTAGTTTTCCTCTTTTTATGTCATTTTTCTCACATAAAACCCTAAAACATTAAAATTTCTAACTTCCGTGTGTTTTCTCGGCCCTATTGTTGTGGCCGACACCAACCCGCACCAGACTTGAAATTTTTCGTAAAATCGTCGAACACTTCCGGACGTGTCGCACCTTTTGGGTCTAAAAACTCGCGACCCGGGACGACTTCTTTCTCACTCGTAACCCGCGACTCAACCAAAATCGTGTCGTAACCTGCGACCTGCCTTTTTTCCAGCATTTTTTCTGTAATTTTTCTGGGTTCTGCTGCAGCCTCTGCCAGGGTTTTCCAGCCTCTGTCTCAGCCCGCCTTGACCAAGATCTGATCTGTGTTTACTCATCTAAGTGGGAACCCAGCCCCTTAGGGCTTTAGTACCCTCCACTTTTTGTGGAAGAGTTTCAGCTGTTTCAGCCGTCGGTTTCAGAGCTTCAGCCCTTTCTTTTTCCAGATCTGTGACCTCACTTCCAGATCCATCGAAATCAACCTCTTTTCCTTTCAAATCACCTCTCGTCGTTTTGTTTGGACCTCCTCTAAAGGCCTCTGCCTTGCCCCCCCCGGTTTTTTGCTGATTTCCCTTTTTCCAGCCACCTTGCCTCTGTCTCTTGGCTGTGATCTGCACCCCTTATCTGCAGCTTTATCCTCCGGATCTCTGTCCCCTTTGACCCTAGATCTGTTGAGCTTCGTTTGTGTGTGTTTCCATAGTTTTTCCCTTTCTTTTCAGCATAGTTTTGAGAGACCCACTTTCTTGGGTTTGAAAGATGCATATGTAGCTGTTATTTTTCTGTTATTTCAGCATTTTTATTCTGTTCTCTGTAGGTTTATTTTCAGCTACGTTGCACACTTTTTTGCTCTCAACAACGTAAAGGGTTTAAAAATTAAAATTAACGCACACCACACACTGACCTTAAGTGAAGAAGCGCCTGGTTTACACCGCCTGGCAAAGACTCTAAAATCAATCGTCACTGCACCTTATCTGCCCTTGACCTTCTTGATTTTGTCCCTTTCTGCCCTTGTCGGTTTCCTTCTTCCTGTCATCATTGCACCCCCAAGGCGCCTTTCCCAGAGACTTCTTGGCCTTCATCCTCAGTTCCCGGTTGATCGACCTGCTCCGCACCGTCGTCGTCGAGCCCGTCCACCTTCGAGTCCGCACTCCGACTCCTCTCCTGATTCCTCAGGTCCCCCTTCTCCTCCCGGTTCTCCCCCTTTTACCTTCACCATGTCTGGATCAGGGCCCAATGCTAGCGGCCCCAATATCGGCCCTCCTTCTAGCGGAACCGTCACAACCACTACTCCGGCCACCCCTGTGCTGCCATACATTGCAGGCCTCAGCCTCCCCGATTTCCATCAGTTGATTAACGACCCCATTCACCATAATACTACCTGGCCCACTATGCCTACCAAGTTACCCTCCGATATCCCTAAGTTCGAGGGCCTTAATGGCGAAGACCCAACCAATCACGTCCTGTCTTTCCACATGTGGTGTTCCTCCAACTCCATTACCGATGACTCCATCCGTCTTCGTTTGTTCCAACGCACACTTACCGGCGAAGCTTCTAAATGGTATGTCGAACATGCCACTTCCTCCCATACCACGTTCGAGACTCTTGCCCAAGCCTTCTTGTCGTACTTCCAGCTCCCTCTCCGATACGACACTGGTACGGAGCTCTTGACTTCATTTAAGCAATCCTCTTCCACACGCCTTTCTGCCCATGTTCAGGAATGGCGACGAAGACGGAGTTTATGTCGAGCCCCTCCCTTTGAAGATCGGGTTTACATGGACTGGTTCCTTCGCACCCTCCCGTCTCCCATCGGCAAAGATGTCGCCTCTCACTTTCCTCAATCTGAAGAAGCCGCCCTCCAAATAGCTTTAAAATATGACCTGATCTACGCTCAATCCGGTTATGTTTATACCGTTCTCCCTGACATCCCCAGGCCCGGTGGCGCTAACGCCCCGGGGGCATCTCATTCCGCCGACGGTATTGTTGGATCTCTTTCCCACCCATCTTCTCACCCTCCTATGAGCCATGGTCTCCCTCAGGGAGGGGCCAGCACCTCAAGCAATCTTCCCCCTCCCCGCAACATGTATCCAGGATACGGCATGCCTCCTCCTTTTGCCCAACCTCCTGCTTACCTCAATGTCGCCCAACCCAACCCTTACTTTTATCCACAGCCTGGTGCGCCAGCTCCTCCAGCATATGCGCTTCTGCCTCCCTTGCCTCCTCACAACCTGCAACAGCACATACAAACCCCTCCAGGGCAAGTATTTGCACAGCAGGGTGCGTTTAATCCCCCTTCTTCTCAAAGAAGGCGGAGAGGCAACCAGAACCCATCTGCCCCGGGTAACCGAGGACCCAATTCTGGTCTGGACCCTAACACTAGCAACCAGCCTCAGGGCATTCCGCCCAGGCCGGACAGGCCGCTTCGCACAAACAAGCCCTGTTCGTGTTGCGGTGTTTACGGTCACTACACTCACGATTGCCCTCTCTTACCCCAGATGCAACAGATGTGGGAGTCTCAAGCCACATTGCGCGGACAGCACACCTCCCCTCACGCTCCTCCTAATGTGGCCACTACCCAGCCAGCTGTGTTCACTGATCCTTTCCCTCAACAGGGATTCGTGGCTACCCAACCCCCTGACAGCCATGCAGCCACACCCTCGTCCATTTCTGGTTCCTCTGACTACCAGATCCTCATGATGCACTCCGATCCGTCCCCTTCCGTCGACCTTCACCTTCAACCTCGGTCTCGCCAGTACCCCAAGCCCCCTGCTCAGTCTGCTCCCGAGCCTCCATCTTCAGGTTCTACAGAGCCTCTTTCGACATCCAGTGGCCCCTTACACATCCCTCAACCCAAAGTCGAGGTTCACCCAAAGATTCCAAAGGGTCCCTTACGCCGAAATGCTGCCTCCGGTCGAGCCGCTCAATCGTACAATATAGTAGATGATTTGGCACAATCCCCTGCTGCCATTTCCACACTGGAACTCCTCCAGTCGTGCCCTTCTCAAAGGAAGGCTCTACTATCTGCCGTGGGCGCTGTTGATCCTACTGATGACCAAATGATTGTTTTCGACGCCACTCAATCGGACCACCCTCCTCTTCCTCCTTCCGTTGCTTTCCAAATCCCAGTCAAAATCCGGAACGCCACCGTATCCCGGTGTATAATTGATGAGGGGGCATCCACCTGTGTGATGTCCGCTTCGGTTTGGAAGCAACTCGGATCCCCTGAGTTGGCCCCTTCCACGATCACCCTTCGAGCGTGGGATGGTCATGCCTCCCAGCCTATTGGCCTGTTTCGTAACTGTCCCATCACCCTCGCCGGTAAGACTGTTTGCGTTGATGTCGAAGTCATTGACGCCCCTCTCGACTACAACATCCTATTGGGGCGAAGCTACACCTATGCCATGTCTGCTGTCCCATCCGCGGTCTTCCGTAAGATGTCTTTTCCACATAACGGGAAGATAGTCACCATTGACCAGCTATCGTATCATGAGTCATCGTCTCAGTCCTCCTCCGAGACGACCATCTCTTCTGTAGCCAACAAGCAAACTGTCGATTCCTTGACCAGTGTCTCCCCCGGCGTTTATAAAGATTCCACCTTACTTGGTACTTTTCCTCACCTTCCTCCCCCTCCCGTTACTGATCCCAGCTTGTCGAATGTTTGCATGATGCAATCATCTCAGGCTGCCCATAAACGGCATGCCTCAGCTAGCCCGCACCCTCCTCCCCGCCCTCCGCAACCCACTCCTAGCCATCCATCTCAGCCATCCGGACCTCCCCTTCCTGGCCCTCCCCCTATAGCTGGCACCCCCGCACCTCTTTATCCTCCAGGATCGGTCCCTCCTAGCCTTAACCATCTTGGAGCCGTTCCTCCTAGTCATTACCCTGCTGGACAGATCCCCTTCTTGGCTCCCCCTCCCGGAGTATATTCCGTCCCCGTCATGGCCACCCTTTCTCTCCCTAACTTGACCTTGGGTATTCCGGTTTGGTACCTTGACCCCCCAGCCGCCACCCCCCCGGGTCACCCCAAACCTTACATGGCTTTGACACCGGTTCAACCGGTCCCCCTCGCTTCCTCCATAGCCACTGTGCCCCCAGCACCTCCACAGGACCCTTCTCCTGTTGAGTCGGCTCCCGGGAAGAAAGGAAAAGCCCGCAGGGGGGCAACCAAAGACCAAACCACCACAACCACCTCGGCTCCTCCCCCACCCTCGAAGCCTTGTGCCTTATGTGATGTCATCGGTCATGCCACTCATGCTTGTTTCGAGTTACCCCGTATTCGCCCCATGGTAAAAGTCGCGTTCCCCGACACTACGGTCCCTGAAACTCCCACTCCTGCTTCGACCGTCTCCAAGAACCCCAAGACTCTCCGCACCAACAAGCCTTGTGCTTTGTGCGGTGTCCATGGCCACTACTCCCATCATTGTCCTCACCCGACGCATTACCGTGACTCCCTTGAGGTAATCCGCGAGTATGAGGTTGAACAAAATCAATCCGCCTCTCCCATTCTCGCGCAGTATGCTGCAGCCCAGCCTGAGAATTCCACTGATCCCATCCATATTCCCCCCCCTGATGTCCAGATGACGGAGTCTACAGTCACCATTCTTTACCTGTCCTCCTCTGCACGGCACTTGGAACCTAGCCCGTCTGCCGCCTCCCCCATTGTGTCCCTTGATACTCGAGATCACTCCACTGGTGTCTCTGTTGACCTTTGCAGCCCGAGTCCTCGCCATGTTTCCGATAGCCCTCATACATCACCTTGTTTGAGTTTTGCTCATCCTGCCCCTTCCCCCCGCCATTTCCGCTTGATGACTTCTGCCCCCTCACGCTGCCGTCCTTTCCTTTCACCCCCTCGTGTATTGTCTTGTCACACCACCTTGCGCATCCCCCCGTCCACATCCTTTATCGGTTACGCCGATGGCGCAAGTCGCTACTCCAGGAATCTTGCCTCGGCAGGGTGGGCCATCTTCACCCCCTTGCATGACCTCGTTCCGTCTAACGGGGTATGCATTGGTTCTGCCACCAACAATCAGGCCGAATACGATGCAGTGCGTGGCCTACTAGCTGATGCTTTGCTGCATCGCATTCGCCACCTGCACGTTCGCTTGGATTCCTTGCTTCTTGTCATGCAACTAAATGGTGTTTATCGTGTGCATAACCCTGTGCTGTTTCGACGCTATTTACGAGTGAAAGCCTTAGTACGTGCGTTTGAAACCATCACTTTCAACCATGTACCCAGAGACCAGAATCACTACGTAGATAGTATTGCAAACCATGTTCTAGATTGGCATTTATCACACACAATTCATACAGGACAATAACATTAAATCAACCATCAAAAGACGATGCATATCCATAATATGTGTCGCAAACCATATATTGATGAGTCCATTTACTCTGATACATACGACATGCCCATAGCATGTTCCAAAAACTGGGGGCACCATACGCCCCCCCACACATATACATCCGACATGCCCATAGCATGTTACAAACCAAAAACAAAAACTGGGGGCACCATATGCCCCTCCCTACACTATAGGCGGCACCCCCTGCCCCTACATACATCAAAGGGGGCACCATATGTCCCTAATCACTATCTGGAGGCTCCCGGGCCAATGGCTCTGCCCCTGCAGCATGTAGATCACGCATAGCTTGACCAGCCATCGCCATGCGCCGCATGATACCTCGCCACTCCGAGGGGAGACCAACACATGGCTCTATGTACTGGTCATCTAAATCCTGCCACCCGCGCTCCGATACTCCGGTCAAAAGCTGCTCACATCTACGGCGGATGTCCTCCAGTAGGGCGGCTGCATCCTCATTCTGCGCTGCTCTCGACCCACTCGGACCTGTAGCTCCAGACGCTGCCGGTCGTCCCATATATCCGGCCGGTTTTACCGGTGCTATATCTGCATACCAAAAGTCCATGAATCAGTATCATTATTTACTATTCAAAAACTTTAAACATGCCCATATAAGAATAGCAATTTGTCACTTACCATCGGGCCCCCAGACTCGACCAGGCGGAAGTGGCAGATCCGGATCCCCACAGTAGCTCATCCCACTATAAGGGTAGTCGTCTATGTACAACGGCATCTGATCCCAATGGGCAAAAAACTCCGGTCGAAATGTTCGCCCGACCGCCCCTCCTCCTCCTTTGCAGAGTAGTCGTCCCCAACGACGCATCCTGGGCTCTCTGGGGCCCCCATCTGGAAGCTGCACGCGAGGCCTCAAGGTCGGGATCTTCTCAAAGAAGAAGGCGCACAACAAAGTCCCATATGAGCAATCATGATTCACCCGCCGCTTGCATAGCGACAACTGTCGCTTTAGCGACACCAACATCATTTGGGCCCACCCAAAGTAGGTCCCACTCAACACACTCTCCACTATCATCATCTGCCCACCGGTGATGTGATGGAACGCCTGGGTGCCCAGGATACGCAGCACAGCTGCGGCCACTGAACGGGTTTCTAGCCTCTCTAGATCCCCGATCGATATCCGAGTCCCCTTGACTTGGAAACCCGGTCGACAATGGCGTTCCACAAACTCCATGATATGCCGCCCCCGCGGCAACACTGGCTGCGTGTCTCCCACTATCCCCAATGGTGGGAGGCCGGTCAGGAAATACACATCCTGGACCGTCAGTTCGATCCTGTGCCCCTGCACTACAAAGATCTCCCGATCTGGATCCCAGTAACTGATAATCCGGGCCAGTAATGATTCCCCTGCTCTCATCAACGGGTTCTCCACAAACTTGAGAACCCCAAATCTGGCCAATACACGACGAACGCCCTGATCCGCCTGGATCTCTGCCCGAAGTGTTCCCAGATCCCTCTCTCTCCAGTTGACTCGTATCTCTGCCATACCTGCACAAACACATTCCTTTTGTCAGGGTACAGATCGGGCAACCCATAACCACACACAAAAACCCAACTCCCAGCCATCAAACAGCATCAAGCTCCCCTCCCAGGTCGCAGCTTTCTGCCCATTTCTGGACCAGGTCGCACCTTTTGCCCCAAAACCTGCGTCCTGGGTCGCACCTTTTGCCCCAAAAGGTGCGACCCGGCCGTAGAGAGGAGGGAGGGGTTGTTTCTGGGGTGTTGGGCCCTAAACTGCAAATCTAATCCATCAAAATGCAAGAGCAAGGTTAGGCCTCTTACCTCCAACTGACAGATCTCGAATCCAACGGTCGGTTTGTCCGCTACGTTCGCCGCAAGATTTAGGGGCTTCTCTCCTCTCCACATTCACCACAGCAACAATAGCAAATGAATGATTTTGGAGGGAAAACTGCCTCATTAAAAGAGAACCCCCGTTTCTTCTTTCGACTGCTGCGACCACACCGTAGCCCCGTTCGACGAACCGTCAGCACCGCTGGATAGATCTCACCGAGCTCTCAAATGGGTTTTACTTAGTTTTTGGTGATTTGCTACTTCACCCGGACACATTTTTCCACGAAGGGTCACTTCACCGCTCCTCAAAATCGAATTTCCTCGCTTACGACACTTGTACTGGGGGCACCGTATCGCCCCCTTACTTGTCCATGTTCGTGTTGATTTTCGTCATGAGTACCCACCTTGTACTCATGCTTCTATGACCCCCCATTGGGGCCTTTATTGTGTGGCAGCACTATCTAGTCGCCCTTGCTTAGAGCATCCGAGTTGAGTCATCATTGCATTCATGGAGTCTATCCTACATCCTTTTACACCCTACTATAGCCCTCCATTCTTTTTGCTTGGTTTCTCTCTTGTGTCGCATCTCATGACCTTCAGCCCCACTGTCCCCTGTCCCTTTCGATATTGTGTCAGTCGCTGCCATGTCATTCATGCCCTTTATGCTCTAACAAGGGAAGTCGTCCATTCGCCAATCCACCCTTCCCATTTCCGCCATCATCATTAGTGTCAGTTTGTCCGTCACTCTATTGCTATTCTCTCGTGCCTTAGTTGAGGATCTCTCATTGCCTCACCTAAGGCGGGCCTCCTTCTGTCGACCTCGACACACTTATTCCAGAAGCAAGGTCTAGAGGGCGGTGTACCTTGGTTCCAGCTTCCACTTTTGTTCGGTGCCTCGGATCAGGCAGGGGGATTTCTTACCTCCCTTTGACTTGATTGCTTCTCCAACTCCTTTCAGCATGATCGAGATTCGTATAATGGACAGTCCAGTGACCCAGCAGCAGCTCTTGATGATTCCCGGGCGTGTGTGAGATGTCTCAGCCCTCATGAGGGGGTGGCCCTGCAGGTAGCCCCCCACATGCCCGGATGACCTCTTCATTGCAGCCTTTGATGCCGCTCCAGATTTCGATGATGTTGGCCTTAGCCACTTGCAGCACCTCTATGATTTGCATGTATCAGTCAGATTTTGTGAGCCCTTCCCCATTTACAGGGGGCATTTGGGTTGTATTTATCTCATGTACTCATATGATATTGTACTAGTCCTGGCTGTTATCCCAGGCACAGCATGTATGTGAGACTATTCATTGTATTTTTATCTGGCTCTTGATTATGCCAGCTGTACTCTATGGTTCGGTCCCTTGTTCACTGGACACACTATTCTTTTGTACTTTGTCACGGCGGCCATAGGTATGCCTCCCCCGCCGCCTTCAGCACAGGTACCCTCTCATAACAGAGACTTGTTGCACCTGCGAGTCTCGTCTCCTCAGGGTCTAGTCCTTCAGCACACTATCTACCTCATATTTCTCTCTCTGACATACCCTTTGTTGTCTAGTGATTGTTTTCTTACAACGTACTTTGGTCATACGATTTGCTCCTGACACTCGCACGCTGGGGGGCAATCTGTTACACCATTTTTTGGTCATCTAACTCTTCATCATTAGATGGACCCAAGTACACCATGTAAGACCAGTTTTACCCCAAGTAAAACTGCTTTCACTATGTTAATTAGGAAACCCTAAAAGGAATAATTAATTAAACCATAATTTAATTATTATTCCCAATCATGTTTAACCCAAAAACAAAGAAATTAATGAGATAAACCCATAGTTATCTTATTATTTTCTAGGAATAATTATTTAAATAATATTCCTTGTTAAAGATGACCAAATCAACCACCATTAATCAACTAAATCATTATTTATTTGATTATATCCCAACCACTTCCTTAAAAAGATAAATAAATCATTTATTTATTTATTTTTCACTAATCAAGGGATTTGACCCAAGTCAAACACCCTTTCCCTCCAACAAATAATAATAAAATATTTCATAGAGGTGGATCTAGATTTGGTTAACATTATTTTAATCATGCACCAAGATCTAGAATGACCCAATATTTTGTTATAAATAGGAGGGTTTTCCCCTTCATTCTTCACCTTTTGTTGCATACTAGATCACTCTGGATCTATACACTCGGTCTCATTTTCTGCCATTGTTGCTCCCATTGAGCTCTACCTTTTACATTGGGTTTTCTACATCTGCAAGAGAGAGAAAGCTTAGATCTGAAGTGCTGAGGACTACAAAGAACCCATCCCATTGAGGAGATCTGGATACACCTTCTTGTTTCCTCCCAGGTGCCCTGTAATATAAAAATTCATTCAAAAATTGTGTTCTTGTCTTGTCTGTTGGATGCATGGAGCAAACTCTTTAATTTATTGCTTAATGTCTTTCTATTTATAGATCTGTTTGTTGCAGCGCTTTAACTACTAATTGTATTGTTGTTAGGGCTATTAGTTATGCGTAGCTAAAGTGGTTCTTTTTCGTACACTTCGACGAAGAATTCATACTAACATACACGATATGGCCAGACTCATTTCTTCCTCTTCTAGAGTTGGTTCCCTGGTGTATAACCTCTTCTTTTGAAGATTCTTGTTCATTTTCTTCTTCCTCTTCACAATCTATGTAAAATAATTTCTTCTCAGCGCACTTATGGCCTTTAGTGTATTTTCTATCACAACTGTAGCAAATCCCTTTTTCTCTTTCTTTCCAATTGTTGTGGTGTCAACATTGTAGGTTTTGGAAGTCTAGGAGTAGCAACAGTTCCATATTTATATATGTGAGTGGTAGGCTTCCTTGTTACCATAATTTTACATTCAATTTTTCTTGCCAACCTTAATGCCTTTTCCAATGAATCATATTCCCAAACACGAACTTCATGTTGGATGTTATCCTTTAAATTCCCTATGAAGACATCAATCCTGTGTTCCTCTGGAATATCAGCTACCCTTATATTCAATTTTCGGAAGTCCTCAATGTGCTCTGCCACTAAAACCTTTTGTTTGAGATTTATCAATTGGCTAAAGAAGGTGTTGCTTTTTGTATCTTCATAATTTTCTATCATTTCCTCCATAAAAATTTACCAAGTGACAATTTTTTTACAAGAGCAAAGTGATCGATACCATACAAATGTATTTTTTTCTAAATGTAAAGTTGCAATGCGTACCTTTTGTGTGTTTTGCACATTATTGAGATCAAAATATTGCTCCATCTGTAGTATCCATGTTACAGGATCCTTGCCATCAAAATTCCTCATATCCACCTTTGGAATATGGTGGTTTTTCCATCCATAATTAGAGTTTATGAAATCACGATTGAAATTTATTTTTTTTTCATCATGAGTTTCCTCTACTATCTTTTCGCCATTAGGAAACATTTCTTGTATCAACTTTGCCAAACCTTTAATGTCTACTTTTATATCATTCTTCATGTTTTCCATTTTTTCATCAATCTTAGCTTCCATTTCATCCATCTCAGCTTCCATTCCCACTTCCATGCCTTCCATCTTAGCTTCCAAACCATTCATCTTAGCTTCCATGCCTTTCTTCAAACCATCCATCTTAGTTTCCACGCCTTTCTTCAAAACTTCCATTTCATTTTTTGTTGCTCTTTGCAATAGCAAAAGTTGGTGCACTTGCTCTTGTAATTTTGATATCTCATGTTGTGTTTCTTCATCTTCATGAGTCATAGTAGAGCCTTCTGAAGGCTTAATTGTTGGCCGGATAAATCTATCTTGCGGACAAGATCAATCTCCCTAGTGTCAGAAGACAATCTAGCAACAAACGAACAACTAAGTTTGTCTTTCTCTAAATATATTCGTTTTATAAATAAATGCTATGAAGGTGTCGATCCTACCTTAGATCCAAATGCTTATTTTCGGTCTTAGTGCTTCCGTCACATCAATAATCCTTCCATTGCAACAAGAGATCTTTCGTCACAATAATAATTCTTTCCGTCACAACAATAGTTCTTCCATCGCAACAAGAGTTCTTTTGTCGGAACAATAATCCTTTCGTCGCAACAAGAGTCGTCTTTTGTCGACCTGCAATCACAAACAAGAAAATATTAATAGCACCTATATAACAAATAATTATAAAACATACCTATCATAGTGATCAAGGAATCTATGAAATATATTACCAAACGACAACTTATTGAAATAAACAATCGAACAACAATTTATTGAGAAAAACAAAACTTGATTGTATTAATCTTAAAATAACAGAAGAACCTTACAACCTTCAACTTGATGTTTTAAAAGGCCTTCTCGGGGTCCGAAGTAGGAGTCTCCTCTACTTTGATAAGTCTTGCACTCTTCCTCCAGGAGCACATAGAGGTATGTGATCTTTCCTCTCAAAATCTCAGCAGAAAGAAGACTAAATCTCAACAGCACTTCAACTCAATCACACATAAAGCTTGAACTCCCTTTGAGGCTACCCAATGCCTCTTTTTATAGAGCATATGAGGAGGTCAGGGTTCCACCTTTGAAGGGATATAATCCTCCTTCAAACGGATAGGCTCCTCACATCAAGGGATTAGTTCCTTAAGGTGTGGGATACATGCACCTTAGTAAAGCGTACTCATCCCCAAAAATTCTCATCTAGAACCTTCTAGAATTGACCTCAAATCAGTTTTTTGACTTTACTTTCTTGATTTTTTTACTTTGAGGACGGTACGCAGGCATTGCAAAGGAAAACTCCATTCTGGAATGCAGGTAAGTAGTGTATTACCTGCGTACCCAAGCTAGGAATGCAGGTAGGCTTCATGTTATCTGTGTACCAAAAGTTTCAGAGATTTTTAGGGTTTTTCCTCCTGTTTTAGGGCTTGAAATGAGGAGTAAAGGTTGTAATACTTGTAGAGGAGGCATGTATGAGTGTTAATGAGCTCATACAGTCAGCAGAATGTCAAGGTGACAATTTTTAAGTGCAACAGATTGCCTCCTAAAGTACGAAGTCTGGAATATATGAAGATGAAGTCTGTTATATATGAAGAGTGAAGGACTTTATCATTTCAAGGATCATCCTGTGGACACCCCAGTCGGAACTTGTAAAAACATTCAATGAAAAATATATATATATGTAAACATATCATCGTTGAGGTAGGCATTCCCATACTTAGATCAAAACTAACTAGAACACTGATTTAAATTGTTCTGATACAGGAATGATTTTCAATACATCAACAGTATAGACATATGTAGACAAAGCATGGACGCAACCATTTTTTTATGAATATTCTACTGTATAAATGAATAACAAAATTCCTCGCAGCCTGGATGGTGGTAACTAGATCCAGGGTCTTGATTTCCGCTTCTCGAACTAGTATGATTCTATCCATGTCAATGAATGTGTCGAAGTCGAACATGATAGAAACCACTTGATTACCAGTAAATAATGTAAACTGTTAACAAGTGTGAGAGTAACCACCATTAATTTCAATGGCTCTCAAAGTACTCAGTACAATCCATGAAATGTGAATGAATGAGCTGAAGTTGAACATGTCATGGAATCGTTCGATCGAAGGTCAATGATGCAACCTGTCGTCGAAGGTGAGAAACCTGCCATTGAGGCATGCAGATTTCAAGGTACTGCCGATTTCTGGATCAACTTCCTAGATAAAGAGTTGTCGTTGATAGAAAGTGATCCGTTGTAGGCAAGCCCACAACATGAAATCATAGATCAAGTTTTGAAGAAATATATTGGCAAGGACTGACTCAAGGATGGTCAAAATGGATGATAGATATTTCACAAATGAATGGTTTGTTTGAACTATCCTCTTGAACACATAACGACACTGCAGATGGTTTGGTGACAATTCACCCAAAGCTAATACCCAGAAACTGGCTGAAGACTTTCAATATGGTTTGATTAACTGTTAGGTAAAGGATTTTCCCAACCCAGGTGAACAAAAGTGTCGTGTTCAAGAGTGGTTAACGGTTTTCTGAATATCAAAATGTAACAAACAGGTTCATTTTTCTCTCTTTTCCCCTACCATTTCTGGCAAGTACCTCTTTATTTCTGACAAGCTTGAGGAGGATAACATTTCCTTGTTTATAAGCTCATCCTTCGAATGAGTCCAACTTAGTTTAAGATTCAAACCCTAAGAAGGAGTGGTTCGTTCCTGTTTAAAAATTGAATAGGTCCTTTACTGTTAAATTTTAATGAGTCCAGTATAGGAGAAACTCAGTGTTTTTTCAATTTTAGAGAGTCAAAAGAAAAAACTTAAGAAGACTCCGTGGGTGTAATTTTGCATAAATTTAGTCTCTCGAGCCCGAAAAAGGATAAAATAATGCGAGAGAGAACTCTATTGACTGTAATTAGTCAACGTATACCTTTTTCGTAAATAGTCCATTTCAGTCTGTAAAAGGGGTAAACTTATACTGAAGGGACGATCATTCATTTACTTTAACGAGTTCGAATAATCAAGTGCTCGGAAATCTTTTCAATTTTCAAGCGTCTGAAAAGAGCTAAAACAGGACTTCAAGTTTTCGCTTTTTGGTAAATTTTTTAAAGAGTCCGAAATAGTGATAAAAGTATGCTCTTTGTTGAAAAACGATCAATTTTCCTGAAAAATCCAATTTCTGCAACAAAACCCGAAACATTACACATACTTGTTTAAGATAAATGAAAATTCTTTCAAAAATTACCTTTTCAAAGTGAAAAATAAACAAATTAAAAATTCATTTATTCGAAAAAACTTATAAAAAGGACTTTTCTAACTTCATTTTTATTATTTGAATTTAGAGTGAAAAAGTACGGGCTTTTGGATAAGAAAAAAATCTTGTGAAGATTCTGGAAAATCCGTTTGTCGGAATCAGAAACCGTCAGCTCAAAGTAATCTGTATAAATTTTGGACCATATAAGGGCCCAAGTTGATCTCCTGATATGGCTAGTTAACAGGTAGGACACATAGGACCAGTGTTTCTTGTTTGTCAGCCACCAGCTCGAAGTCGAACTGGAGGACATATATTTTTTTAACTGGTTTGTCCAAGAGGGGCAGACACTTATCTCTATTCGCGACTAGACCAGGTGGCCAGTCTGTTGCTAGTCTCAAAGTAGAATTTTGCAATGGTTGAGTAGACCCCAAGGATAAATGGATAGATATCATCCGTCCTGAGTTCAAATTTATTGTCTTCATTGTTACTAGACTGTACAAGAATGCAGCATTGTGTGTTGCCAATCTCATGTTGAGGGCATTGAGATTGTTAGATTTCTGTAGACATATTTTCATTGGTTGAACAACCAGCTCTTTTTCGTTAAATATTTTCATACACCGGGATATACTACCGCGGCGACAAAGACACGGTTTTTCTTCCAGGAGAGTAATGGGATGATTCAAGTAAAAATCATTTTCAACACTTTCTAAGTCCTATTTTTTTTTTTTTTGTATTTTAAACCGTCCAACACAAGACGATGTATATTTTGAAAGCAAACTTCTATGCTATGATATATCACTATTACCAGCTAACTATGAACATGTTACTGAATGTTTTTTAATTTACTGCTTTTTTTATTACAAATTTATATTTATCATACTAGAAGCAACTGCATCTACTAAAGTATTTAAATGTCTTGGAATATGTTGATACTCAATGTGATCAAATTCACGTTCCAAGAGACGAACTCTTAAAAATAACCGTAACAACACTGGATTTCTAATGGCATAAAACCTATTAAGCTGTAATACAACAAGTTCATAATCCAACCTAACAATCAAACTCTGAATCCAAAATGATATGGATTCGGATAATAACTCAATCACTGCACTATACTCTGCAATGTTATTCGTTGTTTGACTGAGGCTTACCCCATGCATGGATACTAACTCGTCAAAGGGTGAATAGATAACCCAAGCTGCAGAAGAAATGTTCCATGTACTACGACAATCACCATCAGCAAAACCAATGTAGGTTTAAAGGGACGTCGACATCTGCAATATCTAGAGTAAAACACAGATAAGCAGGAATAGTGATAAGCACAAACTCTAAACTAGGCATGCTTTTCTAATCTAAGACCCACCAACGGTAAAGAATCTAATCTAACTAAAAATATCCACACCAAGTTTAAGCATAATACTTCTTCAAATAAAGCTCATTTCTGGGTTTATCTAAGGAGACACCGTCAAAATATATTAGCTCATAGGCCCCTTTTGCCAGCTTTCGCTTAACAATGAAAGGACCATGCCACATAGGCACAAATTTTCCAGCCCCTAGCTTATCGTTGGCTTTATCGTACAATAAAACTAGGTCTCCTTCTGAAAAACTACGAGGGGTAACATTTCTATCGTACTGAGCTTTTATTCGCTTGACATGAGCTTCATTTGCTAATGTAGCATTTCGTCGATTCTCATCTAGCTGAGCCAAGTACAAAAAACGCTTCTCCTCTTTAGACATAGCTGGGAGTAATTCTATGGCTAATTTCAATGACGGAATTTCGCATTCAAAGGCAACACAACTTCCAAACCATAAAGCATTTGAAAGGGAGTGAAACCAGTTGATGTTTTCACTGAGGTTCGATATGCCCAAAGTGCTGAAAATAACATGGAATGCCAATTTGACTTATGAATACCAGTAATTCGTCTGATCATAGTGACTAAAAATTTATTGATAGCTTCAACCAGACCATTAGCCCACGGGTAATATGGAGTAGAACTATCGTGGCGCAGGCCAAGTGGATCTGTCAGTTTAGTCATCATGATATTCCGAAAATGACTTCCATGATCTGTAATAATGGCTTGAGGAACACCGAATCTTGCAATTATATGATTGAACACAAAAGTTGCAGAAGTCTTGCCGTCTGCCAAAAATGTAGGCATCGCCTCGGCCCACTTAGTAAAATAATATACTGCAAAGATAATATACGCATGCCCCCTGGCCGAGTGAGGGTTACATGTAATAAAGTCGATACCCCACTTTGCGAAAGGACCGACAACAATTATTGGGTGAAGAGGAGCAGGTGGTTCACGCATTTTACGATCAAAGACTTGACAATTGTGGCATTTTCGAACTGCATAAATACAATATTTGAATAACGACGGCCAGAAATAACCAGGGAGCAATATGTTTTGGGTTGTGGAATACCCAGACATATGACCGCCACATGCTCCAGAATGGCAGTCATTTAGAACCTTCTCAGCTTCTTCATGAGTAAGACAGTGTCGGAAAACAGAATCTGCTCCATGATGATAGAGTGTATCACCAATAATATTGTATTTTTGGGATAGGAAACATATTTTCCATCACTGAGATCATGAAATTTCACGCTGAAAATATTGGGTTTGGAGATAAAAAATAATATCCCCATACCATGGATCAAGAGTACTGATAAGAAAAAAGGATTCATCCTCAATGGGTTGCTCCGCCACAGTTTCAGTATCAGTAGAGGGGAAATCACATATCAATTATGCAAAAACCAAAGATTTCTTTGCCTTGGATTTTTCAAATTCAAAGTCAAATTCCTGCAGGATAACTATCCATTTGGAATACTTGTCCCCTAGCATTTTTTTGGAAAAGATGTACATCATAGGGTTATAGTCATAAATTACTGTGGTTTTGCGTAATAAGATGTAGTGTCGAAATCTTTGGATAGCTTGAACAACTACCAAGGCCAATTTCTCCACATGTGTGTATTTGATCTCAGTCGGATGCAGATTTCGACTAAGATAGTAAATCACATGTTCATTGCTAAATTCATCTTCCTGAACTAAAGCCATCCCAATGGTGGAATGAGAGGCGGCGAGATACAAAAAATAGTCCTAGTTGTAGTTGGGAGGATGCAATAACGGTGCATGGGTCAATGCGTGTTTGAGTGCATCAAAAGATCGGTTAGCAATCTCATCCCAAAAGAATGGAATGTTCTGTTTCGACAACCTGGTAAAACCCTTTGTTAGCTTGGCGTAGTTAGGAATGAATCGATGTAAAAATTTTTCTTTCGCCTGCAAACTTTGGACTTGGCGCAGAGTCGAAGGAGGAGGTAGATTGACAATAGCTTTGACCTTCGACGGATCAACGCGAATGCCTTCTTTCGAAACAACAAATCCCAGTAAGCGACCTAATTCTACATAGAAAACACATTTGTGTGGGTTCAGTCGAATTCTATAATGCCTACATCTCATAAAGATAGCTCGTAAATGAGTGAGATGGTCGGCCCTACGCGATGAATGAGAAGGTAAATCATCGAGATAAGGCTGCAAAATGTACTTAATGTCATGAAATGCATAAGACATAGCCCTTTGAAAAGTTGCTCCAGCATTCTTCAATCCAAAGGGTAGTTTGCAATAAGCAAATGTCCCCCATGGAAAAATGAAAGTTGTTTTTGGCTAATCAGCAAGGAGTATGTTTATTTGATTGTAACCAGAAAAACCATCCATAAAGGAAAACATTTCACTGCCGGAACAATCATCAATAATTTGATCGATATAGGGTGTTGGATAATTTTCTTTAGGACAAGCTCGATTAATATCCCTATAGTCAATACATACTCTTATAGTTCCTTGTTTTCTGTTAACAGGAACAATATTTGATACCCAATCCGTTAACATAATTGGATAAATGAAACCTGCACGAAGTAATTTTTCAACTTCGGCTTTGATAGCAACAGCTTTTCGCGTATGTATCTGACGTAAGCATTGTCGGACAGGTTTGGCATCCGGGTAAGTCTTGATTTCATGTACAACAATTGATGGATCGATTCCTAGAATTTCCTCATATGACCAGGAAGACACGTCACATAATTCTTGAAATAGGGATTTATAAGATTGGATTTCATCGTTCGTACAACAAGTGCCTATATGAATGTTTTCAATTATTCTTGGTTTAACTAAAATGTCAATTGGAATCGTTCGAGAGATATTTTCCAAATTTAACTCAGAATCAGGATTTTGCAATTGATTCTGTGGTTCTTTAAAATTTTCAGCAGTAAAAATAGAAGTGAAATCATTTTCAAAATGATCGAGCTCAGGTAAAAATGAAGATCGATGATGTAGATCTTCCCATGGTAAATCGTCAACAGACAAAAGTTCATGAATCTGCTCATCAATATGAACAAGATCGGGAAATTTCGTTGTGGCTGAGCTAGATATAGAGAGTGATTCCTCATGGATCCCATTCATTGGATCAGTTTCGGTTGAAGAAGGATTGGAAAGTGACTGTACATCCTGATATGCAATTTCAAAGGGACTCAAAGGCATTGCGCCATCAAATGAATCCAACTCGGAATCAGAAGGTATGATCCAAGGATCATCAAACGTAATGGTATTTGATGAAATAATATGAATATTTGTAATAGGAGGTGATACGTTAGGAGGAGGAAAGGAAAAAGCTCCTAGTAAACCAGAATCTTTAATCAAACCTACCCCAACATCCTTGTAAGGGATAGCCATTTTACCGATGTGCTGGATAGTTTCTGTAGAGGTTGGATTGGATGAAAATTAAGTGAGTTGATCTATTGTAACAATATTTCCTTGATGTGGAAACTTGATAAGCCAAAAGACCGATGAAACAACAACAATCATAGCATAAGACCAACTGCGACCCAAGAGAAGGTTGTAATCTAGAGGGGCATCAACCACCTCCACATTTATATTTACAGTTTTTCCTTCGACCCCTATAGGTAAATCCTGCAAAATACCGAAAGGATGAAACCCTCGGCCATCAAAAGCCTTTAGAATTGTCGGAGACTAATTGAGTGTAGGAGAACGAAGCGATTTCCAACACTGGATCGACATAATACACATAGAAGCCCCTTCATCAATCACAGTCTGAAAGATCGGTCTGCTTTTTACTAAAACTGGAATCTAGAAAGCCATTTGATGAGGTAGGTGGGGTGTATTATTCTCTGAATTGAAGATTATTAGGTTTGAATCCTAAATATCGACAGCTCCTATGGCAGACAAAAGTAATTTACGCTATGCTAAGCACGATTGCAACACTTCCAAAGCCGACATTGTTGAAGGGGAAATAGCTAAGTCCTCAACAATGTTGTAATTTTGAGCATCTCTCACATGTGGATTGAAAGCCAATTTACGAAGTACACCTTTAGCAGCTGGTTTGATTACTAAGTCTGAATTAGGTTTCTCGATCTGTAGCGGATCAGAAATGGGAGGAGGTGTAGTTGATGTGTTTGAATTAGAATATTCTGCTTCTTTACCACCAACAAGATTTTTACTACTATAATCTTGTGATTGCATCGCAATCCTAACATGAGACATCATCATAATAGGTTCCTCTGAGACATTCGAGGTGGAACCAATCATCTTACTGTCTTGATTTGGAAAAGGATCCTTCAAGATAGCAGGTTGTTGAGAACCTTTAACGAATTTCGCAACCTCCACTCGATGTAGGCATTCCTTAGTAAAATTATCCTTGTCGCAAATGAAATAAGGATAGCGAGGCTTGCGTTTTTCGTCATTAGATTCAGTTTTATCTGTTTTCTCTTTTGAATTCTTTTTATTTTTATTCTTCCCCTTCTTTTTACAGTTAGATTTAGATTTTGTCGTAGATGACTCTACGACATGAATGTCGGCAGAAACTTCAGCGAAAGATTCTCCTGTCGGGGAATCAGGTAAAGTTATTATAGGAGAAGAATTCTTTGAAGATTTATTCTTTCTTTTAGTATTAACTGTACCAATCATACCCTCAGCGGCATGAGACCCTGAAGGAGCTGCAGTTATTTGACCTTGTTTTGGAAGATCGGGGATTTTTTCATGTAAATTACCTAACTGCGTATAGAAGAGGTCAAGGTACTGAGCTTGAGCAATGAATTTATCCTCAGTAACAACTCCTGCCTTAGCTACATCTTCAGTGATTTTGGGTAATAATTATTTAACAAACCATTTCGCCAAAATTTGATCCGGAATGTAAACTTTCACTAAATGCCTCCTACGTCGCCATTCATGAATATGATCAGAAATATACATGGACATGGATTGCTTTAGCGAAGTCAAAAGTTCCGTGCCATTGTTGTATTAGACAGGCAACTGAAAATGAGTTAAGAAAGCAGGTGCTAACTGACTGAAATTATTAAAAGAGCCTTGTGGTAACTCGATGTACCATTTGGCGGCAAGACCAATAAGAGTTCGTTGAAAAAGACGTAAGTGAATTGAATCATCAATTATCGAATTAGATGCACACCAAAGGTGATAAGTCATAACGTGATTTGACGGATCCTCTCCTAACTTACCCTCGAATTTCAATATATCATTGAGCAACTTATGAGGCATTGGCAGCCAATACGGATGATAGAAAATTGGATCATTCGTAAGGCGTGTCAAATCAGGTAAATCCAAAGTTGCAATTAATGGTAACTAACGGTTAGGGTCACGAAAACCTTGAGTAGCAAGTGCAGTTCCGGGAGGAGGATACCCAGGATAACTGGGAATTTTATTTGCAGTAGGAATTGTGTAACCCCTCGGGAATCCAGGATTAACTGGACCAAACTGGGGTTGTTGAGGTTGTTTATAAGTATAGCCAGGGTACGGTTGATACTGATAAACTGGGTTTTGTGAAACGGGACAGAATTGAAACTATCCCTGGTACGATTGATACGTGAATTGTGGTTGACTTGTGAAAATCGTACTTGTACCAGCTTGTCGTGCAGGTATCTGGACCAAAGTCTGAACTGAAGGTCTTGACTGGGGTACAGAGACTTGAGGGATTTGCACAGATGCAGGGATAAAAGAACTCGGAGCTACAAATACTCTAGAAATAGGTGTTATAGGTTGAATATATGTTGCAGCAGTTGCAGTAGTTTGAGGCAGAGTCTGAGGTGTACTAGGCCCAGACTGCTGAACAGAACCAGGTGAAAGGATTTGAACAGTAGGCTGGACAGGGTGCTGGGTTGGACTAGAAACCATAGGCTATCCAGGTTGAGTAGGCAACTGCACATTAGGTTGCATAGTCTGTTGAATTTGGGACGGATCCAACACCATGTTCATTCCGGAGTATTATCCCGCAGAAGGTTGAATGTAAGGACCATAACCTAGTTGAACGTAGGGTTGATAATTAAGAGGTAAATTTCTAGCTCCTTGTACAAATGATTGACCAGAAGGCAGTTGAAAACCTTGAGTTGGGTACTGACCTTGAGGTTGATAACCCTGAGGCGCATAATGAATCTGGAGTTGATAAGGGCTTTGAGGAACATACTAAGTTTTGAGTTGACCTTGGGGTATGTACTGTCCTTGAGGTTGTTCTCCAAAATAATATTGTGCTACAGTTTTTCCTAGGAAAAAATTACCCTGTAGTTGCCCCCCAGGCGCTAATTGACTGCCTTGAGTTTGACCCGCAGGTGGTAACTGACTGCCTTGAGGTTTCCCCCCAGGCGGTAACTGGCCACCTTGAGGTTGCCCCCTAGGCGATAACTGACCACCTTGAGGTTGAGGATTTGGAATATTACTAGACATCATAAATCTTTTCTCTACATTCAACGTTTCAGTTTTAATTCCATTAAGACCAGGTGATAATACTTGTTCAAACAGTTGAGGAACTGCTCCTGAGAAAGTACCAGAAAGAGCCTGATACCCCGAAGGAACAGAAGGACCACCGTGTAAAAATTCTTTCGGTGATTGGGAAAACATCGATGACTCTCCTGCCATGATGGCTGAAGGATAGTAACCTATGGGTGTAGGATGAAATGAAATTCGAGGTGGAGAAAAAACAAGACCCAGGTTTTCTAAAAAGTTTGTCAAAGATAGATACCAAGCGTTAGTCCTAATAGGGCTATAGAAAATGGATTCACACTCCCGAAGATTCAAAGACTGAGGGGATTTGGGAAGAGATATCTCTGCGTCTGGACTAGTAAGTTCTTCAATGGAAATGAGGCCAGATGGAAGATCTGTAGTAACAATACTTCTTACCCTAGGTGAACTAGGATCGCTAGAAGTTGGAGTACTAAATCCTGAGGATGTTTCCAAAATAGAATATTTAGTGTCAGGCTCAGAAATTTCAGGTTCGTCAGCTAGTTCAGTGGAAGGAGAAATACTTCCAGTAACTTCAGAAACTGAAATCGGTTCAAAAATATGCTCTATTGTGGGTATTTGATGATCAGGATGAACAAATATAGATGAACTTCCAATTTATGTTTATTTAATTCTACTGCTACTAGATGATACTAGAGCATGCAGCCCTTCAAGCTGACTTGGTGTATACTCAGGGGGCTTCCCCTAAAGTCTTCGGGATTGTCTCAGTAATTCTGCCACGATTAAATATTAATTATTCACACGCAAACAAAGAAAATTTCAATAAAAACACCTAAAGTCTCTAAAGAATCAAACAGCTGAATCACACGCCTAAAAATCTAAGAGTTCAAACCACACACGAATAGTAACTTCTAGTACTAAAAACACTAGTTGGTGATGAAATCCAACTTAGTTGAAGTTTAATACAGAAAAGGCAATTGGAACAGTTACCTCGACAACCTACTTAATGAAACAGACTGGCACAAGTTTCTTCACAAAACCATCTCGAGTGAAGACAACCCCCCAGGGAGTCCAAGTGAGTCTAGTCGACGTTTGCTCCAGGTACAGTGAGATATTTCCTTCACCGTCACCTTAGGAAATAATCTTAAGCTTAGGGACACTAAGGTTACCAACAGTAACAAATACAACTGGGGGAACAGTCTACGATCCAATCCCACGCGCAAGGGAAGAGTAACAAAGCTCAATCCCCTTGAAGGCTCCTCGACATCATCAATCCGAGGTTTACCGACAAGCGACCCCAGGCTCCTCAACAATGGTTAATCCGAGGTTTACCGTTTCTAATGCGCGCATAATCTTCTATCTTTCCCAATGAAACAAAATTATTTTCTCAAAGGTTCGGACATGATCTCGTGATTAACTCCTTTAAGAGAAGCTTCCCAGATTGTACCAATTACAGTTGGATTTATTTCCTACCGCAAGATTTATCTACTTGTTCGTTTTTACTATCTTGGAGAGTTAATTACTCCCTACTCCAAGATACTAGCCTAAGCTATGTTGGTGATAAGAGCCCTAGAAATAAAAAGATTACTAGATGAATTTTAATTAAGTGTTGTTTTTATGGGTTGTTCTTTAAGTCAATAGGTATGGAAATGAAACTTTGATGGTGTGAAGACTCGACTTCCAAAAACACTAAAAATGCACCTAAAAATGATAATCAATTCATTTTTCCTTCAATGAAATTCTAGCTAAAGAAAGAGTTCGAGAATGCAAATTCTTTTAAGAGACAATTCTTTCTTTAAACACGAAGAATAAATGGAAGAAAAACTTTTTGTCTTTTCAATACGAACTCAAAACGAGACAAATAATCAATGCTCACAAAAAATCCCTTTCACTTTCAAGACTCGAAACTACAAAAAACAAGTTTCCTTCAAAAGAGATCTACAAATTCTTAAAAGCACTCAAAACTACAAAAACTAATTTTGAGATCTACAAACTTTAAAAATCTAATTGAATAAAAGCTTTAAATTTTTTTTTGAGAATGTTTTTCTTAGTTGTTCAGCAAACTAAGGATTCGTTTGTCCAGAATAACAAATAAATCAAAAACATCCAGATATGTTTTATAAAAATGAAATTCAGAACTTACAACAAAGTTGGTTCGAAGATTTGCAAAAGAGAAAACTAGATCTATTTCTCAAAAAGAATGAATTTCACAACCAAGAAAGACTCATCAAGAAGATAAAAGATACCAAGGTGATCTAAGGCACTTTTAGGCTTCTAATATTTGGGTCACTATAGAGACAAAGCGAAAATCAATCTAAAAATGCAAAAATTCTAGAAAATCATTCAAAACAAAAGTGCTATGAGACTCATTCACAAGAGATTTTCGACAGAAAACATACAGATTTGGGCAAATACTAGGAATGATAAATAAAATTGAAACTTAAACTAAAATAAGAAATCTAATTTTTTGAAGACTTTTAACAGGGTTTGCAGCAATGTGCGATCCCCAGAAAAGTTCAAGAGAAACAAAAACAAACTCTAAAACTTTCAAAGCAAAGTAAATCTAAGTTACCCAAGCCCGTAAAAATCAGAAAAAAATCAGAAAAAAACATTTTCTAAAATAAAAACAAAGGAAAATCAAAACAAATTCTTTCCCCAGCAGAGTCACCAATTTGTTGGCCGGATAAATCGATCTTGCAGACAAGATCGATCTCCCTAGTGTCAGAAGACAATCTAGCAACAAACGAACAACTAAGTTTGTCTTTCTCTAAATATATTCGTTTTACAAATAAATGCTATGAAGGTGTCAACCCTACCTTAGATCCAAATGCTTATTTGCGGTTGTAGTGCTTCTGTTGCATCAATAATCATTCTGTTGCAACAAAAGATCTTTCGTTGCAACAATAATTCTTTCCATCGCAACAATAGTTCTTCCGTCGCAACAAGAGTTCTTTCGTCGCAACAATAATCCTTTCGTCGCAACAAGAGTCTTATTTTGTCGACCTGCAATCACAAACAAGAAAATATTAATAGCACCTATATAACAAATCATTATAAAGCATACCTATCATAGTGATCAAGTAATCTATGAAATAAATGACCAAATGACAACTTATAGAAATAAACAATCGAATGACAATTTATTGAGAAAAACAAAACTTGATTGTATTAATCTTAAAATAACAGAAGAACCTTACAACCTTCAACTTGATGTTTTAAAAGGCCTTCCCAGGGTCCGAAGCAGGAGTCTCCTCTACTTTGATAAGTCTTGCACTCTTCCTCCAGGAGCACATAGAGGTATGTGATCTTTCCTCTCAAAAGCTCAGCAGAAAGAAGACTAAATCTCAACAGCACTTCAACTCAATCACACATAAAGCTTGAACTCCCTTTGAGGCTACCCAATGCCTCTTTTTATATAGTAGATGATGAGGTTAGGGTTCCAGCTTTGAATGGATAGAATCCTCCTTCAAAGGGATAGGCTCCTCACATCAAGGGATTAGTTCCTTAAGGTGTGGGATACATGCACCTTACTAAAGCATACTCATCCCCAAAAATTCTCATCTAGAACCTTCTAGAATTGACCTCAAATCAGTTTTTTGACTTTACTTTCTCACTTTTTTGACTTTGAGGAGGGTACACAGGCATTGCAAAGGAAAAATGCGTTCTAGAATGCAGGTAAGTAGTGTATTACCTGCGTACCCAAGCTAGGAACGTAAGCAGGCTTCATGTTACCTGCGTACCTAAAGTTTCAGAGATTTTTAGGGTTTTTCCTCCTGTTTTAGGGCTTGACATGAGGAGTAAAGGTTGTAAAACTTGCATAGGAGGCATGTATGAGTGTTAATGAGATCATATAGTCAGCAGAATGTCAAGGTGACAGTTTTTAAGTGCAACATTAATGGGTGTTGAATTATTTTTAGGGGCCACTTTAGAACCAAATAATGATATCTATTCTTCAATATGCCTTTGGAATAAATTCAAACTAATTTTTTTCAAACGAGACTTATGTAATTCGAAAAAAGTACACACCTTTTTCTTGCTTTTTAGGAGCACGATATTGAAACTGAATTATCTCTATGATTTCATATCTTCAATATCTAAAATTTGGAAATGAGTTAGCCCTCTAAATCCTCTTTCGAGTGCCACAAGTCTGACCTGATTTGGATTCTTGAAGACAAATTTTTGCCCAATATCCTACGATGACCTAATTATGGACTAGTTTAGTAGAGCGAACTTGTACGACTTTCCACGTGTCACTTCTTCCTCCTTCAGCTCTAAAATTGATAGACAGGAAACTGCATTCCGTGTGCTTGCATCCACTTTTTATAGAATTCCAATCTGATGCTCAGAGAGAGATTTATGAAGATTTTCCCACGATCACCTCTTTGAGATGAAATTCGGGAGCCTGAAAAAGTCTTAACTTCCACAGAGCAAATCTCTGACAATATTGCAAACCAAGATCTGAACCTTCGTAGAAAAAATGTTATAGCGAAAATGTCATGATGACCTGTTTAGGTTAAATTAGTTAGCCTGCAAAAATCCCTAACTTCCACAGATCATATCTCCAAAAATATTATGAACCAACCTCTGAAATTTTATGACGTTGTTCCTCAAGATTTAGCTTCGCACTCTAAAAATTTCAGCTTTTGAACCTTTGTACAAAAAAATTTAGAGTGAAAATTCCATGTTGACCTGTTTGGAGCAGTGAAACCCTAGAATCCAAAGCTCTGATACCAAATGTTGTGAAACCAGCTCCAAAAATAGAAGAAAAGAGATATCAACGCCTTAGAAATAAGCCACTTCAAGGGGGAAACCTCTAATACATTACATGAATGAAAAATTTTTGGATGATACAAATGAAAAAACTTCCTTTCTATATATAGGAGTCCATGGGGCCATAATGTAATCATACTCGGCCACAATGTAATCCTAGCCGACCTAACAATAACAATGTAAGGGCACAATAATAACAATATTGGGGTTACAAGGGTATAATAATAACAATAAGGGGGCTACACTAATAACAATAAGGGGCTAGACTAGTAATATAGGGACCTAACAAAATTTTAGTTGGATCTCATTACATCCCAAAGGATTCCTTCCATAGATAGGATTTTTAATGATTTGCACATACTGGACAAGTCTATTGTTGGGGTTAGCATTCAACTGATCTGACAATTGAGGACACATTGGAGGTTGAGGATTAGGAGGTAACTTAATTGGATTTGGTAGTGTGTGATGATATTGAGGGATCAATCCCAAGGGTGGATTTTCCAATCATGTAGGACGCTGCCAGTTTGGAGGCCACATCGAGTTTTATGCAAGTGTATTTGACCATTGTGAGGGATAAGAGTTATTGACTAGATTTTTCCATAATGGGTTTGGATATTTTGGATTTGGCCAAAATGATCCAGCAAATGATTGATTCATCCATGGTGAAGTCAGATATGATTGGGACTGCTAGGCAGAGTTAAGGGGTGATTTTCCCTGCCATGCATTTCCAAGATTTTGTTGTTTCATGTATTGTCTAGAATAAAGTGAGGAGAGGTATTGCATCATACTTGGAGGATGTGATTATCATTTTCGATGTTGAGCCATTAGCTATACAAGTTCTGATTCTTCCTTGGCTTCCTTGAGTAAAAATTTAATCTCAGAATCTATAAAAATTGATCTGAAAAATGCTCTTTAGTGCAAATAGCACAGGTTCGAACCATGTCCATCGGGCATTCCCTCTCCATGTGTTTCTTTAACCATTGTGGACAAAATATGGTTAATGCTCATTTTTCCTGAACTTGCTTTTGTTTGGCCTAAAAAACATCTAGTTGTGTAGTTCGTGTCCCCAAAATATCAGTTTTAAAATATTCTAAAATATTACCAATTCCAGTGCGCGTTACACCTCCTCCTGTGGTTTTTCTTATTCTGGTGAGGGGATCCCGTACTCCATATTTGGCTCATTTACTGCCACGTGAACACTTGATACACAACATAACAATTTTTTCATATTATTCCTGATAAATATCACCTTGACCCATTAAATTCAACGTTTCTATCCACTCATCTTTCATGCCTTCTATCAAAGAAGATTTTAATACTTATTTTGGTAAGGTGGTGTAGGGGGATATTTGTAAGTTGTATTGAAATATCTCAATGTAATCCTCTAAAATTTCATTTTCGTTTGTAGAAATTTTAAAGAATTCATCTTTTAGATTCCTAGATCGATAGTAATCTTGATATTTTGTAAGAAAGGCATTTTTAAATGCACCCCATGAATCTATAGTGCCTCCTCCTAAGCCCATAAACCATCGTAATGCTGCCCTTGTCAAAGTATAAGGGAACAAATTTAATCTCTAAATATTGGTGGTGTAATCATACCTTATGCACAAGACATCAAATTCAAGTAAAAATGAATTTGGATCCTCTGAAGTCATCCCATGGGAAGCTAGAATATTTTATAAAGGGATGGCCTTCATCGGGGAATTAGCCACTAGATCGACAACAGGATATTCTAATGTTAAGGTCTGGTTTTTTTTGTGCCCGATTTTCCATCTAATCAAAGATCTTCTAATAATTTTTAGGGATTTCTTAGTCAGTAGGTATTATTCGAGAAAGGGAGTTATGGATATTACTCAACTCCCTGGGAGGTTTCACTACACTACCTAAGTCTGGAATATCTGGTGTCTTTCCTTCTATCAAGATCATAGGATATCTAGATCTTGAGGATCTTGGAACTGCTCCACTGGTTTCTCCTTCTCCTTCTTTTAAATTACAAGAATTTCCCTCCTGTGAAGGACTAGAATGCCGAACAAATGTGCTTTGAAATATTTGCTCAGATCCTTTATTTTTTCTATGAATCTCAGCATGAGCTATAGTTGGTGATTTTTCCACGTGAGGGATTGCTATAGAGCCCTTCCCGAATGTTGTTCGAGGTCTTACTGATACTTGAGAGTAAGATTTTTAGATACTTTCGTCAATAAAGGTTGTTCTCCCAAGGCTCATCGGTCCCTGGGATTTTTTGGTTTTTGGTGCTCGTTTTCATTCTATTACTACCTGATTATTTTTCTTAGTCATACACACTTACACTAACTCTTTACTACATATTAGTATTTCAAATCGGAAAAGGAATTAAATACACATTTACGTCAATCAAAAAAAGAAAAAAAATTAGATACACACTTGCATCACTACTTTAAATCGGAAAAATAAAAATTGAATACATGCACTACTGAAAATAAAGAGGAAAATTGGATACATAGTTATATATCCTAATCACGTCGACTGAAAGTGGGCCCTGTGTGCAATATTTATAATTTTCACGTGCGTAGGTTCTTACCTTCCAAATTCAATACAGGGACTTTCAAAGAAAAAATTCTAATTTGAAAGCCTCCCTGACAACAACGCCTAAATTTTGGGCAATAATATGACTCCTGAAAACCAATCTTAATCCTGTCTCCCTGATTTCATCAACTTGGGATTCGTTTGTTATTTCAAGGCTATCAAAAAAGTATATACACTAATAAAGTCTTAGACTATGTAAAAGTGCACGATAAATTCTATTTGTATCATCATCGTAATTCAATTGTTGCAGAAATAATAATAACAAATTATTACTCTTACAGTTATAATTATGATGAAGGAAACTATTCTATCTCACAATTTATCTTGATATAATTCTGAGCGAATCCAATGCATGAGCGAAAACTATTGATCACATAAATGCTATAAAATCTCTATTTCAAAAGTAACTTCACGGATTCATCCATCCACATTTACATGTGTAAAACCATTCAATCAATAACTTCGGAAAATACTTAACAAAGTTCAAGATGCGAAATCCTATCGATTACCTAAAGCAAATAAAAAGGCAAATAAAATATAATATAACTAATGCAAATTACATAAAGGTAATTTGACTATCAATGATACATAATAGACAATTAAACCTCTAGTCATTGGGCCCACAGTCTCTAGAAGTACTTCCTAGACAAACTCAATCCAAAGGACCAAAATAAAATGTCATTCAACTTCATTACTCGAAAGTTTTTATAGAATAACCTAAAATAGGTTCAACTCATATTGTTGTATATAATATACAATGAAATAATAAATTGGATCATTAAAAATGAACAAAGAACAATAGTCTTTTACTTCGTTGTCTTATATATTACATTTTGAAAACTAGATGTAGAGTTATCCTGATAACCGAACGATTCTCAGGATTTCTCCCTTAACCATAAATTTCCATATACCAATCAGTTTCCCATTTCCTTTGTTTTCCAATCATGCCCAAACATTGAATTATAACCTGCTATTAATATGATGTTAGCTCAATCAGTATCTCACTTATATATCTCAAGGAATAATAGTCGTTCCTTTAGGTTGTTCTTCATAATGATTTACCCGAATTACAACCCTTTTGATATAAAAAAAACTCACATTAACTATATCATTTTCGAGTTACTTTTATCTTTCTTTTCTCTCGAATTATTAAAATTTGAGGATAAAATTTCCTAAAAATATAACAATTATTAAGGAAATAAGGAGGGAAATATTTTCCATGGCCCAACACATGACTGTAAAGATCAAAGAAAATAAGGTTAGAATCTTGCGAATCAATAAATCCTATTGTTAACAATAGAAATTTCCTTTGTGGTGGAAAAGTATACATTACTTCAAGGCTGGACATTGTTGAAGCTGACATAGCCAGAACTTAAACAATGTTGTAATTCTGAAAACCTCTTGCATGAGGATTAAAATCTGACTTTGGAAGAACACCTTTAGAAGGCGGTCGAATCACCATGTCAGAATTAGGTTTTTCAATATTTAATGGTTCATAAGGAGTAGGAATAGATGTGGAATATTGACTAGGTGAACTAGTATCGATTCCATTTATGATAGGACCCTTAGATCCGTAATCCTTATATCTTGTGGCTACCATAAATTTTGAAGACATCATCACGATAACCACTAATGTGGAAGAAGAAGAAGGGTTTTGTGAAACCATCTTACTGTCTTGAGAATGAAATGGATCCTTCAAAATAGTAGGGGTGGGTGAACCTTTAATGAATTTAGTAACCTCAACATGATGAGGGAATTTCTCAGTGTAATGATCCTCATCAAAAATTAGACTAGGATAACGAGGCATGAATCTATTAATGGTCGATTTATTCTTTCCATTAGATTAATATATGACATTAATCTCAAAAATTAATTTATGGACAAGGATTTTCTTTGGTTGAATCTGGTAAAGTTGCAATCTGAGTAGTTTTGGAATTTTTATTCTTACTCATAGATTAATGGCTAAAAGAACCAATGACACCATTAACGGCATGGGACCTTGTAGGAGTTGAGGATATTTGACCGGGGTGAGGCAAATCCATAATTTTATCATACAAAATACCAGACTATGTGTAAAAAAGGTGTAGATATTAGGAACAAGAAATAACCCTCTCTTTAGTTACAACACCTCCCTTGGCCACGTCTTCAGTAACGACTAAAAGAAATGATTTCTTAAAACATTAAGCCAAAATATGATCTGGAATAAAAACCTTTAATAAAAGATGTCTACATCTCCATTCACGTATATGATTGGAAATATGAGTAGATGAGGTTTGTTTCAGAGAAATCAAAATTTCGGTACCATTATCATAATGTATCGGTAACTAAAAATGTGTCAAGAAATCAGTGGATAAGGCGATGAAGTTATGGAAATATCAGGCTCACAGTAACTCGATGTACCATTTTGCTACTGAACCGATTAAATTTCATTGGAAAAGTCACAATCTAATGGAATTATCAATTAGTGAATTTGACACACCCTGAAGATGACATGTCATGACATGGTTTGATGGGTCTTTGCCTGAATTTCCTTCAAATTTCAGAATTTCACTAGGACACTTTGTATGAATTTTCGGCCAAAACAAGAAATAGTAAATAGGATCATTTGTTGGCTAAGAAAAATATGGTAAATATAAAATTGCAATGAATGGTAACTACCAGTTGGGATCATATTTTGAAAATTTATTACCCTACATGATAAGCCCAATACCCGGAGGAGGATATCAAGGATATCCTGGGATACCACGTACGGTTGGGGTTTGAATTCCACTAGGATAACTAGGGCAAGCCATATGAAACTATGGTTGAGACAAAATTTCATAATTATGACAAGGGTATGGTTGACTCTGGAGTGACATATTTTGGCCCATTTGCCCCAAGTAATATTTCTCCTGAAAGGGATATCCTTGCAAAGGTTTATCTTGGAAGAAATGACTCTAATAAGGTTGGCCTTGAAAATTTTGACCTTGAAAGATTTGGCTTTGAAACAACTAGCCACGAAAATCTTGGCCTTCATACAGTGTTTGCATAACTCGAATACTAGGTTGTCTCAAAGATATTTGAGGTATAGACTAGATCGTAGGACCAACATGATAAACATATTTGTAAGGGATATCCCGATTGTTTTTTTCCACCAATACTTCAGGGGTAATTGGAAGAGTAGTTTGAGATATTCCCAGGATGTGAGTTTGAGGTGAACACATAACCAATTGTTGAAAATATTTTTGTAAAACATATTTTTATAGGAGTATGTGGATTGCTCAAACCAAGTTGCTGACTTGGTTGATGAATAGGTGTTTATGGATTCACTTGTGGAATCCCCTGAATATGTTGCTAGACTTTTATTATAATATCTTGAACATTTTTTTTTCTGAATAGTACAGTAGGCTGAATAGGTTTGGTAGATTGGTACCTGTGGAGAAACTTGAAAATTATGTTGAAGAAATGAATGGTTCCAAATGGTATTCATCCCTAGATAAGGAGTTCTAACTAAGGGTAATAACACAACGAGTTGATCTAAACCTGCTTGAGGTATCTGACCATAGTTTTTATAATTTCCAGTAAAATTTTGTCCTCCAACCATAGGATATGATCCAGCTAAAGGTTTTCCTCCAGGTGGAGGTGTTTTCCCCTAAGGTGAATAATAACCACATCTTGGGTAAACTTGAAGATTGCCTACACTATCAAAAACCATGTTAATACAATGGTATGATGTAAAAATTTAGACAATATAAGTCAATATACAAGCTAACATAGTAGAAATTTGAGATGAAAGAGATGCTCCTGAAAAAGTACTAGAAAGTGACTGATATCAAGGAGGAATAGACGGAACACCATATAATAATTATTTTGAAGAGCTTGAAAACATGGATGTATCAATAGGAATAATTATAGAAATCATTCTTAACATATTAAATCCGGTCACAAAGTAATAAGGAGTGTAGTAAGGTGGAATACCTTGACCTAAAACGTTCAAAAGTGTCAAATACCAAGGATTGAGTTGAAAGGAACAAAGAATAAGGTTAGGAGAAACTGTTTGTTCATAGGTAAAAGATGGAGTACTTAGATATTGTTCTTCCTCGTCTTCAATAATATCTTCGATACTAATGAGACTAGGAGGTAGACTATCAATAATAATAATTTTTACTTTGGGTGAATGTGGAGTAGAAGTATGGGCTATAACATATGAAGGAGACTAATGTTCGGAAATATCATAATTAGGTTCAAAAATTTATGGCTTAGTTAGTTGTGTATCTGGAACTTCTCTAGTATCAAATTATGGTCTAACAACTTTGTTGATTACTAGCTCAGATTCCACTAAGTCTATTTCAAATCCTTGAGGTTGATTTACTTCAGTCTCAAATTCTACAGTGGTAAACCTTTCCAGTTGATCTGAGGTCCCAGATCCTGTTGATTTTGACCTTTTAGCTTTATTTTTTTCAAATTGACTCGTTGTATACTCAAGATTTTGACCCTTCATTCTACGCAAATGTCTTAGTAAGTCAACCATAATGAATTTTAATTAAGAATCCAAAAAATATAAAAATAGCAGCTAAGGCCACTAAAAAATTAAAATAAACAAATATCACACATTAACAAATCTAGGAGTCAAACCACACAAACAATCTTTTCACAGTGAAATTACTAATTGGTGATGAAATCCAACATTGCAAAAATTAAGGTGAAAAGTATATATAGATAGAGCGGGTGGAACCAGTTAACCTCACAACTTGCTTAATGAACACAATCTAGTGTAAGTAACTCAATTTATGCTACCTCGGGTATATTACCCTCCAAAAAGGTCGAAGTGATTCTAGTAAACATCTCTTCCAGGTAAAACATAGACCGTCCCTCCACCGTAACCTCAGGAAATAGCCCTAAGATTATGGTCAATAAGGTTACCACTTATAACAATTCAACTTGGGGGGATAGTCGCAGGTCAAATGTACACACAAGGGAATATTAACAAAGCTAAATTCCCTTGAAAGTCATCAACATGGATAATATTAGGTTTACTTACAAGCAACTCCCACGTACCTTTCGCCACCGTTTGTAATGTGTGAAAAACACTATACCATAACCAATGAAGTGGGGTCGATCACTCTCTTGGGTCTAATATGGTCTCGTCTTTGACTCCCTTGTAAGAGGAGCGTTCAAGAGAAAAAATGTAATAAATGGATCTACTCCCTACCACAACATTCTACTACTTTTTTATAGCTTTATAAAGTTAATTCACTTCCCTATTCCAAATCCCTACAACCTGATCTATGTAGCTGAAAAGAGCACTAAAAATGTAAGGATTCTAATCAACTTAATTACCAATGTGTTATTAAGATGTTGTTTACTCAGTAGGCGATGACTGTGAAACTGATGATATTTTGACCTGACTGAAAAATATAATGCAGTCGAATGTGAAATTGTAACCTTTTCATTGAATGAATTCCTAGTTATGAGAGAACAAGAGTCTTTTTTAGTTTGAAATAAAATGAAAAAACTCAAATTCCAATAACATTTTTTTCCAAAAAATTCCAATTTCACTTTAAAATAATTCAATTGCAGAAATTAAATCAAAATTTCAATTTACTTAACAAGCCAAATAACCATTAAATGTCCTTTTATAAGCAATCACTCGTAATTTTTCAAAATGCATCGAAATGAGTTTGGACTAATGAATGTTGCTAAGTCAATGATGTCTACAATGTATCTATGAACAACTTCAGTACTGAAAAAAGAATTATTTTCATTTTGAGTTCAACAAAAGAATAAAATATCACAAGAACACTAAAACTTTGATAAAACCTTACTTTCACTAATCTAAAATATTTCACAAATAAGAAAAGTAATCACAAAACCTAGTATGTTTGCAAGAAAAAATAAAGGGAGACAACAATATAACAACAAATAATAATTTTTTTGATTAATCAACAGGCAACTAGATGAAAACCTACCCAAATTTGTGAAAACAAGTAATCCTAAAAAATACTGCTTAATGACACCAAAAAAAACTCTTAAATATTAATTAAAGGTCATGAAAAGTATAAGAAATATTTTAAAAACTAAAATTCGGACTTTGATAAAATGAAAATCTATTTTTCAAAAAATTCCCAGGTTGTGCACATGTGAATAGTTAAGTTTTGTATGCATGTGCTTTGTTACTAAAGAAAAACATCACATATCTCCACTCTGTTGCTAAATAGAAACCATCGAGAATGAGAAAAATTAAGAAAAAAATAAAATTCAATAAAAAAATCACAAAATATAAAATATAACTATCTTTATAAAAGTGAGATCGGGCTATCAAAAATGGATCGAAAATAAAAAAACAAGGAAGAGGAAGAGAACGAGATGTTCCCTAGTAGAGTTTCCAATTTTTTATATTGGACTAATCCCTCTTTCGTATGAGAGAAATATCCCTAGATTTCCAAAAAGACCTAGAAACAAGTAGGCAATCAAACTACACATTCCCTGAGTCTATCTTTGCTTGAATCATAAATCTAGAAAGGAGAGGAAATGAAAACCATAGCTTATTATGACATGCTGGATGAATATCCTTGTTATGCCTCGATGCAACTCTTAAATACTTGAAACATACCTGCACACATAGAAATCATATCTATCAAAGGAATATGCAGCATATATGATTCAATAACTCAAACTAATGATAAAGGAGATTAGTAAGTAGCATCATTTCAATGGAGAAAATAACACTAACATAAGCCATTCATCAGATTCATAATGTAGTGAGAAAAAGAGATAAATTGTATTGACGCAGAAATATATAACCGTCTCACAACCTTTTCCTTGATGAGGTGAAGCTCCTCCCATAAGTCTACACTCCTTTCCTTGGATGATAAGCTCTCAAGCCTAATTTAACCAGCATAATTCTACCTTCAGTAACCTATCTCAACCCTTTAGCGTGTAATTTATTTATTCATAAAGAGGAGGAAGTTTCAAATATATATGAAAAATATGAGATCCACTAAAGGTGGGACTAGGGTTCCTTGAAGAATGGGAGTTATCTCCATGATATCAAGGGCTAGGCTCAAATAGGCACAACCTCGAAGCTTTTAGTTGGCATATATTCAACCAACAAGGCTTCTAGAATTAATTTTTTTTTTTTTTTTACTTTTTTTTTAGTCATGTGCGTGGTCTATAATGGAAGACATAACACAATTCTATAAGGATACCAATGGTAGGAACTTCAAATGCACATAAACTGACTAGGAAAGTGCACAAGTCACTAAAAATAAGGTTTTTGGCCATATAACCTAGAATTCTTATTTTCTTCGAGGTGATTAAGTTGTTTACTTGCAAGGTAGTTCTTTGGAACACATGAATTGGATGGCGAAAGATCCATTTTTACGGTCAGTTTTGAAGGTGACAAAATGACATGTAACACTCTCTGCACTGAGTTTTGAGAAATTATACCTGGTATGGTGCATGAAGGATTTCTAGTGGCCCTTTGCAAAAGGAAACCATGCCATACAAGGTATCTTCCCTCTAAAAATGCATCAATATACTCCTTCGGTAAAGTGACTTCAATTTTCATACTTTCCTTAGCCAAATGCGAAATCTCTTTTTTTTGTGAGCCCTTCTGGGCATAAAGTGCATCTCTAGTAAATAGAGAGACACTGTTGAAGAAAAATACTTTGATCAGAAGGATATCCCTTTAAAAGTGCACAATGGGAGAAAAAAAAAGAACCCTCTGAGCACACTTTAGTAAAACAAGGACCCTCTAAGTTCACTTCAGGAAAAAAATTACCCTTTGAGTGCACTGCTGGAAAACAAGGACCCTCTGTCCCTTCTAGAGCACACAACACAGTCTCAAGTAACAAGCCTTAAACCCTTGTTCTCTAAGATTCCCTTCTGCACTGAAAACTTATGCCAACCTCTCTCTCTCAATGCATGCCACAGTCTTAGAGCTTAGTGAGGGATCCTTTCAATCACTATTTATTTAAGTTTCACTCTCATTGTCTTCCCCTCTTTCCTTCCTAGTGCATGGCATAGTCTTAATTAACAAGCTCATCAACCTTGTTCCTTGTGTTTACCTACTACACTAGACCTTGATGTGCTCCTAATCATCGCACATGGAATAATTTTAATGAATAATAATGCTTTCGTAAGCCACTATTGGGCTCAACTACACTCTCATCATGAAGCCCTTCCTTCTTAGTCCTTTAATATTTCTATCATGAGAAACTTAATTCACGAGCAAGGTAGAGAGAGGATAAATGATTTCAAGATTATTTTTTCCTTATCATAATTGATCATCATTGGACAGAGTACCAACTCATCATGACAAGGTTTTTTTTGATAAATATGTTGAGTAGAAGCAAACAAGCACTTGCAGAGAAGAAGCACAAAGAAGAACCATCATGAATACATGAAGAAGGCCTTGGACCAAGAAAGAATAAAGACATTGCATGATGAATCAGGATATTCGAATATTTATCCAAGACCCTTTGGAGTGAGAAGATGAGAAAACAATTAGGGCTTTCATGAAGATGGAGTGTTTATCAGATCTATTATGAAGGTCAAGGACATGGCACCAAGGAGACTGAATTGGAATTAACAAATCATCATGAATCTCCATGTTATCATTGTCACTTTTTAGCTTATACAGGTGTGATCACATTGTCATATGTTTCCATGTGTCCTTCCACATCATCATGTAGACTATAATGATTTATTTTCAAGAAAATGAAAAAATGTAAATTTGTGGAAGTTCAAGAGTCACATGTGGAATATGAAAAGTCACATATGAAAAAAAGAGTTTTATAGAAGTTTGAAGGTCATTTAGGATTCCAAAAGTCTTATGGAAGTCAAAGGTCACATTGGAAGTCCAAGAGTCATGAGAAAAACTGAAGAGTCATGGGAATATGAAATTTCATTCCCCTTATTATAGATACACCCTCATAACTCAAAAAAGGGGATTTTGGAGGCTTTGACCTTGGAGATATATCCTTTTCTTCTTCGGATTGGCATAGGAGAGAATAATTCCTTGGAGAAGAAAGAAGTTACTTGGAATTCCACTATTGGTACTAGGGCCTCACCATTGTAACGATGTACTTGGATCATTCACCTAAATTTTGAAGCTCATTGAGCCAACACACTTTGATGCATGTATCGTGAATGTTTTAATACTATTCTTTGGATGTTTTCAATATATTTTAGTGCTCTCATGTACTAAATAAATTGAACTATTTCGGTGGCTTTGGTGCTTATCTTGCTGAATGTGTTTTGTATCCCCTTTCATGAATCATTGCTATGTTGTGAATTAATTTGTATGTTAATCAATGAATATTTTCTTTCTCTAATGTGCCTCTCTTAGAATAATACTATTACTTTCCTTATATAGTCACACTCTTGTCTCCCTCTCATGAAAGCCTCCTTTTACATGTTGCAATTGGTGTTTCAGAATGTCAACTTACTTGCTGACTTGAAAGGTTATGTGTTAATCTCTTATTTTAAACTTTGTAGCCAATGAAAACCTTACAATTATAGTGTTCATGTCGATACTCTGGATGGGGCTCCTAATCCAAATAATGTGAGGTCAAATTGGGACTTCAGATTGGGGAGAACCCCTATATGTTGGAGGTATCGAACACCGTCAACATTATGGAACTAGAAGGAGGGAAAGATGATACATTGTGTCCATTGAGTTTGTTTTGAGCCTCTTATCTTCAATGGCTCATTTCCACATCATAATCATGAGATTTTTTTGCAACATATCAAATTTCAAAGTCCCCATTGAAATAATCGATGACTTGTCTCAATTGAAGCTTGATGGGGAGGGAGAAACATTCATAGCTCAACATATATCTTTATTTCTAGATTTTTTGGAATATTATGAAATCAATTTTCAGGATATGGCTAGTAAAATATTCACCCTCACTCTTTAGGGTCAACTTAAGAAATGGCATTAGACATTACCTATGGCTTCTATCAATTCATGTGAACAACTCGCTATGGAGATTCATCAAGCTTTGGATAGGTATGATTATCAATATATTTTTAAAAGGATTGATTTACTTTGAATGAATATTTGTGAATCTATAGAGGATTTTTTTAATCACTTTTTTCACCTTTTCTATGAATTCCCCAAGGGAGTGGTTGATTCGCATTTCATAATTGAAAATTTTGAAAGTTTCATTCTACTCACCTTGAAATCTCATGGATCCTAACCCTTGGATGATTTTGTTTCTCCAACTTGTATTACTAATTATACACCCCATATTTTAGAGGAGAAACCTATTCCTCTTGCTCCTTGTCCTCCTCCTTTTCCAGTACAAATTTGGGTGCCTCCTAGTGATGATGTTGAAGTTTTGAAATCTAAAAATAAAATAGCTAATATGTCCTTTCAACCTCCATCAACTTTCCATAAACTAGATCCTATTGAGGATAACTTGGAATGGTTCAATAATGAGATGGATCCTAAAGTGAAAGTTTATCCCTTGGTTTTCCAAGATCAAATCAATGTACATAAGACTAATCTTGAAAATAATTCAAATTAAAATGTGGTTTCCTCAAGGCATACCCTAAAACCTATACAATCTATGTATAATGACACCATGTTCCTTAGCCCGCGTGATCAACCTACTTCATCTCTTAATTATCCTTAATCTGTAGTTTGAAGAAGAAATCTAGAACAAGATAATCATATTTCACATATAGAGTGAAGTATCGGAGATATAACTTATCTCCACACCCCCTGACCCCCTTTCAGGATGATAATTTTACATCTCTATTTGATCACCGATATTGTAATCTTGATAACCTATCAAATAATTCTAAGCCCTTCATTCAAACTATGACTTTGGAGAACCATCACCTTGAAATCCATGTTTCCACTAACACATATGGTGATGAGTACCCAAATACACTAGACGATATATTTTCTTTTGCTAAGGAAATGGATTTGAAACATATTGATTCAGAACATGTTTCTCATAGTGTACCATATATATTTATCTATTCAGATACTCCTTTAAATCAAAATGATCCTAAAATTACTCTAATTCATATATCTTCATATGCCCAACCTAAAGAGGTAATTTATTAGGTTTTTGAATCTTTGATATATCCTAGCCAACCTAAATGTCACATTGGTATAAATGTCTTTGATGATTATACTTATGACCCTGATATTAATATGTTGTTCATATAAGTTCAATCTAATTTAGTTACAAATTGTGCTTCTCCTGTTGAGCATTGTCATCCTTCCTCATCTATAGAAAACTTCTCATTATACCCATATATTTTTGATGAGTTTGTCATAATAGAAGTTCCTTTAAATTCTTTAAATTTTTATATGGTTGGTCATGGTTACAATCAGGTAAAGGATGGTGTCATCCTATAATCAAAGGATGAAAATTTTCAACCTATTATTCATAATCTATTCAACTATAAATCGTTCGATAGCAAGGAGGAAGATGTTACAACTCCATGTGATCATTGGAGTTTTCTTATTGATGCATTTAAATTTTGTACCCATCAAGATTCTTTTATGCTTAATCTTAAATCTAATCAAACCAGTGGCACCAACAATGTTTTCATTGATACATCTAATGATAGTGGTGCATGCCTACCTTCTTATTTTTCCAATCCACCCAAATTTTAATGTACTCCATTAGAAAGCTCAAATATATATTAGGAGTATGGGACACTTCAACCCTAACTCATGGTTATATCAGGTTCTCGTAATTCTATTGATCTCTATGAACTAAGTTGTATTTGGATTTACCGATAATTATTTCCTTAATTTTCATCCACTGTTTGTGAGTTCATTCATGAAGGAGTTTCACCATTTCCAAGTTCAATTATTAATCATTGGGGTATATTTTATGATCTGATAAAGTATTATTATTTGGTTAGTCACTTTCCATGTCAATCCTTTGTATTATACCAAGGGTTGGAGAGAACATTTTTCACAAATCCTTACAATTTCAAAGTCTACCATTTTGATCACCAAGATAAAGGTCATTTTGGGTTGAGGTGTTATCACCTGTATTTCTTTTCTGAAGTTGTGGAAAAGGAAAGAAACTCGAGGTAACCACAAACCAACCTTCAGATACAGAATCTAGCCAATCTGTATCCAGAGAGGGCTCTCTCTTTAAAATTTAGCTTTGTTCTTAGAAAGTTTTAGGCTAGTTATAAGTCCAAGAAATTTGGTTTGAATTTGAATGGTGGAATCCACCAACTGAGGGCAAGATTGAGTATTTTTAGGCCATTGGGCTATGGAGTCGAAAATATGGCTTTACTGGATTAAGTTTCTACACACAAGATGGCTTTGCAGGGCAAGATATCCAAACAGAGAACAATTTTAGATATTAAAGTGAATGGAATGGATTTTGAAGGGATGAAAGGCAATTAAGAATCTTTCAACATGTTCAAAGAAAGAAAGTGAATGATTACAAATAAAGAGCAGTTAATAATTCTTTACTATAGTAATCAAAATGTTTAAACCAGCGAAACAAGAGCAATTAAGAATTCGTTGCTTATAACCAGTTTAGAAGAAAACATTTAGAATAATCACAATTGAAATCAAAGTACACTTAAGTAAATTCTGATTTATTCTTTTATGTCAATTATTCAGAAATGGAACACAGTGATATTATAAATAGATATAAAACTTAAAACATAGGATAGAAAATACTTATTGAACTGTAGTCTGACACATGAATCCTGCAAAAAGTCTTGAGCTTCAAATCATCATCCAGCAAGCCACAAAGAAGTTTCTCCAAAGCACTTTTATTCCAAAAGATCAATGTTACAGCAAAGTAGTAGAATCCACCCAAAATACTTCCAAGAGTGAAGTATTTATACAAATTCTAAACTAAAATATCTTGAGAAAAATATCAAAATTGGTTCACAAATCTCTCCAACTATTTTACATAAATAGAACTTAAGTAAAGGACACTCAAACTAATGCATATATTTGGCACTATTTCTTATGGATAGGTGATGAAAAAGAGGAGAATTCGAATTTTATCCAACTCTTAGTTGATGATGATGCATCCAAGTCACTAACTGCTTCCTTTCTTTGTGCATTCTGCTCCAACAATTCTGCAAACTTGGGGTCCAATGATATCTTTGTATTCTCAATCCGTAATATATGTGTAAATATTGAAAGAAATTATTGTGGATTAATATTTTGGTGAGATAAACCTCTTTCAGTTTTCTAAAATTCCTCTCCAGCTGTGCACAATAGGCTCTGCAAAAACATGTGTAAAACTGAGTTTTACAAAGTTTGAAAAATAGCCTGTAAATATGTGCATGTATCTCTCAATATGAAATCACCGTGAAAAAACTGAGATAGGTTTTTGTAATCTGTATTTCTTATTGGCCACAATCTTCTCTGTAAAATGATGACTTAACAGGAATTTTCTGCAAAAAGTGCTTTCCAACATTGTTTAATATTTCCAAAACCATAACATCTGTTAGAAAAATGAGAGAGGTTTTTGTATATGGTCCTCTTAAGAACATAAACCTCCTTCATTTTTTCAAAATTCATCTTGTATTGATCACAATAGTGTCTGCAAAACAATGAATAAAACATGCAATTTCTGCAAAAATATTCCTTCTTGTTGTGTTTTTCATCTTTTCACTTTTTTGTTCTTTTGACTATTTTACTTTCACTTTAGACAAAATTCAATGTTGGTGAAAGTATTTTCATTTCCTCTTTTTACCATTTTACTGTCTCTGTAATTAATTTTACTGTTTACCTTTGACTGCTCTGTAACTTCATTTTAACTTTCATTCTAACTTTTACCCGATACACTTTAACCACTGATACTCTTTAGCTGTTATGCTTTCTAACCTCTGTTTGAATAGATTTGATAACAATCTTGGAATAGACAAGTCTTATGACTAGTATTAAGACTATTTATCCAAGGATGTGGTCTTCTGATCACCTGTAAAACAAAACAAATTGTTAAGAAAGCATTGGTTTGCAGGGGAGGTCGAAAATGTTTCATTTGATTTTGAGATGTCTGTGGAGTGAATCTAGAATGATTTTTGGGAGGTAAACCATGCTCGAATTGGTTAACAGAGGCTTCAGGTGGCGCAACTGGGTTACAAAGGGTTTTACTTCACAATCAGGTGAAAATGAGCAACACTAGGGTGTTTGTGTTTAAACGGGTAAACGGTTGATATTGGCGGGTAAGCTTTGAATGAACAGTGATTTGAACAGGTACTGGTTGAGGCGGAAGAACACTGGAATCCTTGAATTTCGATTCTCTTTAGCAAAGTAACGGTTTGCAGGTTTCAACAGTTGGTTTTTTTGAAATTTTCTGCATAGAAGACTGGTGAATGCACGAGAAAACGAAAACGATGCGGGCTGACTTGTTTTATTCACAAAATCAAAAGGTGGTGGATTTTTTATTATTTTATTGGATGACGTCAGCATGGTACAGTGGTCATGTCGCGAGCGGAAAGGTGGTAAGCGGTTTTTATCGCACCGCTTATGAGGGAAGGCAGTTTTAGGCGGAAGGGCAGTGATGCAATGCAATGACTGACACGTATCACGACACTGTTTGAAAACCACTTGGCCATCGCGCGTTATATTTCGTACGCGAATGGCCAGCGAAATGGATGAGGACCATAGATTTTTGATGGGTCGATCGGACGGTCGACGGGACAGGGAGATGGCGGGGAATTAACGGCGCGGGCCCAATGTAATTAACTGTTAATTAAACCCATCGGGCAGAGTTTTATTGGCGGGTTAGATTATTAATTAATCGTGGGGATTAATTAATCTCTTTGTATGGTCGGAGATGAAAAATGCATGGGGATGGACCATTTTCAAAGTTTGGTTTTAATTAAACTTTGGACCCTTTTTGTTTTAAACTTTTTTCATATATTTTTTATTATACGATAATTGAATTAAATTAATCCAATTACCATAGGGGGCGGGAATAGAACTAAAGATATATTTTTTAGCCAAAAGGGGGTATATTGTGGGTTTTTTATTTGAATAAATAGGAATTAAATACTTTTGGCTAAAAAGTCATAATATAAGGGTTTTGGGGATATTATTATAAAAGGATTTATATATAATAGGACAAGGTCATTTTTATGGGAATTAATACATAAGTTAGAGTTAATATGACCAAAGGACAATGTAAACTCAAAATACTCTAATATAACCAAGAAAATGAAGATTCAAAAGTAAATGGCATTATTATACTTTCATCACTTAGACTTAGAATAAAAGTGATTTTGAGGGTTTTTCATGAAAAATTGAAGGATTTTCCTAAGTAAAAATGGGATTTTACTTAAGAAAAGGTTTTTAAGAAGTGAATGAATGTGACAATGGATGATTTCAAGTACTTAGGTCTTTTCAATTACTAGGCCGAGGGTCCGGTCCCTCCAAAAGTCAAGGAAATGCCTTGAGCCCCTCTAATCTTCAAATACCTTAGCACTTAGGGGAAATTAGTGAAATGTTTAGGGAAAATGAGAGGGGAAGTTAATAATTTGACTTTTCTTTGCTGTGAACTTTTCCAATGTAGTATCTGCCTTTGTACTTGTGATGAAAGTAGAATTGAACACATTTAGAACCATCATTCATCACATGTAATTCTGCAACAACATCTACCTACCCTACTTACTTTACCCTACCATTTTCTCTTCTTTATTAGGGTGCACTTAGACTGGCAAACCCTTATCAATCTTCTTTTTCTTTTACATGGCAAATCTATCTATTTCTACACTTATTACATCCAAGGGCTCAGATTAAACTGTTGAGCACCTTTTATTAACTCTACCTATCTACTTATCCGCCAAGATTAAACTGTTTGGTCAGATATTTATTCTCTATTCTACAACATGAAATTGAAAAATGAATGAGTCAAGTTTAAACAGTTTGACTCTTCATAAATTGTGGCAAAAATTTGACAAGCTGCACACAATTGCTTATTACAGAAAATGAAATAGTAGTGGCATTTAGACTTGCACACTTTCCTTGGCCTTTCTTTTGATGGGGTTCATTTTCTTTCACTTTTTTGGCCAATTTTATTTTTTTCACCCTTTGATTTTTCTTTTAGGGTATACCCTCTTTACATTTTTTAAATTTTATGATTTTTTGATTTTTTAAGAATATGGAACACCTTTGCAACAAGAAAAAGGTTTGAACATATTACATAGTTCAACAAGTCAATCATGAAAAATGACACCTATTGGTATAGGAGTCTAACACTGGCTCCACTTGGGGATGGCTTTTCCTGGTGAAAAGTCAAGAACAGCAGGTCAGATGCCTCAAAATGTCTTCAACTGAACCATGTAATCTTCTTTTTCTGGTGGCTTTATTGTATATATGATAGTAAAACTTCTGAAGCTTAGGGCCTTCACTTCGGGCTTCAACTCCAGTAAGTTACTATCCACTCAAAACTTAAAACTTTGTTGCCCAGTTAGGAATTTTCTGCCTTGTTCCAATCCCAAACATGCATTTGTTGTGGTTGAAAATCTTGAATTGAATATAGTCCTTTTTCTGCAACCTGAAATCTGATCTGAAACTAAAACAACACACAAAAATTTTCAAACCAACTTAATGAAAAACTAGCTGAAAATTGAAAACTAAAAAAAATGCTCAAAATTCTAAGCTTATTAGCACTCATTTACCTACTCTAATCTACTAAAAATATTATTGAATCAGGTAATACAAAAATGCCAATGAAGCCAATCAAGTAGCTGTAAAAATAAATGGATAACTTGATTGCTTGTGATCAAAATTAGAAGTATGTTATGATCATGTGCCTTTATAATAAATGATATGATGTTTAAAGGCCACTTTTTATGTATTTGATCCTTATAGAGAGAACATGTTTGCAGATTTGGGCTAAAAATATTCTCCATATAATCTGATATAGGATCAATAAAAGTATGATGTATGTTATTTACTTATAGGCCTTCAATGACTGGTTGCTCAGTTGTATTCTGAATATTAAGCCTTGAAACTATTTCTTCAGTCTTGTGTTTGAAAGAATAATCATCCTCAATATGCAAGTCAAAAGATAGTACAATTTCCTCTTGCTTAGGAGAAGGAAGATTTTCAAAGAATTCTTTAGGATTTCGGAAATTGTATGACTGAATTTGAGAATGCAAAAGTTTGATTTCAATTTCAAAATTTTCAGAAATTATATCAAGAAGCCATTTTTTAATTTGAGGAGAAAATTTTCTTGATTTAAAAAGAAGAAAGAAATCCCTTAGAAAATCCTCATCAAGCTGAAGTTCTAATATCTCATCCCTCAAAATAGCTAGTGATTGTTCTGTGAAATTATCATAATTATCATCATACTGATCATATTTAGGCAAATCTTCATAATAAGGAATGTCATCAATTATAAACATTGGATCAGCATATTTCTCTTCCAACAATCCCAATACATCTTGATTAGATTGGTTGCATTCTATTTGAAAGTCATTATTTTTCTCAATAGGAGTACTATCAAGTAATGGGCCTTTTTGCGAAGGTAGAATAACATGAGCATCAACTTGTTCTTCTGTCCCTTCATGGATAAAAACCTTTGTACATTCATCAACATTCGAAGAAGTAGAAACAATTTCTTCATTATGTAAATATTTTGAGGATGGTTGCATGTTTAGAAGCAAATTGATTTCTTCTTCGGTGAGGGGGGGTGGGAATCTCTGAATTCTTAGATTGAAATGACAAAATTTTTTTCCCTTATCTAAAAGTTGATCATGAGGTTGATTATTTTCTTTAACTCCATTCAAAACATTAAATGAAACATCATTTGTTAATACAGAGGGGTTTTGTGGATCTTGATTTATCTCCTGATTTATTTCATCTTTGTTTAACTCCTCTTGATTATTATGAAATTTAACTTGAGAATGAAAGTTTTGGACTTCTTCTAATAAATCTTCAGGAGACCAATTTCCAAAATCTTCATCAATATTTTTAAGGTAATTTATAAGATCTTCAGCTTGATCACAACAATTTTCAGCTAATGATAAAGATGGAAAATATTTTTTGTAATGCTCATAAAATACCTTATGAAAATCTTTTAGAGAAAACAAACTTGCAGGTTTGAGAGCTTCATACCATTCCCTTGCTTTTCCTTCTAAGGTTCCCATGAATATCTTCATGAGGCAATCCTCATGCCAATCACCCTTCAATCTTGATGAGTGTATATGAAATTTAATGAGATGCAACAAAGGATTATCATTATTTCCATCTTGAAATATGGGCAAATTGCTACCCCAATCTACCTTTGGTAATTTGTGTGGAAATCCAGGTATGTGATTTCTGCTCATGGGAGCATATCTTCGTTTTATTCTTGGATCATCTTGAAAATCAGCCATAATGAAAAGCCACTTTATCTGTACAACCAAGTTAGATCTTTATATAAAATACAATACATATTGAAAACCATTCTTAACGTGAAAGAACATAATGTCTTGGATTAAGATCCAAGTTGAAAGCCTGATCTTTCCATATTGTTCTTCCAGGTTCATTCCTCCAGTGGAGTCTTGATTGTGAGATTGATTTTGGAGTCGCCAGGTGGATGATTTTAACCTTTGTGTGTCTGATCCCTGTCCACCATCATAGATCAGATCTAAACCTGTAAAACAATTCTGAAGAAAAAGTTAGTTCTTCAGGAAACCAAATTTTGAGTATTTTATGATTATTTTGTTTTTTTATGAATTTTCAAAACAACTTCTATGATTTCTTTAAGAGGCTTTAGATATGAGATTTAAACTTTCTTAAAGACTTATTAAACTAGAGAAACTGATGAAATGTTTGAAACCAAAGTTCAGTCTATAAACTAGACCAGATATTGACTGAAGTAGCGTTTATTTACTATGCAATTGTAGAGAAAAAACATTTCAAAGGCTACCTAGCTAATCTTCAGACTCCGTCTATAGTTTATAAATCAAAAAATAGTAACAATAAAATGATTCAGTTCCCCAGTATGGTCGCCAATATGTTATCACTCATATTTTCCTTGAAGTTGTGGAAAAGGAAAGTAAATCTGAGGTAACCACAAACCAACCTTCAGATACAGAATCTAGCCAATCTGTATCCAGAGAGGGCTCTCTCTTTAAAATTTAGCTTTGTTCTTAGAAAATATTAGGCTAGTTATAAGTTCAAGAGTTTGTTTGAATTTAAATGGTGGAATCCGCCAACTAAGGGCACGATTGAGTATTTCAGGCCATTGGGCTATGGAGTCGAAAGGATGGCTTTACTGGATTAAGTTTCTACACACAAGATGGCTTTGCAGGGCAAGATAGCCAAACAGAGAACAATTTTAGATATTAAAGTGAATGGAATGGATTTTGAAGGGATGAAAGGCAATTAAGAATCTTTCAACATTTTCAAAGAAAGAAAGTGAATGATTACAAATAAAGAGCAATTAATAATTCTTTACTATAGTAATCAAAATGTTTAAACCAGCGAAACAAGAGCAATTAAGAATTCATTGTTTATAACCTGTTTAGAAGAAAACATTTAGAATAATCACAATTGAAATCAGAGTACACTTAAGCAATTTCTGATTTATTCTTTTTTTTCAATTATTCATAAATGGAACACAGTGAAATTATAAACAGATATAAAACTTTAAACACAGGATAGAAATGACTTATTGAACTGTAGTCTGACACATGAATCCTGCAAAAAGTCTTGAGCTTCAAATCATCATCCAACAAGCCACAAAGAAATTTCTCCAAAGCACTTTTATTCCAAAAAGTCAATGTTACAGCAAAGTAGAAGAATCCACCCCAAAATACTTCCAAGAGTGAAGTATTTATACAAATTCTAAACTAAAATATCTTGAAAAAATATCAAAATTGGTTCACAAATCTCTCCAACTATTTTACATAAATAGAACTTAAGTAAAGGAAACTCAAACTAATGCATCTATTTGGAACTATTTTGTATGGATAGGTGATGACAAAGAGGATAATTCGAATTTGATCCAACTCTTAGTTGATGATGAGGCATCCAAGTCACTAACTGCTTCCTTTCTTTGTGCATTCTGCTCCAACAATTCTGCAAACTTTGGGTCCAATGATATCTTTTTATTTCTCAATCCATAATAGATATGTAAAAAGTGAAAGAGGTTATTGTGGATTAATATGTTGGTGAGATAAACCACTTTCAGTTTCCTAAAATTTCTCTCCAGCTGTGCACAATAGGCTCTGTAAAAATATGTGTAAAGCAGAGTTTTACAGAGTCTGAAAAATACCCTGTAAAGATGTGCATGTATCTCTGATTCTGAAATCACTGTGAAAAACGTGAGATAGGTTTTTATAGATGGGTATCTTAGGACCAAAAAAATCCTTCAGTTTTGTATGATGTATTTCGGATTGGCCACAGTCTTCTCTGCAAAATTATGACTTAACTGGGATTTTCTGCAAAAAGTGTTTTCCAACATTGTTTAATACTTCCAAAACCATAATAGATGTTAGAAAAGTGAGGGAGGTTTTTGTATATGGTCCTCTTAAGAACATAAACCTCCTTCCGTTTTGCAAAATTCATCTTGGATTGATCACAATAGTTTCTGCAAAACAATGACTAAAACATGAAATTTCTGCAAAAATGTTCCTTCTTGTTGTGTTTTTCATCTTTTCACTTTTTTGTTCTTTTGACTATTTTACTTTCACTTTAGACAAACTTCAATGTTGGTGAAAGTATTTTCATTTCTTTTTACCATTTTACTGCCTCTGTAATTACTTTTACTGTTTTACCTTTGACTGCTCTGTAACTTCATTTTAACTTTCACCCTGACTTTTACCTGATACACTTTAACCACTGATACTCTTTAGCTGTTATGCTTTCTAACCTCTGTTTGAATAGATTTGATAACAATATTGGAGTAAAAAAGTCTTATGACTAGTATTAAGACTGTTTATCCAAGGATGTGGTCTTCTGATCACCTGTAAAACAAAACAAATTGTTAAGAAAGCATTGATTAGCAGGGGAGGTCGAAAAGGTTTCATTTGATTTTGAGATGTCTGTGGAGTGAATCTAGAATGATTTTTGGGAGGTAAACCATGCTCGAATTGGTTGATAGAGGTTTCAGGTGGCGCAGTTGGGTTACAAATGGTTTTACTGCACAATCAGGTAAAAATGAGCAATACTAGGGTGTTTGTGTTTAAACTAAACTATTGATATTGGCGGGTAAGCTTTGAATGAATGCGTGATTTGAACAGTGCATCGGTTGGAGAAAGTAAGAACAACTGAATCCTTGAATTTTGATTCTCTTTAGCAAAGTAATGGTCGGTGTTTCAATACGCTGGTTTTTTGAAATTTTTTCTTACTGAAGACCTGTGAATGCACGAGAAAATGAAAACAACGCGAGCCGACTTGTTTTATTCACAAAATCAAAAGGTTGTGGATTTTTTATTATTTTATCGATGATATCAGCATAGTAGCTGGCTGTGTCACGAGTGGAAAGGTGGTGTGCATTTTATCGCACCGCTTATGAGGGTAAGATGCTTTTAGGTGGGAGGGCACGATGGGATCTGGGTCGTTGACACGTAGCATGACATTGTTTAAATTATTTGGCCATCATGCGTTATTCGTGACACATGGCCAATGGAAATGGATGACCCGAGACCTTTGAGACGGGTCGATCGGACGGTTGACGAGACAGGGAGATGGCAGAGTTTTAATGGTGTGGATCCGACGTAATTAACTATCAATTAAACTCATCGGGCGGAGTTTGATTGGCGGGTTGGATTATTAATTAATCGTGGGGATTAATTAATCTCTTTGTATCGTCAGAGATGAAAAATGCACGGGGATGGACTATTTTCAAAGTTTGGTTTTAATTAAAATTTGGATTTATTTTTTGTTTTAAACATATATACATATGTTTAAATGTTTTTCATATATTTTTTATTATACGATAATTGAATTAAATTAATCCAATTACCATAAGGGGCGGGAATAGAACTAAAGATATATTTTTTAGCTAAAAGGGGGTATATTGTGGGTTTTTGATTTGAATAAATAGGAATTAAATACTTTTGGCTAAAAAGTCATAATATAAGGGTTTTGGGGATATTATTATAAAAGGATTTATATATAATAGGACAAGGTCATTTTTATGTGAATTAATACATAAGTTAAAGTTAATATGACCAAAGGACAATGTAAACTCAAAATACTCTAATATAACTAAGAAAGTGAAGATTCAAAAGTAAATGGCATTATTATACTTTCATCACTTAGACTTAGAATAAAAGTGATTTTGAGGGCTTTTCATGAAAAATTGAAGGATTTTCCTAAGTAAAAATGGGATTTTACTTAGGAAAAGGTTTTTAAGAAGTGAATGAATGTGATAATGGATGATTTCAAGTACTTAGGTCTTTTCAATTATTAGGCCGAGGGTCCGGTCCCTCCAAAAGTCAAGGAAATGCCTTGAGCCCCTTTAATCTTCAAATACCTTAGTACTTAGGGAAATTAGTGAAATGTTTAGGGAAAAATGAAGGGGAAGTTAATAATCTTGACTTTGCTTCGTTGTGAACTTTTTCCAATGTAGTATCTCGTTTCTAAAATTTTCAGAGATGAAAGTAGAAATGCTCATTTAAACTCATCATTCATCACATGTAATTCTCAGCAACAACATATACCTACCCTACTTACTTTACCCTACCATTTTCTTCTTTATTAGGGTGCACTTAGACTCGGGCAAACCTATAACAATCTTCTTTCTCTTTTACATGGCAAACCTATCTAATTCCTATACACCTTACATCCAAGTGGCCCATTAAACTGTTAGAGAACTTTTTATTAACTCTACTCATTCCCTTATCCCAAGATTAAACTATTGAATTTAATATTTATTCTCTATTCTACAACATGAAATTAAAAAACAATATCAAGTTTAAAAACAATAACTTATAAATCAGGCAAAAGTTTTAAATAAGCGTATTATAATTGCTTTATTATAAAAAAACAGAAATAGTATGGTATTTAGATTTGAAAATAATTTTCCTTGGCTTTTCATTTGATAGTTCCTATTTTCTTTCACTTTTTTGGCCAATTTTATTTTTTCACCCTTTGATTTTTCTTTTTAGGGTATACCCTCTTTACATTTTTTAAATTTTTTGATTTTTTGATTTTTTAAGAATATGGAACACCTTTGCAACAAGAAAAAGGTTTGAACATATTACATAGTCTGGTCAAGTTTGATGTGTTTTAATAACGGTCTGCATAGACTAATGTGAGGATTTACCCTCCTTTTCAAAATCTTTTTTGTGATCAATCATTTTCTTTTGAAGCTAATCATATTATTGGAAAAGTATCTCTTGTTGAGTGCTTTAAAAGGTTTCAGTCATTAAACAGAGCAAAACTCTTTTGACGACACAAATACTAGGTTTGATTTGAAACATGTTTCTAATATTTTCTCAACTCAATATCCTAATTGGTTTCCTATATTTACAATGTTAGCAACTATTTTAAATGACCTAATATTTCATATTGTTCACTTTGCATGTAATTGGATACAAAGGGAACCAATAGAGAATCAATAAATTTTTATGTTAATCGAACAATATGATCATAATACTATAGATTCTCTTGTGATTCGAATTTCTTGATTGAAAAAACATTTTCTCATGAGTCTCAGGGTTTTCAAATTCGTTTCTTTGAATATCGAGATCCAATCATTGAATAGCTAGAGAAAGCCTGCTTGGAAACCCCTTTTGCAAATGACATGATTCGATATTCTTGATGGTTTTTGAGCATGATAAAAAAGATACAAACACATTCACAATAATCATCCGTGTATTTTTTTGTTTATTGTTCTAAGGAAAAAGTTAAAGTTGTGAAATGGATAGTATGATTTGCTACGACAAATATTTCCAGAATTAGCCAAGACCTTTAGTTCATTGTGAAATATTTTCAAGTTGTTACCTTATATTTTCCACATTGTTTTATATTTCTTTTAATTTTTCATGTATTTTTGTTTGTAGTTCGGTAAGAATGGTGGCTAAATTGGTAATTTCATTACACTTACCCATGACCTTCTAGATAGTTAGGTTAGGAGTACGTATAGTTGCATTTCAGTTTCCCTTCTACATTCATCCTCCATTTTCTCCCTCTAGTATTTCCATGTTTTTTTTCTTTTTATTTCTCTCTTGCATGATTATTTTAGTTTCGTCTCCATTTGTCATGTCCTTCTCGTTTTATCATGTATTTATTTTTTGTTCTTTTTAAATAAGAACTTGCATGAAATATGCTCTTGTTTTTCTCAAAATAAAATATGGTAAAGCATAAAAGGGAAGTTGTGATGACGAAAAATGCTTCAATAATATGTTACCTCTTCTCAATTTTTGCTATATATATTTAAAGTAAATGATGTCTGAATAGAAAATATGATTGATTTGTAAGGAAATCCATAAGAAGAAGCATGACACCTGTATCAATTCTAGGATCTTCATTCCTTAATTCGGTATTGTAATTAAATGGTGTTTTCCATGTTTATCCAACCGAGTAGAGAATGGAAAGAGGAAAATAAATAGTGAGAAAACCAATATTAGAGATATACATAAACCTCTCTTAGGGAACAACCTCTTATGATCTCAATAAGTCAGGATCAGACTTCTGTGCATGTGAAATAATAAACTCCTAACCACAATTCTATAAATAAAACAAATAAATGGTGAAATAAGATAAGGCTTCATATGCATGGTAGTGAAGAAAGTAACTTCGTCAGGGTACAAACCAGTCTCATGGAAAGCAAAGAAATTATTGTGTTCTTGTAGTGACTTTGTCGAGGTACTAAATAGGCTCACTAGCAGTGGATCAACAATAGAGATGAAAACTAATACTTTGATTATATTAAACTCAAAAGTACATATTAACCTTCTCCTATATCAAAAAAATTATTATTTATAAATCTTTGATAATGTGTTAACTAAGGAGAATAATAGAGGGAACTATGTCAATAATCAGGCCAAATGGGGAAGATAAGGTAATCCACATGATGAATCGATACTTCTTGAAAGACTAATACCTTTCACTTAAGGGTGAAACTTGAACAAAGAAGCTAGAGTTCTACCAATGTGTCAGCATGTGTTGAAACTAGGATCAACGCCCTCCAAAACTTTCCCTACAATTGATTTTTTGAGCCCATTAAGGATCTTATGGTCTGTCATTCTATGGTCACTTCCTTTTCAATTGATTTTGTGCTAAAAGTTTGGGTCTTCTTCTCTGATTCTAAGTGTCAAATTCACTTTTTCTCAAATTCTTGGTCCTTGATAAATCCATGAGAAAATATTTTTTATGCAATCCTATAATTTTGATAGTCAATACACACTTTCCATTGATAATTTTCTTCACTTTGGTTGCAACTGTATTTCCTTTCGAGTGAGTTTTCCCAACTGTCATCTTTTTCACACCTTTTTTTTCACAAGTATCACTTTCATGTTTGCGACTATATTTTATAATTTTTTTCACTTTTACAAGTGTAGTTTTCATGTTATATTTTGTTCAACATGTGTTCCCTTCAATTTCGTTAGCTTTTTCACGTGTGGTTTTCACACTTTATTATGATCACCAGTGTCACTTGTAATTGTTTTCACCCTTGTATGTGTCAAAACTTTGCACATTACTGGAGGAAGATATAGTGCATTTACTTACATTATATGGTATTATATATCATTAAAATATGCACTAGACATATTACTACAACTTAGCGCACTTTCTGGTTACAATCGATACATGTTTCCCAACTTGTGTTCTAAGTATCATAATGGGTTGTCTTAATTATTCCACTTAGAAATAAGTGTCATATTTTTGTTGTTTCAAGGTATGATTTTTGTTCATGATTCCTATGCATTCCCCTATATTTTATTGATGGATTTCTTATCTATGATATATTTTTGAGTCTCATTTGGATGCATATTCCTCTCTTACTTGACTTGTACCTCAATTATCCCTTTTGGAGATCCGTGTGGTCTGTATGCCTAGTGCAAGTTGTGAATGCATGAAATCTCTTAACAGGTGATAAGAACTGCCTATATATGAGAGTCATTAATGAAATCTCACACTCCTAAACTTTTGCACTAATTATTTCCTAAGGTAATATCCTATGGTTGCACACTCAACACCTTCAAATCATAGTCACCTAACCCTTCTTGCTTGCATTGACTCACTGCACTATTTTTTTCGCAATTGTACCTTGTATAGTGCATGAAGTATTTGTAGTGGCCCTTTGAAAAATAAATTTTTTCCATACCAGGTCTCTTACCTCTCATAGTGCATTAAGATCCTCCCAGGGAAAATTTACTTTTCTTCCACTACTTACCTTAGCCAAATGCAAAATCTCTTCTTCCAGTGAAACCTTCTTCGAGTAAAGTGCATATCTAGTAAATACTATGCATTATTGAAGAAAACCATGGCCAACAAGGACCTTTTAAGCGCACTTCACGAAAACAAGGACCCTTTGAGTGCACTTCGACAAAAAAAATAACCTCGTAGTGAACTTATATAATATAATGACCTTCTATCCCTTCCATATTACACAATGTAGTCTCAAGCAACAATCCTTAAACCCTTTTTCACTAATATTCCACTTTGCACTTAAGACTTCCACAAGCCTCTCTCTCTCATAGTGCATGGTATAGTTGTAGCATTCAGTGAGGAATCCTCTCAATCATTGTTGAGTTAAATTTTTCTCTCACTGTCTTCCCCTCTTTCCTTCCTAGAACATGGCACGGTCTTAATCAACAAGCTCATCAACATTGTTCCTTATGCCTTCCCACTATGCTGGACCTTGAAGTGATCCTCCTCATAGTGCATCATGTAGTTTTAGTGAACAATGGTGATTTCCTAATATAGTGTTCGACTCAGCTGCAACCTCATCATCCTTCCCTTCCTTTTATGTCCTTTCATAGGCCTATCATTAGTAGCTTCTTTCAGGAGCAAGGTAGAGACAGGACAGGTGACTTCAAGACTAATTTTTCCTTATCATCAATGATATTAATTGGAATGTGTACCATCTCATCATGAAACGGTGTTGTTCCCAAAAGATGTTAAGGAGAATAAGAAAATGATAACTTGAAGAGAAGAATAACAAAGGAGAACCATCATGAAGACACGAAGACCTTGCACCAAGACAGAAAAAAGACATTGCATGATGACATATAATATTCCTATACTTATCCAAGAAACTTTTGAGGGTGAGAATGACCAACAAGTCAGATATTTCGTGAATATTGAGTGTTGATAAAATCTATTATGAAGATAGAAGACATAGCAGCAAGGAGAGAAGCTTCACATTTCCACATCATCATGAAGGTCGATGATATCAATGTTAGGTTGCAACTTGTACAAGTGTCATCACTTTTTAATATGTTTCCATGTGTCCTATAACGTCATGATGTGGAATTTAATGATGTATTTTCAAGGAAATTAAAAAATGTAAATGTGTGAAAGTCTAAGAGTCACATGTGGAATACGAAAATTCACATGTTGACAGAATATTTTTACAAAAGATAAAAGGTAATTTAGGACACCAAAAGTCTGATGGAATTAAAAGTTTCACATTGGAAGTCCAAGGGTCATTAGGGTTACTCAAGAGTCAGGGGAATGTGAAAGGCCATTCCCCTTATTATAAATACACCCTCATAACTCAAGCAAGGGGATTTTGGAGGCTTGGACATTGGAGAGGTAGACTTGGCTTCTTCCACTTTTCTTAGGAGACAAAATCATTCCTTCGGGAAGCAAGAGGTGACTTAAAATTCGACTATTGGGACTAGTGCCTCACCATTGTAACTATGTACTTGGATATTTCACCTAATAATTGAATCTCATTAAGACAACACACTTTCATGTATGTAATGGGAATTTTTTAATACTACTGTTTGGATGTTTGTGGTATATGTTGTTCTTCTCATGTACTAAATAAATTGAACGATTTAGGTGGATTTGGTGCTTATATTGTTGAAAGTGTGTTGTATTTTCTTTTAGGAATTTTTGTTATATTGTGAACTAATTTTTAGTTTAATTAATGATTCTTTTCATTCTCTCGTGTACCTCTCTTAGGATATTACTATTAATTTCCTTCTAGGGACTCACTCTTGTCTCCCTCTTGTGAATGCCTCCTTCTACACTTTGCAATTGGTGTTTCACAGTGTCAAGTTACTTTCTCATTTCAAAGGTTATGTGTTAATCTCTTATGATACCCTTTGCAGCCAAGGAAAACCTTATAGTTATGGTGTTCAGGCTAATACTCCAAATCAGGCTCCTATACAAATGGTGCGAGGTCTACTTGGGAATTCACATTAGGGAGACCCGCTACATGTTGGTGGCATCCAACACCATCAATAGTTACAAAACTCAAATCTACACTTTTCAAGGACCTGGAGGTTAACATCCCTATTTATCCATCCTAAATAGTATGTCCTCAGATATGTAAGTTAGTGAGTCCTAATATTGGAACTAAAGTTTTGAAATTACTTGAGAATGAAAATGAGAATTATCTAGTATTTATAGTACTATAACTTTTATTTGGAAGAAAAACCGCTAGAATGACTTCCAAATATCAAGTTTAAATGAAAAAAATATTAAGAGAGATATAAATATAATTTATGCTTCACTTAGGGCTTCTAAAAATCTTATGTAGCATCAATTCTGAACATTGGTTTCTTTTCCTAAGGACCATGTTGTGGTTATCCAACTTCTAAAAATTTCTTATGAGCATTATTTCTACACATACATTGATAATAAAAGTGCCATTTCAAAATTTAAATGCGAACTTGGTGGTTTTATGTGAGCTAATATTTATTATTTTATAAATCTACATGTGAGAAAAATGTTTCAATAAATACAAAATGACTACCATAATATTATAAACTTTTTCATCCATAGTACGTTTTTGAATGTTTTGTTTTCAATAAAATAAAAAACACCACTTTCCATGGATTAACCCTAATTACAAACTACAATTGAATTGTTACAGAATTGGTATGAGTTCTAATGGAAAAAATATATTTTTACAAAAAGGGTATATGTTGACCTCCTAGTTAATGGTCACGTTATAGGGCTCTAAAGGATCCAATATATAGAAACCATAACTGATCATGCTCAAGAAAATGTTAATGTGGACTATGTTACAATTTTGATCATTGACGCCACTCAACCTCATTTGATTTCGGAGGATGTTGATGAAGGGGAAATTCATCAATGGAAGGTCAGGGATTTGAGGCTCAACATAGGAAAATCAAAATATTGAACCATGTGTTAAGTGTTGTTGATTGAACACTAATGGTTTTGTTTGATCAAATATTATGATTATTTACTTTCTTTTATGGGTGAAAATTGTTCTTGTACACTTTCGATTGAAGACAAGGTAGATCTTCTACAAGATGGTGCGAAAATGGGTGAGGGCTCCATATTCAACACAAAGCTTGGGAATTAAGTGCATGGAAATATGGTACATAAAAAATGCAAAATGGTTAGAATTGAGATCTTAAAACATGATCGTCTACCACAATAATCTTCTCATTTTTTTTCTATTTTGTTTATTCAAAATAAATAAAATAAAATAAGAAATATATATATGTGAATGTTGTTTTTCTTCTCTTTTAATATAAAACCTTCAGAAAAAATATTGAAATAAATAAGAAGATAAGGAGATAGAACATTTTAATTGATTTATCTTTCTGATTTCCTGACCTCTGACCTCCTCGACTGTCTAACCTCTCACCTCCTCGACTATCTAATAGTCGAGGTCACTGCATTGTTTTCGAAACAATTAAGTTTATAGTTTCCTACTATAGACCTCCCAACTCATTCGACTATCTTATAGTCGGGGTCGAGATATTTCTTTCAAAACATTATCATTCCGACCCCCTCACAGTCATATGCATTTTTTTTATATATATATTATTTATATATCTATTATATTATTTTGTCGTTGCTCTTTTGTTTTAATAAAATAGAACTCGATGTCCGAAAATTGATAGCCAAGGATAAGAATTAAGTTGAGAAATCTCCATCCTCCAATATTTGAAAAAATAAAGCCTCTTTCACTTATGTTTAAACATTTGGGTGCCATTTATACTTTAAAGGCTTATCAATGACCTAGTACATGTTTTTTTATTTTTATCAATTTCACATGTTTTTAGGTTTTATCAAATGAAGTTGTTTATTCAGATAGTGGAATAGTCTGGATGGCAGTTTTTTGCCAGAATCCGGTCAACTAAAATTCAAAATATCAGGTAGTTGGAGTGTTTGGAATCCATTTTTGATAGTGGAAATGGATTCAGCACTATCAAAAACTTTTAGGGCACTCAAAATACTAAAGTTTAACAATTGTAAATAAGATTCTGATAAAATCTTTGTTGATTTTTTTCAAAATCTTTACCGAATTCTAGATCAAAATACTGCTTTTTTAAACTAGACATTTATCAATTTTGCATGTTATTAATTCTCCATAATTCCTACACATAAAAAGATCTTTCAAAATAATAATAATAAAATCGATATTAAAATTTCATAACTTTCTTGATCAAAGTTTCTCATTTGGTGTGAAAGCAATTATGAAACTCTATTGAAATTTGTTGGTTACTCTTTAATATTTAGCTTATTATATATTTGTTGGTTAATGGTTAGTGTTTATCTCACTCTATAACAAATTATTTTCTCTTCTTTCTAACGGTCCAAAATTAAGTCTAGAAACCTCATAACTCCGAAAGGTTCTGTGAGTTGTTAAAACAATTGGTTGTTATTTATGCCTTAAATTCTTATTAATGAACTTGTTGGCGTTTTTTTCAGTTTTATCAAATTTTCATGTTTTGTTCTATCAATTTTGTATGCTTTTCAGTTTTATTAAATTTTCATTTTATTAATTCACCATTATATTAACAGGTGGAGTTGCTCCAAAAGAAAATATAGCTTTGCAGGTTAAAATTTTCTGTCTTTCCTAAAAAGAAATTCAAAAAATTATGAAACTCCATTGAGATTTGCTTGTTACTAGTTAGTATTTAGTTATTATAGATTTTCTAGTAACTATTAGTGTTTAGGTGAATATTTATAATAATTTATTTTATCATCTTTGCTCTATTTTTTCAAGTCGGAAATTAAGTCCAGAAACCTTCCACCTCCAATCTGCAACTAAATAAAGCATCTTTCCGCGACTCTAAAACTCCCCTGAAATTTTTTGGTTACTGGTTAATATTTGTCTTATTACATATTTGCACGTTACTGGCTAGTATTTCGCTTTTTTTTTATAACAAATTATTTTCTCATCTTGCTCTCTTTTTAGAGGTGGCTTGGAAATCGGTGAAATGAAAAAATTATAGGCTAGCACACAAGCAATTAATGAAGTTAAAATTAAAATGAATGTTGAGGATGTCTCCGAGTTTGAACATACAAATTTCATTCCATCATTCATCTCAGACAGGATGCAAGGCACATGTAAGCATTATTGAGAAGAAAAAGAATGGATAAGTTTAGATGATGATTATTCTTCTAATTTTGAGGCTATTAGGAGAACATAAATGCATGAAGTCTGATCAAGATTAAATATTTGTCCTTATTTTTTTTTTGAGTCTATTAGGGAAACATGAATGCATGAAGTCAGATCAAGATCAAATATTTGTCCCTATTTTGATATGATAAGTTGTATTTTTTCACATTCTCATGTTTTAATCTACTCTATTTTTTATCACAGCTGAAATGCGAAATGTGATTGTCTCCTGAAAACCTCAAGTGCTTAACTACAATTATAAGTTAAGTGCTTGAGATCAAAGGTACTATTGATAAGGAAACTCATAAAAATTCAATGAAAATCTATGTTGCTAGGAAACATGGGTTCGGGGACAGGGACGGGACAGGTACGGAGATGGGTACGTCATTTTTTGAAACATGATGCATGAGTTCCCCGGAGATATATTATAATTTATACTTTATATATATAATATACAAATATAATAATATTATATTTTATAAATTATAAATTTATAATATATATGAATTTGTATATTTTTCAACTTTAAACAAGAAAACTAAAATATTTATGATTTAAAGTTTTAATTCCTCTCTGTAATGGTAATACAAGTACTACTCAGTACTTATAAAAAAGTTTGATGTTGTTTATGATCCTCATAGTTGGGCTTGAGTCAAGATTTATGGATTCTGTAAAAGGGAAAATTTCTGAATTTGCTGAAAGAATTGAGGTTAGTTGGTTCTTTGTTCATAGAATTTTATGATTTATCATATTTCTATTAAGTTTTCTCAAGGTAGTAATAAGTAGGCTTCAAATGGAGTGGAATTCTACTTTAATTTAAATTTCCAATTCAGACTCTCCATGCCCATTTTGGAGATATCTCACACTTCCTCATTCACAGCAGTAAACATCAAATATTCGCATTTTTTAAACTATAAACATCTACCATTTAAGTGTGTAGTTTATATGTTGACATCATTTATTAAGCAAATATGTTTTTCTGTTGAATATAAGTTATAATAGTTCACAGAAAGTGTGAATACCTCACTCTGCCGCCTCCGTCTACTCCCTCCCATCCTCTGCGTGTATACCTCCCTCCCGTCCTCTGTCGCCTCCCTCTGCTTGTATTATGTGAATGAATGTCTTTGTCCCTGTATATTGCATCCTCTGTCCTTGCGTGAATGAATGCATCTGTCGCCATAATACCTCCGCCTGTCGTCCCTGCTTGAATCCCTTTGCCTCTTCGTCGAATGGATACCTCGGCCTCTCATCCCTGCTTAAATATCGGTTGAACAAATACCTCAATGAACTCTTTCCTTGGTCAAGCGAATGAACTCAATGAATGGCCTCTTGTCTCTGCGTTGAACGAATGAACTCAATGAAATAAAGTGAAGTGAGAACTTAGTTTAGGTTTAGACTTAGTGTTTATGATTTACATTTTGATTTCAATAATTAAAAATTTTAATTTTTTTAATTCAAAGTTTTAATTTGTAATTTTATTAAAACTTCATATTTATTAAATTTAATTTTAATTTTTAAAGTTCAATAAAAAAATTATAAAAAAATTTAGTCAAAATCGGAGAACCCAAAGAACCCTAGGAAGAACCCTATTTTGGGTTCTAAGTACCCATCCTCAGGGTTCTTTGTACCCATTAAAGCAGAAGAACCCAAATATTTTTTTGGAGAACCCGATTCTTCACAGAAGAACCTAAATTTTTTTTTTTGAAGAACCTGGTTCTTCTGGGTTCTTCTCAGAAGAACCCGTAACCGAATCTGAGACTTGGGTTCAAGAACCCGAGACAAGTTCGAGAACCCCACCCTCGGGTTCAGGAACCCGTGCAACATAGATGAAAACCTTTCCATAAATTCAAAGAATAAATTAGGAGACTGCTGAAAATAGTACAAAAACCTCTAAGCCCTTGACGTAACTCTCTAAATATTACTCTCTTATCTTTACTATAACTACCGTTTCCAGAAACATTTCTATTTCCTCTTCACTTCTCAGACCTCTATCTAAGGTTGAGCTTGTTACAAAAACTATGGAATATATTATCTCAATTCACAAACTAAAGCAGTGGTCAAGAAAAAAAAATGAGGAACCGGACCATAATGACAAGGCCAACGAATCAACCGGAGTCTTAGGATCCTTTGTGTGGAAAATATTTACGATAAAAATGTTCATAGTTTAGACAAGATTAAATAACTTGAAGGAAAATTTGAAAGACGCCAATATTTCAATAAGCATGAATGGCACCAGCATTCTACTAAGCTTAGAGAAGGATTTTATGTCACTCTACAACAATGGAGCGAAAACAAAGTTCTAATAAAATAGACTTGAAACAATAATGGAAAACAAGTAAAATGAAATGGTTACTCAACATGCCACGTAAATAAAAGGTTTGAAAATAGCTCAAGAGCATCTTATTTTTGAAAAGGGAATATGCCTCTTTAAAAAAGTATATGAAACATAGCCTATAACAAGCCACAAATGTAATTTTACTCCTAGAGAAAACTTTTCAAATAAATAAAAAATTAAAGAAGGTACAACTAAAGTTCTATAAATAGATGGATAAGATTTACAGGTTTTATATTGAGCTATTATCTCTTATAGAGAAATTTGTATTAATAATAACATATGATAAAATTATTAATACAAATTTTGATATGTTGTTGATTGAAAGAAGAAATTTAGTTCTATAAATATTTAGGTTGTAAATTGTCTTTTTTTAAAACAACTCTCATCAATTGCCACTTGTACCATTGTGTATCGTTGATTTTGATGTTAGATAATCGAAATAATATTTACCTTAGGATTGAATATTGTTATTAATTAGTTACAAAAATAATAGAAATAAGAAAACCGTTTTAGATCCTCCAAACAACTGCACTGTGCACATGAAATTGGAAGAAATGTCAGGAAAAATGTCTTTGCACGAGAAAGTGGTTGAATATTTGAGCTTGGTGGATTTGGACTCCTCGTTAGTCGTCAGATCCACCAGTGGTTTGTCCGTGGGGCAGGCATAGTGGGTAGCCCTGCCCAGGGCTCTCACCAAAGACCCCGAGGTCGGTCTTACTTTATCTAAATTTGGTTGTTATTCTTGTGGGAATTGGGGGATTTTCAGGACTATAGGGAAAATTTTGTCAGTTTTTTCTCTAAATTTCTCGGTGATGATTTGTAGGTAGCAGGAACACTTGTGGCGACCTCTCTGTATTTTGGAACAACATGGTGGCTATTAGAGAGCGTGGAGAACATTTGCAGCGCCGAGATTCTTCCACAAGGCAACCCCTAGACTTGTCCCTACGACATGTTATTTTAAAATGCTTCGGTCATATGGGGAGTGGTAGGGCCGAAGAGAATATTCAGTTCTCTGGGACTCTATAAGAATCTCAACTGGTTTTTTTCTAGTGGGTGTCACTGCACCATTGATGGTATGGGTTTTGTGTAAAAATTTTCCAGAGGCCAAATGGGTTCGGTAAATAAGCATGCTTGTTCTGATTGGGGCAACGAATATGATGCCTCCGGCCACTACTATAAACTTCATACACTGGGGAACATTTGGGTTCATTTTCAATTATCTCATCTTCAAACGCAACAAAAAGTGGTGGAGTCGCCATAACTACGTATTATCTGCTACAATGGATGTTGGAGTTGCATTCTTTGGATTTTTGTGTTATTTTGCGTTGCATATGAATGCGAGGAGTTTGAATAGGTGGGGAGAACCACTAGATGACCACAGTGATTTGGCTACATGCCCAACACAAGCTAGGATTATCATTCATGGATGTCCAGTTATTCAAGCCATAGTTACCAAATTCAAATTCGAATTCAAATCCAAATTACGATTCAATAGGAAAAAATTTAAATTCTAAAAATGTGACAATATACATCTTAAAAATTTAAATACATATAATTTTTTCATGTTACCATGATATATTATGTTTATTTTTTTCCTATTCATTTTAAAATTTAAATAAATTTAAATAATGTCAATCAATATAAACAATTTTAAAACTACAATTTACTAACCAAAATCACAACCACACTTTTATGTTATCTTTAAAATCTCTATTCTTCTCAAAAATCTACACTACATTCCTCTAATTTTATGTAAAATCCTTTTATAATTAAAATGTCTTTAAAACTTAAATATTCAAAACTCAAAATTACAAATCTTATCTAATTTTTATATTAATATATATAAATATATATAAAATATTTAAAAATCAAAACTATTTTCCTTTTAATTTCAAATTTTATACTTTTATAATTAACACATATATAAATTAAATAGTCAAAACTTCCTCTTAACATAAATATATATATAAAACAATTTCAAAATTTTCTTTCGTGATTCTAGGAGCTTTTTAACTTTTTAAACTATTAAAATAAACATTGAAAATTTTCTTTCCTTATTCTCTCAACTTTTTAGCTTTTAAACCATTAAAGAAAACATCCAAATTAGAAAATTTCTAGAATGAAAATTAGTTTCCATTTCATGGGCCAGTTTCTCAGCTTGCAAGGAGTTTCCATTTCCATTAACAGTTTTGTATCATAAATTATAAACTAAGCCATGAATTTCGGGTTGCATACCGTGAAACTGATCAAATTTTTAACGATATTCAAATGGAACTCACAAATTTCTATATTTTTTCGCCGATTCCGAGGAATTTGGTAATTATGGTTCAAGCCTAGGCTTCCCGGATTTTGTAATTTACATTGTGTAGTCCCTGTTTTGGTCAAATATATTTCCTTGTGTAAAAGGATAATGATTACAACCGGTATGTTTTAAAAAAACAAAACAAATTCCTGTTTCATCTTCCTTGTCTATAGATATGTACGCATGGACGTTTGGAATTACTTGAATTTAGGGAAGTAGCATTAATATTTAGAACGTTTAAAGATGCCTCCGGTACAATCTTACATGAGCATGAAAGCTTGTTTGTTTAATATATTGTAATGTTTTTGTTTTGCAACTCCACACAATTGTTCCGCTGATCCAACAAACTAAAGGTGGTGTGGCCCATGGGAATTTCTGCTAACCGTTGTTGAAGGTGCCAACTCTTAAGAATGATTCAATAATAACAATAAAGTATAATATATGATAAATATGCTCCAAACATAACGCAGTTTTTGTTGTCGCCATGAGCTTTCATGGGCATTATAGCACTGTTAACTAACCACGTACGAGCACTGTGTTTTTCGGTTGATATGTTAATTCTCTGAGATGGTTACACAGTCTATAAATTGAAATTGTGTTTGAGACTATTCATTTTTATGTTATAAATGAAAGATATATAGAATTATAAAACACAATTGAAATTATTAATCTTATCTTTTAAATTAAAGATGTATTCATATTTTTAGAAATTATACGACACTAAATTAATGCTTCAACGAAGTTCAATTTGTTTACTTGTTAGGGTGAATATTTGTATGATTATGCAAAAGAAACAAAATATGGTTCTCAAATTTTAGGAGGTTTAAGTTGTTATTATATTTTTCAAAAGACGGGATACAATTTTTGCTATAATGGTTTGTTGCAGCTTTTAGACGTGGTGAGATTATAAAATTTCAGTTAGGTCACAAGGACCTCCAAGAGTTTCTCCATTGCTGAATGCAAGAGTTTCTCCATTGTTGAATGCATTATCACTAGTTTCTCCATTCCTGAATGAATTATCACTTCAGATATATGCCACTGATATAGGTTTAAAAAGACCAGACCGAACAATTTCTGAGGTGATTTTTGCTATAATGGTTTGTTACTTTAGGCTTTTGGATGTGGTGAGGATTATAAAATTTCAGTTCAGTCACAAGGACCTCCAATAATTTCTCCATTGCTGAATCCAAGAGTTTCTCCATTGTTGAATGCATTATCACTAGTTTCTCCATTGTTGAATGAATTATCACTTCAGATATATTCCACTAACAATGGACACTTTTTAATAGCTCAGATGAAACTGCTACTTATGATTTAAGACAACTGAATAACATTTTGTTTACTAATTTTTATCTTCAATTATTTTTTGTATGTGCTTCCATAATTTATCCCTGTGTTGGTGCAATTGCTAGATTTATATAAAAATTGAATTTAGCATGTTATTACAATGAAAAAATATATTAAGCTAAATATAGAAGGTTTTGATGCATATGTTGATAGTGGTTTAGAGGTATATGTAATTCGGAATCTAAGAATACCAAGTGCAGCTTGAGTACGTTATAAAAAATTCAAATTTTTTATCCAAACAATTCTCCAAACCTATAATTTATTTAAAATAAAATAATTCATATTTATAATTTAAATATTCAATTAAATCACATAAAATATCACATATTTTTTCCTCTATACTATTTTTTCATGTTGGAATATGTAATTCCTACTTGCCTTTAGTTCTGATTCTCTCTATGTATAGAGTCTATTCCTATTCTAGAGGTTAGTTCCTAGTTTAGTGTGAGGTTGAGATATTCCCTCAACCAGCATATTGTGCATCCAAGATAGCTTCCCTATCTTGAGATTGTACCTCATGTATATATGTAACTTGATTTGGTTAATGAATATAGCTTGTATGCTCAGTTTCTAAGTTGGTATCGAAGCCCGTTTGGGATTGGGCCTAGCCTTGGCCCCTCCTAGGCTGAGGGAAATAAAAGAGAGTAGTTTTAGTTTGTCCATCTTAATCTGCAACACAATCTGTGGTATTCTGCGTATTAACAGTCTTGTCAAAAGACACTGTTTGGAAGGTTGTGCATTGAGTAGTCAGAGCTCATGTCTGCCTCAGAGCTCGTGACAGGCTCGACTTGATTTGCAGCATGGGTGATCGAGGAAATCAAGTGGTGTTATGTTGCATTAGTGCGTGGAGCTACTAGTGGTCAAGAGATGCAACAGAATAGTGTTTTTTTTTTATCTGCGACGTGGTGGATTAGTGCAGCTCCTGGGATTCTTGTTGTTCGAGCTAGCGGTAAGGCTTCTGTTCGAGTGTAATTTTCAGCATAAGCAGTGATTATTGTTGTTGATCCAAATTGTAGCGTAAAATAATTGATGGTTGGGTCGTGACTCATCATGGAAGACAAAATCCGAGCCTCAGATAGCAGTACCGCCCTAATATCTCTCCTTCTTAGATGGAACATCGTTTTTTCATAACAAAATTTACATTGGAATCTCTACACATTTTGTTTACTATCGATTGAAGTGATCTTTTCAGTGGTTACACTATATATGTATATGCATTAAGCCGCCGGTGGAAGGTGCTAGAAGAAGATGGCTCTTTGAACTCGACTCAGCGGATTCTTTCTAAGCACTATTGGAGACGCTTGAAGATTCATGTGTGGATTGGCGTGAAAAGGAGTACGGACCCATCGAAAGGAGATTGGCGTGGTATTTGATCCACATACATAAGAGATTCTCTATTCTGTGCCCCAGTTAGAAGTGGAAGTGTATTTAAAGGATGCCAGCACAAGGTAATGGAAGCTAACGATGGTCTCATTGCTCGCTATCATCGTCCGGCTCTCTCCCTGTTGTGGGAGAAATTTTCTTCAAGCGTACAATGAGGCATGGGAACTGATAGATTTTGTGGACGAGTCAGATCCCTCGAGAGTTAGCTTGTTGAGTAAAGCCGTAGATCGACTCTTCACGTAAGTATGGAATCAAAATGAGAAGTCGCTCCTACAACAAAAAATGGAAGTAGACGTAGAAAGAGTAATCAATGATTTTGTGGAACAAAATTAAAAAACACTTGACAATTATAAAAAGATCAATGCCAAGTGGGAGATTCTGGCCTCATTTTCGACTGTCAAGAAAGTTGGTCTAAAGGAGACTCCAAGCTCAAGCTGGAAGAGGCCGAGAAATGGAGATCTGCATGCGATTGAGCCACGTGCGATTTTCCTGACCATCGAAAGGTGAAATTTAGCTATGCTGTTATTGGCAGCAGAGAGTTGGAAGGAATAATCTGTCACTGTTGTAAATTGCAGCTACTCTAGGTTCTGGATTTGGTAGGAGACAAAGGTTTGGAGGCAACAGCTACAACGTGCAAGGATCTGAGGGATCTTTGTGTATTTCCTATGGATGCACGTGAAGATGGAGAAGGTCGTGCTACGACATAACTTATCCTGGCGATAACAACAATATTGATATGAGGATTGATATCTGGAGCTTCCGCCATGACGATGAATGGTCATTACCAGCAGCAACAAGAGAAACTAAGATTGGGCTTTCATGTTTGATATTTGGCTCATTCCCAAGTATTCTTGTGACCTTTGCGTGGTAACGCAATATGTGCATGGGATACTAGAGTATGAGGATGATATCAATGATCTGTCCACTTTGGAGTCATTGAATAGTGGAAGTACTTTGCATTCTTATTTTATTAAATTTTTAAAATTTTCATGACGATGTAAATCTAGTTCTAATTTAAGTGACATTGGTCTGACCAACTATTGTCACATTATTAGTGTGCTTTGGAACTGGTCATTTCAACAATACAAGAATTTGTAGGAAAATTATTATCTACCAGATATATTGATGACATGACACTGAAGATGAGCTACATCAGAGATTGGAGGATGATCAAATTTGTGTGTGCCCAGTGTGATGGAAACATACCTGAATGTTCAATTGTGAGGAGATTAGCTCGACAATGGGTCTTAGTTGTTGTAGCCTGTCAGCGAGCATGAGGAGGCATGCTTGGAAGTAGTTACCCTGCCTTGATACTGTGAAAAAGGGAAGTGGCATTATGCTACGATTCTAGGGGAATTAGATACTGAAATGAAAACCTTTTTGTGTATAAAATTGTTGAATTTTATGCATGTTGAAAGTGAATTTGTGGATGACATAGGATTGGACCATGGAGTCGTGGTTCTGTAAAGCCTTTGTGGCTATGGTGAGCCTTTGTGGCTGTGGTGAGCCTTAGTGGCTGTATTGAGCCTTTGTGGCTATGATGAGCCTGCGTGGCTGTATTGAGCCTTAGTGGCTGTGTTGAGCCTTCATGGCTGTGTTGAACCTTTGTGGTTGTGGTGAGCCTTTGTGGCTGTGTTGAGCCTTCATGGTTGTGATAAGCCTTGGTGGCTGAGTTGAGCCTTGGTGGCTACATTGTATCTCCTCAAGGCTGAGCACCTGAGTGGTGGAGGTGAATTACTACTTGTCGAAATGTGAACTAGCAAGCAGGTGAAAGGGTGTTGCTCGTGCATGTTCATGAAGCTACGTGGAGTGATCAGCTGTCAGTGATCTGATAGGGATCAGATCGAAGACAATGTGTAGTATATGATCTTGGATCTGTTCACAACAACAGTGTGGGCAGTGTTCTGGTGAACTGGAATTCGAGGCAGTCTGGCCGCAATAGTGAATGGTGTGGCCATGTGTTGTATTATTGTCATAGTTATCGCTTGTGCTTATATTGTCATTTGGTATTTTTTTTTATTTGGTATGGGTAAATGTGGACAAGTCTTGGAAATTTTTATAAATATAGAGATTTGCGACCTCAATATGATGTCATTCCGTTAGAATTCACAACTCTAATTGATGACAGGTAAAACATGGAGACCAAGACCAGCTTGCCAAAATAACATGAAGATGCCAAAGAATCAAAAGTAAAAATCCAAAGTAATGGTTTGTTCCAGCATATGAATAGTGCGGTGTTTTTGGAGGTGAATGGTATGGTGAGCGGCAAAGGAGGAGGGACAATCAAGTTTGTGTGAGTCTGTTTTGTGTGAGTTTCTTGGAATAGACTCATGACCATGAGTATGAGTCACAGTTTGTAATTAGAAGCAAATATACACCCTGGAAGAGTGTGTCATGCGGGATGGATACACTTGGGTGGGCCATATTGGTTTTAGACTCCATAAGGTGAAATTTTATATCAAGGGGGAGTTAATCGAGAGGTTGGATGAACCATGTATTTGAATGACTTTCTAGTAGACTGGTGGTTGCAGCGGTTGGAACCCATGCATTTCGGTAGATGGTTGTTCCTTTATATGGACATCAACAATAGCATGAACATGATACAAAGTGTAATTACCAAACAAAACCAGTGTAATTACCAAACAGGACCAGTTGTAGACTTTGCAGATGGATATTGAGACAAATAGTCATTAAGGGGGAGTGTTGGAATATGTAATTCCTACTTGTCTTCAGTTGTGATTCTCTCTATGTATAGAGTGTGTTCCTATTCCATAGGTTAGTTCCTAGTTTAGTGTGAGGTTGAGATATTCCCTCAAGCAACATATTGTGCGTCCAAGATAGCTTCCCTATCTTGAGACTGTACCTCATGTATATATGTAACTTGATTTTGTTAATGAATATAACTTGTATGCTCAGTTTCTAAGTTTTCCTATGTTGCTTTTTTAGCCTAACAATTCTCCAAACGTATAATTTATTTTGAATAAAATAATTCATATTTATAAGTTAAATATTCAATTAAATCACATAACATATCACATATTTTTTCTTCTATATTATTTTTTCCTATGTTATTTCTTTACAACGTTTCTTTTACAACATATGATGTAAGTGCTAATTTTAAATACTCCTAAATAAAAAAATAATGATGTTTGATTCATTGAATGAAAAAAATATAAATAATAAATAAATCAATGATAATCAAACTTCTTTGTGATTCTATATGGGATAAATTTTTATTGTAAGAAATGAGTTATATATGCCTAATTCAAATGCTCTTATACAAGCAACTCCATTAACAATCGATAGGTAGAAGTTGAAGAACAAAGAACAACAAATCAAAGTAAAATTAAAAAAGTTGCTACTTTGGATGAGCATAGTTTTCATTATTTTTTCATGCTTCCAATTAAAAATCTATCATGTTCGCGAGTTCAATATTCATCGCTTTGTACCACTTTATCTTCGATAAATTATAGAGAAATATTTGATATGGTCTGCATATATCCATAAGAATGTTCCCACGAACATGCTAGTCGAGTCAACCTCCTCTTCCACAATACAACAAGAAGATTGAAACGACCTACCCAGTCCAAATAATGATTTTGTTTGGTTAGATAAGATTTGGGTCTTATATTATGTTTTATATTATGAAATCATTTGATTATTTAATTTATTTCCATGACACTATTCCTCTAGATGTTTATTTTTGTTGAATATTAGGATATTCTCGTGAATGAATTTCATGATATGTTATAATATATTTTTTCATATTCAAATTATTTTAATATAGTAGAAATTTTACATGTTCATGCTTAATGATTATGATGGTAAATATTGATATATTAACAATAGTGATAAGGTTTGATCTATGATAAGGTTTGATCTCATTATTATGATATTTTTTTTTTAGATCATTTATTTTGATACAATGTATGTAAATCTTATATGGTTAATTGGACTCAAATTTTAGTAAGAATTAAATATAAATATTTTTTTTTAAATATTGTGTTTGAATTAATTCTCCATTTCTCTATCCTTACTGTTGTTTGATATTTCAAGCCAAATCTAAAACTAATGGCTTATGCAAAGTGTTCAACATAGTTTTAAGTTAAAATAAGCAAATGAGTTTTGGTTCCTAAGTGTATACAACAAATTCCATTAAAATGGATTTAATTGGAACACTCATTAGGAAAATACTTAAACTGTTGCAGGTGGGAACTTTTCCCCTATCAACATATACCAAATGCACATGACACAAGACTTGGCTTTATTTCAATCAACACCATAGTTTCGACATGGATGCTAAAAGAAGAATATTTCTAGAAGACAAATATAAATAAATGTGGTGTAGTTGATTCAATGTAATTTTCCCTTTTGAAGGATCTATTAATATAGATCAAAAACAATTTCAATGTTTGTTGTATATCAAGTATTGTATTCATATTATTTTTTGAGGAGTTTTATATTATTTAGTACATATATGCACATTTTAGTACAAATTTTGTAAAATCATGGGATGCTACCTTTTCACCTGTAAAAAGTACATTTTAGATTGTAATAGTTGTTGTTTTTCATATAATAAAAAAAGTACATTGTAGATTCTAATATGTGTTTATTTTCATATTTTTACTTTACTTAACAACAACTATAATTAGAAAATTTAATTGTCTATCAACTCACCTTGAACTCCCTAGTATATTTTTTATACATGCCTAAAATATTATATACTGATATGGCTCCTAATGCAATCATCTCAACAAATGTCTTTACAAAAATTTCAGAATTGTGAGTTGATGTTTTTGTATGCAACACTGCAAAAAAAAAAAGAAAAAAAAAGAAATTGAGGATGTGACTCTGATAATTTTATTGATCTGTTGGGCTGATAAATTTTACATTTTTCTTTGTCGATCTGGAATTTCATCTTTCTAGGAAGGTGATATTTAATTCATTTATTTTAGGGGCATGGAGTGTGCTTCTTGGACAAAGCCACCATCAAGATATTTGAATGCTATGAAGCCTTGATATGATGATAAGGAGCTCTTGATAATCTATATGTTTGTTTATTGTACTATTTGTATATATGGCGGAATTTGATATCTTGGAAGTGAGATTTTGTTTCAACAATTTTGCTCTTCTATGTGATGAAACTTTATGTGAATTATATGACCCTTTTCAAATTCTAAGTTAAAATTTTATTTTAACCAACATAACTTCTCACTATATGAAATTCGCATAGTCAAATTCAATAATTCACCTAAAAACAATGTTTTTTTAGACTTTGTATACATACATACATACATACATACATACATATACATACATATACATACATATACATATACATACATATACATATATATATATATACATATATATATATATATATATATATATATATATATATATATATATATATATATATATATATATATATATATATATATATATATATGAGTCTACTTCTATTATATAATACAGGTCACAATATTACAATCATCATCCTCCAGAGTTGGAAAGCCAATTCCGGCAGGAAATACCAGATTCAAAACAACAAAATAGGGGCTGCCCAAAACAGGGAAACCTTGTTCATGAAACTTAGAGGGTTCTACCAATTTAGGGAAACCAGCTATGTTCTTACCATATCTAGACCTGAGATTAAAAAGAGGCAAATTGACTAGACTAGAGCGAAATTGACTAGAAAAAAGCACATAGAGAAGACAAATAGGAGCCTAGTAGTTATGCTGTCGATTTCTTGTCATCTTGGATTGGCGGTTGAAGTGGCTCTTCCTCAATTCGGCACCTGTACTCGGAGTCATCGTCCTTGAGCTTGGACACCTAGGCATTCAATAGAGGAGAGGACGTCGCATGAGCACTTGTTCCTGCATTTGTGTCGTCTTCATCCGAGCTGCAACTTATGTCACTGTTCGAGGCCAAATGAACCGGAAAAGCCACCATTTTGCTAGGGGGAAAGGGGGAGGTGGGGGAGATGGTGTATTTGTGAGGAAGTTTCCTGGAGTAGGAACCAGAGCCAGAGGTCTCAATGGAGGGCTCAGGAATGTGCATTCATAGATGGGTAGAGAGGCTAAGGGGATCGAGGACCTCCGACTAATCCCAATTGATATAGAAATTCATTGTTCTTCCAAGAGTGGCATGAATGGGAGGATGGGAAGGGAGCCCGCAGCCACCACCCCTGCAACAACACATACAGTGAAAATAGGGCATGGTTGAGGAGCATGGATGCAAGTGAGGTGAGGGGAGAAGCACGATGTTGTGACAGGGAGCCGAAGGAGCAGATGAATGGTGTAGGGGATTGGTAGAGGTAGAGGCACGGGGAGCGACAGAGCCGAGCCGGAGAACAACCGAAATGATGAAATGGGGAGCTAGAAGTACCTTCTTATGGTCCATGAATGGTGACAGAAGGCAATTTGACATGATAGGTGGAGTGAATGTGGGCAGGTCAATGTTAATGGGGATCTGATTCAAAGAGGATGTTGCATTGCGTTCGAGGGTGGTGGAGTGTAAAAAAACCATGCCGCAAACTTTAATCACCTTGCCATGGCCATGTGCCCCCACGTGAGGAGGATTATTTTCCAACTTCGGGGAGGCCAGGTGGTGGCAAACCTTAATTCTCATTAACACCTGCATCCGGGTCTTAGAATTTGTATATTAAAATAATATTGGAGTAGCTAATTTCAATATAAACCATTTAAGCACTTAATGAATAAATGATGAACAATTGAAATAAGTTGGGGATTTATTTCCACTATTATGCTCTTCCATGTGATGTTATTTTATGCGAATTACATGGCACTTTCATTCAATTTTTAAGTTCAATTTTTTTCTTAACCAACATAACCTCTCACTATATCAAATTCACTAGTCAAATTCGACAATGCACTTTAAGAAATTATCTTCTTAGTTATTTCAATATAAACCATTTAAGCACTTAATTAATCAACACTAGACAATTGAAATAAATTTTGAAGAAATATTTTCTTAATATTTTTTTATTATATTTGATATAAATCCTTGATCGAACACCAATAAATTATCCACTTCAAACAATTGGAGAAGGCTGACACTTGGAATGCTTATGCTATGAATGTCTTGAACAATAGGAGAAGGCTTCCATTTGGAATGCTTATACCTTGAACCACTAGAACAACATGAGAAGCCCCCACCTGGAATCCTTACACCCTGAAATGAATTTGAAAGAACAGCTGGAGCAGAAATCCCAAGTCTAATCTGGACCATTCTTGTATTATTGCATTTCATGCTAGTGTGAAGGCATAATGGATTTCCACCTTGCTTATAAGGAAGGATATCCACATTTTATTCTTTATTTGTGCATAAGCCAATCTAGTCTATGAATATTAATACGTTGTGCTAGCAAAAATCATTATGCAATCCCAAATGTTACAATGGAGAAAGCACTTCCTCCAAGCTCTATGGGAACCTATAAGATCAAACCCTATGCCAAACCTAGAATATGGGCCCCACTTTTAGTCGAGGGTTTGTTAGTGGAATCCTCTTTTTCTTTTTTCTATCAATGACCTCCATCGAATTCTTGGTCCTAACTATGGGCAGCGCCCAACAACTACCAAGTCTCTCTAGCCTTATTAACGACTAGTTGGAGGTATACATTGTCCTACCAATTTTCACACCAAGTAGACTAAGAACCAAACCAGTCTATTGGGCCCCACATCTGGTTGGGGTTAGGCATTCTGCCCCCTTGGTTATTTTAATTATTAAATAATTAAATTAAATTAATTAATTGAGTAGTTATTTCATAATAGTTTATTAATTTCTAATTTTCGTTGTAATAAATAGTAAAATATTATTAATAGCTAATAATTATTATTAGTGGCCATAATAATTATTATAAATTTATATTGAGATTGCAACAAGATGATGAGCTTAGTGAAAAGAGTCGCCTTCACTAAGTGGGCCCGTAGGCTATTTTTGGCACAAATTCTATTTTTAGACTATGTCTATTTTTAGACATGTCGATGATATTCTATGAGTTGCAGGATGCTATTTGTGGATGGTTGGTCAAGTTGGAAAAATATATGGACTTCTATTTTTAGACATATTGGGCGGAATCTATTTTTAGATTGCCAGTCTAAAAATAGATATGTCGAATATTATTAGTTCTTAATAATATTTGGACTCTAAACATTATCTTATTCTCTTGGAGCACTTCAGTTAAGTGCACAGATGTGGCACAGGAGCTGACAGAAGGAATTACGCTATTCCTGAGGGTTAAGTGGAGCTATTGCATGGAGACTTCGGTTAGAACTCATGCAGAGTTGCAGAGCTGTAGAAGTGAATAGAGTTGTGTTCCCGCTTTTACCTAGTTAAACATATTGATCTAGTTGTATCTAGTCTAACTAGGATTGATACACTAGTAGAGGAAAATTAATTTATTACCATCAAAATTAATGATAACGTTTATTCAACAATATATCATAATCTTATTAAAGGCATGTATAATTTCAAGAGACCAAAGGGGAAGAGGTAGGAAAGAGCAAAGGTAATTATCACTATGACTAGTATTGTTAGTATGATTTGAAAAGATACGGGGATTTGGAGATAATGAGGATTACGTGATAAGTATTGGTTCAATTAAAGCTCATTCAAGAGCTAATTTTTAGTGATTGCATTGAGAGGTAAAGCAGTGTGTCAGAGATTGGAGCATGTGTTTTGCTAGATCTAGCTTGATTAGTGTGTAGCAATTTGAGATTGTACTGAGAGCTTGTGAGGAGCTTTGTATGATGATTGTTACATGATCTCTATGACATATAATATACAGATATTTGGGGGTTTTCAGCTTTAAGCTTTCCCATAAAATACTGTTTTCATATGTGTGAATTTTTATGGTTATGGTTTTAATGTGCGCATGCGATTGTTTTTATTTCCACAATTAATGATCATTGGTAGAAGAGATTATGTATTGTACATGAAATCAAATAGTGTGTGATCAGGAGAATCTTGGATGTGTAGCATATCAGTTATATAAATTTCTACATGGTATCAAAGCGATATTGATCATTGAATAAATTGCAAAACATTGAAGTGGTTGAGTTTTGTGCTGGTGGAATTTGAATTTGCAGTAGTGTTTTCTTGATGTCAAAGTTAAGATGTATTTCAATGGATTGTCATTGGAGTATGCCCTTGAGGGCAGCTCAAATTATATTTCATGGAAGGACAGGATGGAGGCGGTGCTGGATGACAATGGGTTGAAGGAGTTCATAGAAGCAGAAATTCCAAAACCTGCTTCTAGCGATGTTGCCGCACTTGACGCATGGAAAAAGAAGAGATAAAAGTGTCGAAGGATTCTATTGGAAGGTGTGAAGGATCACATAGTGTCCAGCCTTCATATTAAAGCTTATCCATTTTTTATGCGGAAAGCTTTGAAAGATTTATTCCAAAGCAAGAGTGACCCGAGGAAGTTGGCACTCAACGATAAACTCAAGAACATAAAAATGGAGAAAGGCGACAGTATACCCAAGTACCTCACAAAGTTTGTCCGGTACATGGATGAGCTGGGTTGGGAAGTGTAGGATTATTTTATTGTAGATGACGAAGAATTGGTGAGATTGGCTCTCCTTGGGCTTTCAAAGAGTTGGCATTCCTATCAGGACTCTATCGATGGTCGGGAGAAATTGCCAATATCGGAGTGACTTTGGTTGGATCTTGTGAAAGAGGAGATAAGGCGGAATACTAGGGACGAATCTTCATCGAAGAGTGCAGATGAAGAAAATTGCGCTTTGGCTGCCAAATAAAGGAAGGGGAAGAGCAAGAAGAATTCTTCTCAATCCAGTGCGAAAGGCAAGAAGCAGGACATGTCCAAGGTGAAGTGCTTTCACTGTCACCAACACAGACATTACGCCACTAATTGTCCACAGAAGAAGAAAAATAAGCAGGCTGCTAGATCTGCAGTTAGAGAGGCCTTAGCCTCGCATTTTGAGCTGGATTTTTCATTGATCGCATGCTTGGTCTCAAGTGTAATGGGTTCAGTGTGGTTTCTTGACAATGGTGCATCTTTCCATATGATCGGAGACAAAGATTTTTGTATTGATCTGGATGAGAAGGATCTTGGAGTGCACATCGAGATGGGCGATGATGGTAGATACAATGTGACTGGTATCGGGACCATTTCCTTTGAGAGGGAGTCTGGAAAAACTTTCATCTTGAAGGATGTCATGCATGTTCTAGGATTGAAGAAGAATCTTATCTCTGTGGCGATGTTGGAAGAAAAGGGATATGATGTTGTCTTTAGTGAGGGAAAGGCTTTCTTGCACAGTAAGGCAACTGGTGAGACCTGGAGGATAGGGGTTCGAGTTAAGAACCTTTATCAATTGCAGGTAGATGGATGCGCAGTAATGGAAGGCAAGGCAAAAGGAGTGGTGAGCCAGGATGAGGGCGAGCTATGGCATAGGAGATTGGGCCATCTTCACCATGGTGCTTTGAAAATTTTGCAGCAGATTTCTACCGGGCTTCCCAAAGGTACACTTGCGCAGTCAGATCAGTGCAAGGGATGTACTTTGGGAAAATTTGTGAGAGCCACCTTTCATGAGAAGGATAGTCACGCCACGACGATCCTTGAGATAATTCACACAGACGTGTGTGGACCTTTCTTAGTAGCTTCGACAAAAAAACACAGGTATTATGTGATATTTGTTGATGATTTTTCTCGTAAGTGCTGGATCTTCTTCATGCAGCAGAAGAGTGAGACATACTCAAAGTTCTGGGAGTTCAAGGCATTGGTTGAGAAAGAATCGGGGAAGCAGGTTAAGGCGCTTAGGAGTGACAATGGTGGTGAATTCATCTGTGGCGAGTTCAGACTTTGCGGCGCGAAGGAATTCAGAGAGAGCTCATAGCGCCTCATAACCCACAGCAGAATGGGGTCGCAGAGCAAAAGAACAGAATGATCGTGGGTGCTGCACAAGTGATGTTGCATGATCAGGGCCATCCCATACACTTGTGGGGTGAGGCATGCAATACTGTGGTTTATGTGCAAAATCGTTGTCCTCATAGGATACTAGCATGCATACACGGAGGTGTTTTACGGTAAGAAACCTAAGAAGCCTGATATTTCCCATTTGAGGATTTTTGGTTCACCTGTTTACATTCATGTGACGAAGGATGCCAGGAAGAAGCTGGAGCTGACCGCAGAGGTTGGGATATTTGTGGGGTACACTGATACACCCAAAAACTATCGCGTGTATTTTCTAGACAGTCGGAAGACTATTGTGCGACGGGATATCAAATTTCATTAGGATAAAGCCATGAAGTGTTCGTTTGAGAGGGAGCCACACTTGCATGCAAATGAGGAGCTATTAGTTCCTAAGGATGAGCCTCAGGATGTGGATCAGCCACAAGAGGAGGTTCATGGAGTGGAAGAGACCACTCATGCAGCGCCAATCATCAGAGGGCGGAAGCGCACTACAGAAGCTGAGCGACTGATTCAGGATGTAGAGAAGATTGTAGGAGCACCTACATCACAGCGCAGACAGAGATAGTCACCTGCTTGGTATACTGGATACATGGCTCTGATGAGCAAGTGTATCGTGACAGAGCCATCCTCTTTCGAGGAAGTTGTGGAGGACCCTGCATGGTTAGATGCCATGGTGGAAGAGTATGATTCGATTATCAGAAACAGTGCATGCGATATTGTCCCAAGGTTAGAAGGGAAATCTATGGTAGGTTCGAGATGGATCTACAAAGTGAAGCAAGCAACTGACGAGAGCGTGGAGAAGTACAAGGCAATATTTGTTGCCCGAGGCTTCTCATAGATTGAGGGGATCGATTATGAGGAAACCTTTGCACCTGTCGCAAGGTATTCTTCCATACGGATGATTCTTTCTCTCTCAGCGTAGATGGGGTGGCACATTCATCAGATGGATGTGAAGACTGCATTCCTCAACGGAGTGATTAAGGAGGAGGTGTACATAGAGTAGCCCGAAGGTTTCGAGATCTTCAGCAGCAAGTCGCATGTGTGCAGGCTCAAAAGAGTGTTGTATGGGTTGAAACAAGCACCTCGTGCTTGGTACACATGGATAGATAATTATTTCACCGGACTTGGATTCTCCAAGAGTGAGGCGGATCCGAACCTATACCAGATTGTGGTGGAGGGTAAGTTGTTGATCATTGTACTTAATGTAGATGATTTGATTCTGACAGGTGATGAACTATTGATACACTCATGCAAGGCTGATCTTGTAAAGGATTTTGAGATGAAGGACTTGGGCCTCCTTCATTATTTCCTGGGATAGGAAATTTGGTAGTGTAGTGATGGATTGTTTGTGTCTCAAGGCAAGTATGCCTGAGAGATACTAGAGAATTTCAACATGCGTGGCTGCAAGCCTATCGACACTCCTCTTCCTGGTGGATGGAGGAAAGAGGATGCTACATCGGCAGAGGTAGTGGATGCCATTGTTTACCGACAGTTGGTGGGGTCACTTATGTATCTGGTCAATACATGACCCGACATATGCTATGCTGTTAACCAGCTTTCACAAGATATGGTTAAGCCTACCAAGCTCTTTTGGAAGGCAGGCAAGCATGTATTGAGATATCACAGAGGCACATCGGGATATGGATTATGGTACAGACAGTCATATGAGGTGAAGCTGTGTGGCTTCAAGGATGCAAATTGGGTAGGGATCCCAGTGGAAAGAAAGAGCACATCTGGAGGGATTTTCAGTATCAGGTCGACAACAGTTTCTTGGTACAGCAGGAAGCAGAGATCCGTGGCACTTAGTTCAGCAGAGGCCGAGTATATGGCAGAGAGTTTGGCTGCATGTGAGACTATATGGATGAGGAAGATCCTGGTTGGGTTGTTCGGTTCACACTTAGATCCTACTATGATATATTGTGATAATCAGAGTTGCATCAAACTCTCGGATAATCCAGTATTTCATGATAGATCTAAACACATTGACATCTGGTATCATTATATCAGAGATTGTGTGCAGCGGAAGATCATGCTACTTTCTTACATTCCTACGGAGGATCAGGATGCTGATATCTTGACGAAGGCACTCACGAGGAGCAAATTCGAATACCACAGGGGCAGGATCGAGGTGGAAGATAATCCCTATCTTGTTGAGAGGGAGTGTTGAGATTGCAACAAGATGATGAGCTTAGTGAAAAGAGTCGCCTTCACTAAGTGGGCCCGCAGGCTATTTTTGGTGCAAGTCTATTTTTATACTATGTCTATTTTTATACATGTCGATCATATTCTATGAGTTGCAGGATGCTATTTGTGGATGGTTGGTCAAGTTGGAAAAATAGATGGACTTCTATTTTTAGACATATTGCGCAGAATCTATTTTTAGATTGCCAGTCTAAAAATAGATATGTCGAATATTATTAGCTCTTAATAATATTTGGACTCTAAACATTATCTTATCCTCTTGGAGCACTTTATTTAAGTGCACAGATGTGGCACATGAGATGACAGAAGGAATTACGTTATTCCTAAGGGTTAAGTGGAGCTATTTCATGGAGACTTCAGTTAGAACTTATGTGACAGAGTATGGTGGAGTTGTGTTCAGTTAAACATAGTTGAGCTAGTTGTATCTAGTCCAACTGATTGATACACTAGTGAGAGTGGTGTGAATTAATTATTAATTAATTCACTAATTATTAACTCATTAATCAACTAAAGAATACATCAGTTAACTACAGTGCATGGACAGTTTCAGTGGAGACGAGTGAAGAGGTAGGTGAAAGAGCAGTGTGACTATCAGTTGTGACTATAGTGTTGCATGATTTTCAACACACAGGTGTTGGAGATTCCAATGAGAATTGCGTGAGCAAGGCTAGACCAATTCGAGTTCATTCAGAGCCATTCTTTAGCAGTGAATGCGCAGTAGAGGCAGGCTAGCAGGTGGCAGAGATTGGAGCATGAGATTTGCTAGATCGGACCTGATTAGTGTGTAGCAATTAGAGATTGTACTGAGAGCTTGTGAGGAGCTTTGTATGAGGATTGTTACATGATCTCTATGACATATAATATACAGATAGTTGGGGGTTTTCAACTTTAAGCTTTCCCATAAAATACTATGTTCATATGTGTGAATGTTTATGGTTTTAATGTGCGCATGCAATTGATTTTATTTCCGCAATTAATGATCAATGGTAGAAGAGATTTTGTATTGTGCATGAAGTCAAATAGTGTGTGATCAGGAGAATCTCGGATGTATAACATATCCGTTATATATAAATTTCTACAATTTCAAATTTTACAAATCAATTAATAACAGAATAATGAACGCACAAATTGAAACTTAACTAGTAATGGTTATGTTATGAAGTATTATGTAAATGATGAAATTCAAGATTGAAATCTCGTGAAGTAATAACACACGAATACTTGAAATATTTTTTTGTAGAAATTTATATAAAATTGTGTTACATAGTTTATTATGATAATTTTATCAGAAAAATAATGATTATTATATAAATTTGTGTTAGATAGTTTATCATGATAATTTTATCACAAAATTAATGAATATATCCATTCAAAGTTGGAAATTAAGTGAGTTTCTAATTCCTCTATTTGGAAAAATGTGTTACATAGTTTATTATGATAATTCGATCAAAGAAGTAGCAAATATTATATAAATTTATTTTACAAAGTTTTTCATGAAATTTTATCACAAAAATAGTGAATATATTTCTTCAAAGTAGTTAATTAAGTGATTTAATAATTCCTTTTTTTGGAAAAGTTGTGTTATATAGTTTATTATAATAAATTTACTAGAAAAGTAGTGAATATTATATAAGTTTGTGTTACATAGTTGATCATGAATAGTGAAAATAGTGAATTAAGTGATTTTCTAGTTTTTTATTTTTGCAAAAACTTAATCTAGTTAAACTACAAAAATTCTAGATCCACCTTATAATTCCAATTTTAATGAAATATGTATTAATGGCTTTCATAGGATTATTTCATATTTTTTATTTAAAAACTCATAAAAAAATTACACACGAAATGCGAGTTATAAACCATGGTATTCATCATATTAGCTTTCAACAAGTAGCCTTATAAGATATTTCTCAAGTTAGAAAATTTAAATAACTCCAAAAAGAATTTTCACATGAAATGTAGGTTATAAGCCATGGTATTCACCAAATTAACTGTCAACATAGTGCCTTATAAGATATTTCTCAAGTTAGCAAGTTTAATTTGTAATTTCTCAATAAGAAGCATATGGTTGTTGGGTTTCAAAGCATTATACTTGAGTACAACTGGCCAAACTTTCATGCCTTTCATTTCACTGAAGATTCATAAAATATAAGCAAATGTTTTCAATTCCGAAATAAACTATTAACTTAATCAACATTAGAAAAAAAGCTTGTAAATTTTTTGCGCGGAATACAAAATTTCGAAATGTTACGAAAATTTTTAATGAAGAAGTATTCCAAAACCTTGTCATAGTGCATATGAGAGAATTGATAGGAATTCATCGAAGTGAATTCACATTTTCACTTTGCAGAGTATAACATCCACTCCCACCTTTTGCAGAAAAATATTTTGAATCTGTAAGGAAAACCAACAAGAGAATAAAATGTGAGACATATCGTTAGAGTATTATTCGCTCCATATTTCACCTTCCAAACTTTAATTTGTAAGTGTTTCAAACATGAGAGCCTAACTGCATATGATTCAAATCGGGTGATAAAAATCTACCATATAAATTTGAGATTTAAATCAACCTCTCAAGAAAGCCACCATTTCAAAGAAGGTTCTAAAAGAAATTCATAAATCATAATAACACTTTTCCAAGTCCACGCAAACTTGATGCAAAAGGTAAATGATTCCACAAGTAGAAAAATTGTTATGCCTTTCATCCCATTCCCTCATAAGATTCTTTAAGGAAAAATGCAAAAGTCAAATCATACAATTCGAGGAATGGGCTAACCAAAGAACTATTTTATCATGTATTATTAATTGAAGATAAAATGAAAAATAAGATATTGTCAAGCAAGATCATGTGATCAATTTTAAAATATTGCAAACGATAATGTGGGAGAAAATTTCATTGAAATTAATTCGTAGTTCCAATTCACTTCTTCATTTGGAAGAATAATGTTAAAGCCATTTTTCTGCCAAATCTTTGTTGGTGAGTCTTGTTCCTTCTTCTCCCAACGATGTCTAACCATAAAAATGTAAAGGATTTGCTCACAAATTACATTATTTTCTATGCAGCATTTCCCAAATAGACACAATACTGAAAATATCAATTTAATTTGGTGGTGGATGTCTTCAAACACTAAGAAACTAAATATCCTTAATAAATATGAAAATACATTGTTATAGGATTTTGCAGTCCCGCTCTCAAATGCTATAATGTTGGAAAAAATTAAAGCTCAAAACATATCCTTGGGAACATGTTGCAGATTGATCTTTCAAAGGTGGGCGTTGCTCTCAAATATTTAAGAATTACACATCTCTTTCATAATGAAGATAATTCTTTCCTCCTCGATATAAAGGCTTTGAAACAAACCAACTTGCAAACCACACTATGAGATGAAAGAGGGAATCCAAACCTAAGCAAGGATATCATTGGAAACACACATGGGAAAATGAGTAAGAGACAATAGTGCATGGCTTCGAAAATACACAACCTCAAATCTTCCAATAAAGAATGGAAGTTACAAAATAAAAATTCTAAACATTCATTCTAGTCACTAAGTTCACAAGCTAGAGGCCTAATTGAAAATTTAAGAAGTGAGCAAACAATGTGAGGTGAGAATTCAAGGTTGAGTGATGCCAATTAGAAAAATATAACAACATGAAACTCATCGAAGTGATCAATTTATCTTTTGGAGGAAAATTGTTGCCTTGGGAGCTAAATGAAAACCACCTACAAGGACTGGAACATAAACCAAACAAATTGACCCTTCTTGGGTAAATAATCTATAAATAAGAGAGAGGGGAAAATAAAATAGGACAAGGTGATGACAAACCGTCAACCAAGGATAAATAACTCCGCATCAAAAAGGCACCTATAAGGAAAGTTCACCCACACACTAGAAATTCCAAAGGCACATGATGCAGAAAACCCCCATAAGGAACCATATAATAAGAACACATAAAAAAATAGGTGAAAACATATAACATGGATCAATAAGAAAGCCAATACAAAATAATTCTATCTCAGGATGCTGGAGCAGACAAAGAAGTATACATTGCATGCAAGGAAACAATGCCAACTACTTTCCCCTCCTAACTAGGTTTGATAAATTATGTATCCAAAATGTTCTATACAGATAGATTCATACATAGCAACATGATCCAAAAACTTAAAGAAGCCTTTGTAACTACAAAATACTAAAATTGTTATGGAAACCATGCCATCCTATTACACTACACCTAATTCCCTAAAAAACGAATTTCATTTTCACAGAAAGGAAAAAAACCTTGCAAAGTCTATATAGGAATTTCACTAGGTATCGTCCTGATACCTTCATATTCGCCAGGGAATAATCCCATCACTCCTGATAAGGAGTTATGGAGCTACATAAAATTTTATCAGTGCCTATTATCTTATAGGCTATAATAATTGCATAAAGACTAATATCATGGTGTATGTATAATAAAAACACACATTTGGTTCATGGGGAGGGATAGCCATGCCACCATCCCTCGTAAATTTGCTAGGAGGTGTCAAGGTAGTGAGCAACCTCCAAAAATTCCAATCCCTCAATATCCATCACCCTGATCAAGGGTTCGATGTCAACATCTAAAGTAATTTGCAAAAATCCTTTCCAACTAGGAGTATCTCCTCTAGACCAAGATTCAGTGATACATGTATTTTTATCCTTATAACACAAGTTTGATAAAAAATAAGCAATTTTTTTTCATTCTCATCTTTATTGAGAAATAATGTTATGCAAGTAGATCACAAAAAATATAGATCAATGAATTCAAAATTATCCTCTTTGAGGGGGAACATATTTATATCACATAAATGAACAATTATAAAATGATACAAATGATTAAACCTCCTTCATATATATAGGAATCGAAGGGGTCACAATATAATTAGAGTCTACATAGCAATAATAATGTAGGGACACAAAAATAATAATAGTTGGATTCTATGGGGCATAATAACAATATGGGGGCTACATGGGAACAACAATAACAATAGGGGGCTACACTAACAATAACAATAAAGGGGATACACTAGTATTATAAGTACCTAAACATGGCTCTCTCCTTCAAAAAAGCGTTATCCTCAACACTTGAGTAGTTCCAGATGCTTTTGTATAAAATTCTCATCCGCCCACATGCAATCTTCAATAGGTAAGTTCCTCCACTTAATGAGATACTCTGAAATTGATAGATTTCATAGTTGGCAGGTTCTTGTTTCCATGAATAATTCAAGCTCTAATATGATTTTTCCTTCTTCTTAATGTTCTGAAAATATTTTTTGAACTGGGAGCTTATCATTGATAACCTTCTTTAAGCATGAAACATGGAAAACTCGGTGTACCCAGGAAAATGTAGGTAGCTCCAATTTTTTTTCCATAGTACCAATCTTTTGTAACACCTTGTAAGGACCATAGTAATTGATTGATAATTTATTATAAACCTTATCTTGCTTGAGGGACATTTTTTTATATGTTTGTAGCCATAAAAATACCTAGTTTCCTACATCAAGGCTTATTTCAATGTGATTTTCATCCACCTGTTGTTTCATTTGATTATGTGTTAGAGTGAGGTTATCCTTTAAGAGTTGGAGAACTTGTTGTTGATGCTCGATGTGATCTTCCATAGCTTTAACCTTAAACTTTCCCCTAAATATGATGATATGGATCGTGGATGATATCCATAAAGTGCCATAAATGGGTTCATTTTTGTTGCAGTATGGAAATAATTAGTATACCACCATTTAGCCAGAGGTAACCATTTCACCCATTTTTGTTTTTATCAGATACAAATCAATGAAGATATCTTTCCAAAAATTTGTTTCCTATCTCATTTTTCCCATTAGATTGAGGATGATAATATGATTTGTGAGCTAATTGATTACCCTGACAAGAAAATCATTTCATCCAAAAAATTCGAGTGAAAATGGGATATTTTCCACTTACAATAGTCTTTGCATTTCCATGTAAATTTTTAATAGTGTCCGTAAATGCAACAAAAACTATACTGGATTTAAATGGATGAGATAATGCACAAAAGTGTTCATACATAGTAATTCTATCCACTAGCACCATGACGAAACTCCTTCCTTCAGACTTGGGTAAGCCTGTTATGAAATCCATTGAGACCTCCTCCCAACGTTGACTTGGAATGACTGAAGGTTGTAAGAAAGCCATGGTCTTAATTTTATCAACTTTATTTTGTTAGAAAACCAAACATTCTAATATAAAATTATGAATATCATATTTAAGGTCATCCCCAAAAAAATTCTTCTTGACCCTGTGGTAAGTTTTTATAAATCCTGAATGCCCTCCTACTGTGGAGGTGTTGGGATCTTGCTGCAAAATTTGAATGGGTGTCTATTAAACCCTTGCTTCATTTATCCAATTAGGTTGGATAATAAAAATTACACAGTGCAATGCTTCAATATCCTCATCCTTAATTGAGAGTGCATCTTCAACAAAAAATTGCTTCCCTTTTTTTGTAGATGATTTCAAAGTCATAACCCAAAATCTTGGTAACCAGATTTTATTTATCTTTTGAAGATAATATTTGTTCCAAGAATTATTTAATACTATCATAATATGTTTTTACCTTGAATTTTATTCCCATTAGGAAATGTCGTCATTTATTTAATGCATGTATTATTTCTAGCATTTCCTTCTCATAAATAGGCTTATGTATATATTTCCCATTGATTGGAAAAATTTCAAAAGAAATGGGTCTTCCTTCTTGCATTAAAACAACACCAATTCCATTTCCTAAGGTGCCACATTCCATAATAAAGGTTTCTTGTGAAATATGGTGTAGCTAATATCGGTGCTTAGAACATTTCCTCTTTAAGTTGCTCAAAGGCCTTAGATGCTTCTAGAGTCTGAGAAAATGCATCTTTCTTGAGTAATGTTGTTAAAGGTGATGTTTTTTTCCCATAACTCTTAAAAAACTTGTGATAATACACATTTAACCCGCTAAATCCTCGAAGATGCTTTAGGGTTATGGATATTTTCCATTCCTTCATCGATTTAATTTTGATATGGTCTACCTTAACACCATCATGAGATACAATATGACACAAATATTATACCTCTTGTAATCCAAATAAGCATTTGGAAATTTTTTCATGTAATTGGTTCTCCTCCAATAGTTTGAGCACCCTACCAGCATGTTGAACATGATACTTCAAAGACTATGTATGGATTAGTATATCATCAAAAAATACTAACACAAAAATTCTAAGGAAGGGTTTGAAAATGGAACTCAGCAAACCTTGAAATGTGTAAGGTGCATTAGTAAGGCCAAAAGGCATGACCACAAATTCATAATGAACTTCGTGATTTTTTCATTTTTTTTTTGAATGTCTTCATTCTTCATTCTAATTTGATGTTACCCTCAAAGAAGGTCCAACTTAGTGAAGTAAATTGGTCCATGTAATTCATCCAAAAATTAATCAATGATAGGAATGGAAAATTTATCTTTAATAGTTATCTTGTTGATCTCCCTATAATCGTCACACATGCACCATGATCCATCTGTTTTGTGCACCAATGCTACTGGAGTAGAGAAAAAACTTTGACTAGGTTGAATTATAATGGCCTCTAGCATTTCTATAACCATACGTTCAATTTCACTCTTTTGGGCATAGGGATATCTATAAGGCATGATGTTTGGAGGAAAAATTCCTAGAATTAATTGAATGGAATGATCATAATCATGAATAGATGGGAGTCCTTTCGGAGTCTCAAATACCTTGGAATGATTTTCCAATACTTTTTGGAGACGTAGATAAATTTATTATTTCAATGTTATAACCTCTAGTGTGCACAATTGTGCAATTAATTCCCATTTTTTTTTCTTCAAAATATTTGTCATTCCATTAGAGCTAATTATATTCCTTGTTTTCCATGCATTACCGCTATTAAAATATGAAAATATAGTCACATTCTACTTTGGAAATCTCAAATGACGGAGATAATGATTGCATTTAATTCCTCTTTTCTAGAGGACCAAAATTGATTTTGGTCCTACCAGAAATCAGACAAGCAGAAGTTGGTTTTTCAATTTATGAACCCATTCATGTACATTGGATTAGGTTGGATCTACACATATGTGCACATTGAATCAGGTCGACCCTAAAGCAAAGTGAAGCCATTGGAAGGCTATAAAAACAAATGACCTCCACCTCATTTAGACACAATGATAAGACACACTTCTATCTTGTTTTTTTCTTGCACCAGTCTAAGACTCATCCATAGAGTTTTAGGTTTGATCTGAGTTGAAATTGTAGGTCTGAAGCTTTCATCCTTCATTTAGGGTTCCGGAGCCCAGTCACAGGCACAAAATTGGAAAATTTTGACCTTGATCACTCCCACATAGGCTCATGACTGTGACTGGAGCCTTCCAGACATATAGATAACACATTGTGCATGTGACTAGGAGATTAGGGCTTTCACAATCTAGTTTCTACCTCATTCGCATGCTTTCCAGGATTAAGGGGTGACTGGGAAGCTATAGTCACATGAATGACTCCTCCTCCATGCGATTGGGGACTAAAATATGAAATCTAAGACTTCCAAATATTTCTCTTAGTGACCATAAGTTTTGGAAGTTGAATTAAGACAATGACATTTGTGTACAAACTTTAGAATCTGATTTCTGAGTATATACATCGGTGGGTTCATTTCATATATGTTATAGTTGTTTTGCTGGTTATTTGGATAGATGAAGATATGGATCATTGTACTCTCTTTTTCTTAATCATTTGAGGACAATCTAAGAAGAATAATTTTCAAGGGTTTTCCCCATAGTGGGTTTTTCAGTGGTCTCTGACCAATCCTGGTGTCTCTATGTGTGAATGATTTTCTTCTGTTGTTATTTTATGTTCTATTGCATTTATGATAATGATATTTTTATTTCTAAATATTTTCATATGTTTTTGAAAAATTATGTAAATATGAATAATGTTATGATGTTATGGGGTGAATTTAATGCGTTAATTACGAAATGCAATTATCAAAGCAAAGAAAAATATATCCTTAAGAAAAATTAACATGGTATTAGAGTTGGGCTGAAGAAAAGTCATGGATATCACCCCCATGGAGACACCTTTGTTGGAAGCAAGAGAGGATACATGAGACATAAATTAATTATAGGGTTTGAAGGAAACCTTAGGTAATTCGTGTACTATGGTTTAATGATTAGGGTTTGAGAGAAACCCTAGTTTATGAAAAAGACTTGAGATGTGAATTTTAGAAACCCTATCATGATCAATGATAATATACTCAATCACTTGTGATAGATTTGATGACTCCCTATATAGGATAGTCTCTGGTAGGTCTGTGTTAGTATGAATCTTTCGTCGTAAAATACCACTTTAGCTACGCATAACAAATAGCCCTAACATGGCCAATATTTTTACTTTCAGTGGGTGCTATTAATATTTTGCAAGGGATTTAACTATTTTGTGCCGAGGATTTATTCAACCAAACACTCTGCAAAAAACTAATCACTATGTGTTCCATCACCTTCGGATCCTCGGCCCTGGTGGGCTCTGTAGCCGCCAATACCAAGGTAGAGAGCGTAGGCTTTGCGAGTCTCCATGCTGTGAACCCCTGGGGTCTCTACGCTCGGAAAATGAACAGCTTGCAGCAACGTTTCACCCACTTGGAAACATTCTCAGCTCTGGTCAGAGCGACAAGGCTTAATCCCACTTACGCAGATGAGGAATCTAATGGTTCTGACGCGTTACTTAAGAAGGTCTATGGCAGCTACACCACCACTGATCTAGTTGCCGTCATCAGGGTTTCGGCTGAGGCTCAAATATGGGATTACCCTCCACCTTTATGGGCAGCCGCCATCATAGATGAGGGCAAGGGATTGAGGTTTTTCTCTAGAGTCTTGGCTGCATCAGGGTTTTCCCAAGAAAAAACTTCTCTACATAGAAGAGGGGCAATAGGAAGCTGGGCAAAGTACGCTGTAGAAAAATTTGTTCACAAGGGTTATGAGATCCAAGCAAGGATGCCCTTAGATTCCATTTCTTCCTCATGCAAAAAGTAGGTTCGCTCTTTGGACCAGCCAGATATGACAACAGAAAACCCTGCATTTTAGATCCAAATCACTCTCCTGTCTGACAAAAAAATGTTGCATTGGGTGCATGCAACAGATCTGGTATAGGAGCTTTCAAACAAGCTCGAACTTCGGTTGGGAATTCCCTCCTCATATCAGAGATTAATGTATAAAGGTAAACAGTTAGAGGACCTCTTCCCCTCTCTTTTTACTGTATTCAAAGAGATGCTTCCATTATTTTAACCTTGAGGCTAAGAGGAGGGTCTTTTGGGAAAACCTCCTCTGTGCCATCATTCTCTTACAAAGATGCTATCCACAAAGCTACAGTCCATCCTCAGACCTCTTCGAAAGCTGCTCAGCCGGCCATGGATCCCAAGCCATTTCTAGTGGATAAATCGGAGGAAATTCCCTCTATAGAACTCTCTCATCCTGTGCTTGCCGAACATTATCAGACATTTTCTGAATCTGCAATCATATGCAGATTCAATGGCCTATGGCCTCGTACAGTAGATTTATACTAATGGATCCACTCCAACTGGACTAACAAAAGCAAGATCTACCTATGCTCAAAAGGCTTCTTCATTGTGGCTTTCGATTCAAATGAATATTATCAGAAAGCCCTAACAGGGGGTCCTTGGTTCTGGGGCACGACTGGGCTTTTCATCACCCCATGGTTTCCATATTTCGACCCTTCTACAGCTGTCATCACCAAACTCCCCATTTGGGCCAAGCTTCCAAACCTTCCGGTGCATCTATGGCACTTCTCTGTATTCTTAGCCATAGGAGATTCCTTAGGCCGCTATCTCACCACATACACCACAAGAAGGGAGAATGGACTCTACACCTACGGCAGATTGTGTGCAGAAATAGACATCAGCAAAGGATTTCCAGATCAGATAAACCTCAAATTTGGGGACTTCTATTGGACACAGACTTTGGATTATTAAAATACAATCTTCAGATGTCGCCATTGTCATCAAATGGGGCATCTCCAAAATACTTGCTCCCAACTTCAAGACAAAAAGAAGAATCTCAATCGGAAACCCAAATCCAAGAGCTGGAATACCTATGTTCCTCCCCCCCAGTGGATGACACAGAATCTTCCAGCTCGGATGAAGAAGAAATAGAAGTAAATGGGGAGGATGTTGAGACTCCGACGGATGCTCCCGCAGTCACTCCAGCAGATCCCTCTGCCCCTATGATCTCTCAGAAACGCTTGCATGAATATTCTTCCTCCGATTCTAATAAATATATTCCACCCTCAATGAAAAATAGTTTACAAATGGTCACGGTCCAGCTAAGTTCTAATGGCTAGGTCAAAGTAAGCAAGAAAAAAGGGAAAAAATTCCGTCTGGCAAATTCCACCCACTCTGGGTAATCACTTTTGTCTAGCTCTTTTTTTTCTGCTCTCCTTGTTATCTCCTGCTCATTCCATGGCAATTATTCAGAAGTGGGGTTGTTAGCCTTCCACCTATGGTTTCCCTGCTTCTCAGCATCGCTTGCATGCTAGCTCTGTTTGTACAATATTTATCACTTTAATAGAATTAGCCTTATTCAGAAAAATAAAACAAATAGCCCTAACATCGATTATGGCTGCTAAATATCTTTAAATATGCAATTAGGTGATCCAAATAATGCTGCACAAATCCAGATCTAAGCATAAAAGACATTAATCAGATAAAGTAAAATACAGCTCCATGCATCCAATAGATAAGACAAGAACAATGTATTTGAAAGAAATTTTATATTATATTAAAAAGGGGCACCTGAGAGGAAAACAAGAAAGGTGTTTTCCAGTTCTCCTCAATGGGATGGGTTCTTGAAAGTCCTCAGCGTTTCAGATCTAAAATTCCTCTCTCTTGTTGGTGTAGAAAACCCAGATAAACATAGAACTCAATGGGAGTTCATAAGGTAAAAAATGGAAAATGTGACCTAGTATAGATCTAGAGTGATCTAATGCAATGGAGGTCACTAATGAATTTGGAAAACCCTCCTATTTATAACAAAATATTAGGGTTATCTAGAACTTGGTGCATGAATAAATATTCTTAATCAAATTCTAGAACCACCCTTTAGGAATATTTTATTATATTTGTTGGAGGGAAAAGGTCTTTTGACTTGGGTCAATTCCTTTATTTATAAAAAATAAATAAATAAATGATTTATTTATTATTTTAGGGAGATGGTGGGAATATAATTAAACAAATAATGATTTATTTAATTATTTAAAAATGATTTAGTCAAATTTAACTAGGAATATTATTTAAATAATGATTTAAATAACTTATTCCTAGGAAATAATTAAATAAATAATGATTTATTTAATTAATTTCCTTGTTTTGGGTTAAATATGACCCGGAAATATAGACAAATGTTATTTCACATGGTGAAAGCAATTTTACTTAGGGTAAAATTGGTCTTACATGGTGTACTTGGGTTCATCTAATGATAATATGTTAGATGACCAAAAAAATGGTGTAACAGATTGCCCCCCAATGTACGAGTGTTAGGAGCAAATCGTATGACCGAAGTACGTTGTAAGAACTCAATCACTAGACATTAAGAGGGGAGTGAGAGAGAGAAATTTAAGGTAGTCTAATGTGCTAAAGGACTAGACCCTGAGGAGACGAGACTTACAGGTGCAACAAGTATCTATTTGATGAAGTGGTACCAATGTTAAAGGCTCATGAAGCATGTGCTGGCCTAAACATGAGGCAGATAAATAAAATGATGAATCCCACATACATGTGATGCCTGGAATAACCATCAAGACTTATAAAAGAATATTTTACTACATGAGATACAAATACACCCATATGCCCCCTACACACGAGGAAGAGCTCACAAAATTTGACTGATACATGCAAATCGAAGAGGCACTGCAAGCGGTTGAGGCCGGTATCATCAAATGAGAGGAGCTGCATCAAGGGCGGAAATGAAGAAGTCATCCGAGCATGTCGGGGGCTACCTGTAGGGCCACCCCCTCATGAGGGTTGAGACATCTCACACACGCCCGAGAATCACCAATATTTGCTTCTGCATCACTGGACCATCAAGTGTATATATCACGATCATGCTAAAAAGAGCTCGAACCAAGGTACATTACCCCCTAGACTTGGCTTCTGGAGTAAATGAGTTGATGTTGACAGAAGTAGGTCCGCCATAGGTGAGGCAATAAGGGAACCCCAACTAAGGCAGGAGAGAAAAGAGTAGAGCGACTAACAGGTGGATACTCATGATGATAATGAAATGAGGGATAGATCCTACGGGGACCACAAAAAATCATGAATACAAAATGGTATCTCATGATGAACATCTACACAAGCATGGACAAGTATGGAGGCCCAGTGGTGCCCCTAGTATGAGTGTTCCAAGTGAAGAAATTTGATTTTGAGGAAGGTTATGGTTGAGGGGCATAGGTGCCCCCAAGCATGTTGTGGTCATGCCAAAATTTATAAAGGGGAATCTAAACACATTTTAATGATTTGGTGCGCCATTTGTTTTAGTTATGTTTATGCAGTGTGAGAAAGGAAATGGAGGATTACCAATCTCTTTTAGGACTGCATATATTAATCAAATGGACTTTAAGTTTTCGGGTTGGCATACCTGGTGTCACTATCCCAAAGAGAGGATTTGGAGATAATGAACTGATGTTCTCCTAGAAAACCCATAGGTTGGTCAAAAACAATGTCTAAGAGACTGGGTTGCTGATGTAAGATGAAGGAACGATAAGGGGTATCATCTCTAGAGTGATCTGAAGTGATATGGGACTCTAGAAGTTTGTCTAAATGTGCAATAATAATGGTGCTAAAGTCGACATGAATAGATACACTAGGAGAGTTGTGGAGAATTGCTTCTCCTAGTCTCTCAAATATGGGTGCCCCCTTACCCAAACATGGGGTTTCAATGTAATGGCCACGAGGTGTGTGTGGTGCGAACACATGGGTTCGATGTAAGGGGGAATGGATAAAGTCAGGGGTGGGGATTTCTTCCATAATGTTGTTATCATGATAGAAGATGGGGTGACTGGTGGAAGAAAGACCACCTGATGCGGCGAAGCTACCTGACGCATCATCATGAGAAGAGAGGTTCACATGCACATAGTCACAAGGGGTGACAGAAGAATAAGAAGATAAAGGATCTATCGATGTTGAGCCTAGGGTGATCGTTGAAGGAAGGTCGAGCGAAACAACAAGGGAGGCTTCAGAGGGAATGTTCCTCGAGGGTCTCATGGATGATGATAGGTATAAGATGGTGGATGAAGGCTCCATCATATCGACATTAGGAGGGGGAATTTCAATGGGAGCCGTCATGTCTAGTAGTTATTTTGAAGCAAAATGCGCAAATATGGGAGAGGTGGACTCGTTGCACTGGGCCTCGAATTTGCGGACCGCGGTTAGAGAGGTGCGGAAGTCCTTGAGGAGGGGAAAAAGGTGGGTGTAATGACCATAGAGATCACACAAAGCACAGGGGTGGTTGGTGTGAATAGTCTTGGGGTTCTTGGTCGCAGTCGTGGAAGTAACAGAGGCTTCTGGGACCATGGAGTTAGGGGATGCAACATTAACTATGGGCTTGAGATGAGGCAATTCAAGACAAGTATGGGTGGCGTGACTGACAAAATCACACAAAGCACACTGGATGGTATGCTTTGGAGGCGGAGGAGGGGCCGGGTTTATCGGGGCAACCTTGTCCTTTGATTCCCCCTTACGAGCTTTTCCCTTCTTACCCAAAGCGGTCATAACAGGAGGTGGTTCCTGTTGAGGTGACTGAGGCACTGTTGCAGCGGGAGAAGTCATAGGGACCGGTTGAACCGGGGTCAAAGAAAGATAATGTTTGGGTTGACCAGGCGAGGTAGTGGCTGGAGGGTCAAGGTACCAGATAGGTATGCTCAAGGTCAAATTGGGGAGGGAGAGGGTGGCCATAATGGGAGCCGAATAGACTCCGAGAGGGGGAGCAAGGAAAGGTATCTAACCAGTGGGGTAATGGACAGGAGGGACAACTCCCACATGGTGGAGACCTGGGGGAACCGACTCAGGTGGGTAGGGAGGCTCCAGAGTGCTAGGTGGAGGGGAAGGTCCAAGCGGAAGAGGTTCAGTCAGCTGAGGTGAAGGGCTAGGAGCAGGTTTCAGCTGGAGAGATTGAGGTTGCTGACTAGTTGAAGCAAGCTGCGAAATGTCAGCCTGAGACGATTGCATCATGCAAACATTCACTGAGCTGGGATCAAAGAGAGGAGGAGGGGGAGGACCCTGGAAGGTTCCAAGCAAGGAGGAGTCTTTGTAGACGCCAGGGGAAACATTGGTCAAAGAATCAATAGTTTGCTTATTGGTGACAGCACAGATGGTGGACTCAGGGGAGGTCTGAGATTTGGGTTCATGATATGTCAACTGGTCAATGGTGACAATATTTCCATTATGAGGGAAAAACATCTTGTGGTGGACTGTCTTGAGCTTCAAATATGTTCTTCTCTTCCACCACATTCCACTTCATTTCCTTTTTCCATTATTAATTTCAATCTTAAATGATCAATAATATTAGTTAAAATTTCTTTGAGATTGTATATAATGTCTAACTTGCTATGTTTTCATGATTTCGTTATTGTAGTACTTTTTGACTACACTTAGCTACAGAATGCAAACATTCTGTAGCTAGTTGCCGATTCTGCAGTTGTCTTCATGTCTACGCAGGTTCCAGGTGTCATCTCAGGGAAAAACACATATGGTCATATTCCACATCATTCCCTCATCATTTGTTGCTCCCCACGAAGTCTGAGTTAAAGTATCAAAGCGGTTATGCACGAAGAAAAGAGGCAGTTTCCTATGAAAACACAGACTCTACAGATGTCTGCAGTAAAGCACAAGAATGTTAATAAGAATTTTAATTTGATTAGGAATGGGAAAGACACTTATCGCTATTTTTCTCAAGAAGTAGTTATGTAATTTCATTATAAGTATGACTCGGGAGACCGAGAAATTGTTGGTTAGATTTTATTTTTGGTTGCTAGATCTTAGAAGTCCGAAACAATGTGTTTTGAAGATTATTTCTCCTTTAATGAAAGAAACATCATTTTATTTCACGAGTTGAGTCAATCTTGAGCAGATCTGCGTGCTGATCCAGTGGTATAGGGCCCCTACTGCCCGTGAAGCGTTATGCATTTGGTTTAGATAAGTAGCCGTAGCTTTGTTTCATTCTCAATTTAAATAGTTTTCTGAACTTTGCTTACATTTGATACTACAGTTTAGCTTTGTTCTCATGAAGTATTCTAGAATATTACTAATCCAAAATGAGGCATAATTGTAGCAATTTAGAACTTTACATTTTTTTGTGTTCAATTACAATTAGTTGTTACAGCTAGTCCTATTCTCATTAATCTCTTCCAAAATATCACTAACTCTGGATAAGACTTAGTTGTAGTGTTTTAGTTTACCTGCGTATTGTTATGTTTTTATGCCCATTTTCACTGAATGATACAACCAAACTTGTTTGTACAAACTATTCCAAAATATCACTCATCTTGAACAAAATAGGGCTGTAGTATTTCATAGAATTAGTTGCATTTTAGCTCAGTCAATACTCCAGAGGTAGATGTCATTCTAGTTTAATTCTGTCACTATATTCCAAGCTTGATAATGGCACTCTAGTTTAACTATATTCACTGTATTAGTATCATTCTAGTTCAGTTCCAATTCATTTCAAGTTAGATAATAGCACTCTAGTTTAGTCTTAGTTCACTGTATTAGCATTCTAGTTGAGTTGTTATCCATTGCATTTTAAATTGTATTAGTTGTTAAATTTAGATACCATAGTCTTCATTATTTACAAAATATTCTTTTTCTGAATTCCTATTAATACATCATCATACGGACAGGAACTACCAATAACAGTTTAAGGCCTTGAGTATTTTGCAACCTTTTTACAATTTCACGAACAAGCCTTTTCTCAAAGACTATTCTAAAAAAGAAATCTATAACTTTTGAATGAGGCCTAGTAGTGCTAAATTGAGTTGCAGAATAGAATTAGAAGTTAGTTTAGAGTAGAAATCTTATTGTGCTACAAATGTTCTTTTCCAATTATGTTCCAATAAACCTTTAACTATGGATGAGATGTTGTAACATTGTAAGTTGATTGTTGACTTAGGAAAACCTCAATTGCACTAAAAAATTATCCTTTTCTCAAGCTATTCCAACATATCTCTAAACGAATGAATTGGATGAGTTCATGATATGGGTTACTGAGTTCGTGTTGTGATTTGTTTCTTTGCTATGAGTCCTTATCAAGCTTTGCATTTTCTGTCCTTTAGTGCACATCTAGTTTAGAATAGTTTCACTAGGTTTTAGTGGAAACTTCTTAGCTCTTTTTCAACATAGAAACCATAAAACCAAAAACATCATAAAAACACTAAACACAACGTAGTGAGAAAAAAATTCCTAGGAACATAGATTGCACCACACTTCAGCAGTTTACTAGCCCTGGTTGACAATTAATGAACTCAATTTAGGAACACTAAGTTGAGCACAACAGACTGCGGATGGGAAAATAGACATGGTATAGGTGTAACTACGCCCCAAAAGAATGTTATAGTCAAGAGGGGCATCGATAACTTCAACGTTGACACAAAAAGTCTTTCCCACAAGGGTGATAGGACATTTACGGAATTGGCCAATGGGCTGGGAGGCATGGCCATCCCACGCACGAAGGGTGATTGTGGAAGGGACCAGTTCAGGAGATCCGAGTTGTTTCCAAACCGAAGCAGACATCACACAGGTAGATGCCCCCTCATCAATAATACACTGAGCAACGTTGGCGTTTTGGATTTTAACTGGGATTTGGAAAGCAACAGAAGTAGTAAGGGGGGGATGGTCTGACTGACGGGCATCGAAAAAAATCAATTGGTCATCAGAAGGATCTACAGCACCCATGGTAGATATTAGAGCCTTATTTTGAGAAGGACATGACTGGAGGAGTTCCAGTGTTGAAATGGCAGCAGGAGATTGTGCCAGATCATATACTATGCTATATGAATGGGCAGATTGACCTGAGGCAGCATTTCGGTGTAATGGGCCCTTAGGAATCTTGGTATGAACCTCAGATTTGGGCGGAGGGATTTGCAAGGGACCATTGGGTGTCGACAGAGGCTCTATAGGACCTGAAGCTGGGGACTCAGGGATAGAAGGAGCGGGAGGCGTGGAGTATTGACGAGACCGAGTTTGAAGGTTAAGGTCAACATGTAAAGGTTGATCAGAGTTCATCATTAGAATATGGTAATCGAAGGAACCAGAAGGGGAAGGTTGAGTGGCCGCTTGTCCGTCAGGTGGTTGGGTAGCCACAAATCCCTATTGTGCATCCACCTGCTCTTGAGGGGGCGGTGACTGCTATTGCGAGGGTTGAGAAGGCAAGGGAGGCAGAGGTGTTTCTGTTGGAGGAGTTGGAGCACCAAGCTATGGACACAGATAATAAGGGGGTTGGGTAGCAGTGTGGTAAGTAGGAGGTTGGGCCAAACGAGGGGGCATGCCATATCCTAGAGACGTGTTATCAGGAGGGGAAAAAGTGCGGGAGGTGCTGCCTCCCCCCCCAGGAAAACCATAACCCATGAGAGGTTGGGCGTGCGTATGAGAGATCGCTCCAACGATACTGTCGGCAGCATGAGGTGCCCCCAGTGTATGGGAATCACCGGGTCTGGGGAGATCAAGTAGAACAGTATAAACATAACATTTCTAAGTGTAGATCAGGTCATATTTTAACGCCCTTTGGAGGGCAACTTCTTCGGTTTGAGGAAAATGCGATGTGACATCTTTCCCAATAGGGAGCAAGAGAGATATAAGGAACCAGTCCATGTAGACCCAGTCTTCGAAGGTAGGAGATTGACATAGGCTCTCTCTTCTCTGCCATTCCTAGACATGATCGGATAGGTGGGTCGCAGATGATTGACGGAAAGAAGTCAAAAGTTTGATACTAGTGTCATAATGAACGGGAAGCTGGAAGTAAGATAAAAAAATCTCGGGAAAGAGTCGCAAAGGTGGTGTGGGAGGAAGTGGGCTGATCAACATACCACTTAGAAGCTTCACATGTAAGCATGCGTTGGAACAATCTAAGACAGATGGAATCATCAGTAATGGAATGGGATGAACACCACATGTGGAAAGATCGGATATGGTTGGAGGGATCCTCTCTAGCAAGGCCTTCGAACTTGGGAATGTCGAAGGGGAGCTTGGTTGGCATAGCAGGCCAACTAACATCGTGGTCGAAGGGGAGCTTGGTTGGAGTAGTTGAGGTAGTTCCTGTGGCGGTTCTGCTAGTAACAGTCCCAGCATTAGGGCCAGGGTTGCCACTAGCGTTAGGCCCTAGACCAGACATGGTGAAGGTAATAGGGGGAGAACCAGAAGTAGGGGGAGAAACCAAAGAATCAGAAGATGAGTCAGAGTGCGGACTCGAGGGAGGACTAACTCAATGACGACAGGAAGGAGCAAGTCGACCAACTGGAAACTGAGGGTGAAGGGTAAGAAGTCTCCGGGATAAACACCTTGGAGGTGCAATGATGACGGGAAGAAGAAAAATCGACAAAGGTAGGGAGGTGTAAGATCAAGTGAGGTCAATGTCGAAACAAGGGTAGAGAGGTGCAGTGTCAATTGATTTTAAATTTTTTGCCAGGCGGTGTTAACCAAGCTCTTCTTCACTTAGGGTCAATGTGTGGCATGTGTTAATTTTAATTTTTAAACCGAGACGTTTTGAGAGTAAAAGAAAAAGTGTGTTGCGTAACTGAAAATAAATCTACAGAGAACAGTATATAATGCTGAAATAACAGAAAATTGACAGCTAACAATGCATCAAGCTAACCCAAGAAGGCGGGTCTCTCAAAACTAGTCTAAAATAGGGAAAAAATATAATCAAAACACACTAAAAACGGGTCGGTAGATCTAAGGTCGGGAGGGACGGGTATCTAAAGGATAAATCTGTTGAAAAGAGGTGCAAAAAACAATAAAGAGGTAGAGACAAGGTTGCTGCAACAAAGGGGGAAATAAACTAAAGGTAGAAGGGACAAGGAGGTGACCCTAGAGGCAAACCCAAACAAAACTATATGAGATGATTTTAAAGGAAAAGTAGCCGATCTTAATGGATCTGAAAATGAGGTATCAGATCTAGAAGAAACAAGGCTGAAACTCTGGAAATTCATACTTCTAAAACAGCAAAAAATCTCCCACAAAAAGTGGAGGGTACAAGAGCCCTAAGGGGAAATATTCCCACTTAGTTGAGTGAAATATATCAGAAACAGGTCTAAACGGGCGGAGATAGAGGCTGGAAAACCCTGACAGAAGCTTCAGACAAACCTAGAAAAAGTGCGGGAAAATTGCAGAAAAAAGTGCAGGTCGCAGGTTCTGACCTGTTTTCAGTCCAGGTCGCAGATTTGGGGTAGAAAAGTGTGAAATCAAGGCTAGGTCGCACTTTTTGGGCCGATAAGTGCGACCTGCAGATCCGGCTCTCTCGGCAGTAGATTTCAAAAAAATTTGTCGTCTCAGCGGCGGCTGATGTCTGTGACCTACGCAATAAGGCCATAAACACACAGAAATTAAAAATTTGAATGTTTGAGGGTTTTAGAGGTGAAAAGCACCATAAAAATAGGAAAAATAGAAAACTGAAGAGAAACCCTAGGGTCTGAAATAGCTGGATATGCAGGAATATATAAAACGATGGCGGTCGCAAAAGAAAACCCGTGTGGAGTCGCCAATTGTTAGTATGAATCTTTCGTCATAAAATACCACTTTAGCTACACATAACAAATAGCCCTAACATCGATTATGGCTGCTAAATATCTTTAAATCTACAATTAGGTGATCCAAATAATGCTTCACAAATCCAGATCTAAGCATAAAAGACATTAAGCAGATAAAGTAAAATATGGCTCCATGCATCCAATAGATAAGACAAGAACAATGTATTTGAAAGAATTTTTATTTTATATTAAAAAGGGGCACCTGAGAGGAAAACAAGAGAGGTGTTTTCCGATTCTCCTCAATAGGATGGGTTCTTGAAAGTCCTCAGCGTTTTAGATCTAAAATTCCTCTCTCTTGTTGGTGTAGAAAACCCAGACAAACATAGAACTCAATGGGAGTTCATAAGGTAAAAAATGGAAAATGTGACCTAGTATAGATCTAGAGTGATCTAATGCAATGGATGTAACTAATGAATGGAGAAAATTCTCCTATTTATAAAAAAATATTAGGGTTATCTAGAACTTGGTGCATGAATAAAATATTATTAATCAAATTCTAGAGCCACCCTTTAGGAATATTTTATTATATTTGTTGGAGGGAAAAGGTCTTTTGACTTGGGTCAATTCCTTTATTTATAAACAATAAATAAATAAATGATTTATTTATTATTTTAGGGAGATGGTGGGAATATAATTAAATAAATAATTATTTATTTAATTATTTAAAAAATGATTTAGTCAAATTTAACTAGGAATATTATTTAAATAATGATTTGAATAACTTATTCCTAGGAAATAATTAAATAAATAATGATTTATTTAATTAATTTCCTTGTTTTGGGTTAAATATGACTAGGAAATATAGACAAATGTTATTTCACATGGTGAAAGCAATTTTACTTAGGGTAAAATTGGTCTTACATGGTGTACTTGGGTTCATCTAATGTTAATAGGTTAGATGACCAAAAAAATGGTGTAACAGTCTGGTTGCTGATAAATTTGATTGAAATAGTGAGGGAATCAAATGGTATATGGATAATGATGTCCCTTGACGGTTGGTTCAAGATGGAGAGTATCACCTCTCATTGAAGATAATATCTCTTAACTTATGACGCTCCTTTATGTATTTAATTATGTCTAGACTTATTGATCTAACTATTGTTTTGATCATTACTTACACTTCTTGCATATATATTTCAGTATTTGATGTTTATAACTTCCTTGATGAAATGTAATGAGAGGATCTTTAGGTTCATCTAAGATGCATGAATGAAAAGCTAGATATAGAAAAGGTGACGAGCCACCTAATGAAAATCTGACTAAGTGATACAAGTTTCCTATGTCAAATAAAAGGATGTGCAACTATTTGAATAATTCATGGTATGCATGGTATATTATTTCAATGTTAAGGAAGGTAAGCCCTATGGTATGATGAGAATATATCCTTCTTTAATGGATCATGCATGAATGCAAAAGGGATTTGGATACATGGTTCTTATGATGAAATGGTGCACTTGATGTCGAAGAAGTATCTTAGATAATGAACTTCATGTTTCTATGAAGCTATTTACTGTCAATCTTTGATATAGTGCAATACTTGATGATTAGATAACATCTATCATTTTGGATATCTTGATCCCATAAATAAGGTTAGCACCTTGATTCTAGTAGATGGTAACTTATCACTATTTGTTTGTGAAATGCATGGAAGCCATGATAATAGAAGCATAACTATGAAACTCATACTCAAGATATCTTGTAGGCCATGGTTATGTTTTGATGTGTTTAGTAAACTATGGCATATAATAAAATTGAATTCCCTAACTTAAAGGATTGACTTGATATTGTGTTCATGATCATTAATATATGATGTAACATCTGTCTGTTGCCCTAATCACTTGAATCTAACCATTGATGTCATGAAGTGATGATGTAATTACTGATGTTAGCATGCTATGACCATGATGGATATATGTTTGAATTTATGATATAACATATCTGTTGTTGCATGAAAGTATTATAGTCATGTTTATGAATTCAATGAAGATGACTGAAGTGGTTTCCCATTCATAGGGAGAACCTCTCAATAAGATCCTTTCTCCTATTTTAATTTTCATTATTATTATTGAAGTATGATTTATGGGCATGAATAAGACAAAGATATGACACTATTGATTTGAAAAAAAAATATGAACTAAGGAGAGAGAGTTTCCCCTTGCTCTAAGCCTCAGTCGCATAGAATCAGGCTCACAGGTGCAATTGTAGCCTCTTAGCCACATGAAATTAAGGTCAAGGGAGCGACTACAGTCTCCCACCACTCATAGGAAGGCCTATGGGTACGACAATGCCTTATAGACACAAAGATGAAGTTTTGTGCATGATATCAGATGTTCACTTGAAGGATGGTAGTCCTACATATGTTGAGCAACCATCAGAAATATTTGTGAACAAGAAACTTTGAATCTTTACTATAATATGAACATATATATTGAACATGTTTTTATAGGTGATCGAGACATACATTTAGATATGTCATTATGTTATAAGTTTGCACTAAAAGAGTTTTACATGATTTGGTTGATTGATATATATGAAAAATGTTTGGAGTTTTCACATGATTCCTGAAGTAGACATTTGACTTGATGCCGATATATGTTTTGGACTATAGATTTCCCTTTGAAAGAAAATTTTGAATTTCACCTGGTGACTAATGATTTTATTTAACGATTGATGATTTTCCTTGATGAAAATACTATATGGGCATAGTGACCTTCAGTGGCTAAAATTGGTGTTGGTTTTGTCCTAGCACATTGGTGGAAGTATTGACAGTTTTAATTCAGTATGAAGCTATCTCCATGAATGGTTGGAACCTGTATGAATTATCCTTGGTGTATGCATTTTAATCTAGTGACTTATATTATGGGCATATTGTTTGGAAAAGACTAGCTTTTGACATAGATAAATTCATAACTTGACATTTAAATGAAGTTTGAGTTGATATTTCTTATGACAACTTGTTGGCACGATAATGGATGAATTCATGACTCGAAGAGAGATCTAACTATCACCTAGAATCGATACTATGATATTTTGATGATTCTAATATTAGTTATGATATGACATCTAAACTTTGATGAGCTGATTTAGTTGGTTTGATTGCACAATATTGATTTATGAAAGGATAGGAATGTTGGTTTGGTCAAATTTTATGTTTGCATAGAACGTTGTATATATAATTCTCCTCGATCTTAATATGCCTGCATTAAAAATTATGTGGTGAAGCCAGGATAATGAGTGATCCAAACCTCTACTTCATAAGTGTCCCAAGGTATGACTTTGATTTTCATTTTGGTTTTATGTAATGATGGTCTACTCTTGAAAGGTTATGAGCCTCTAATGATCTACGTAAGAGGAATATGACTTCTAAAGCTCGAAATAATGAATCATGGCATGATGAATATCGGAAAATATAATCTATATTGTGAAGCTATTAAAATTTTTTTATGCAAATGCTTGGAAACTCTGATTGAATTTCAACATGTCGTTGAACTTTATTTGGAAACTGATATTTGATTGAAGCATTGATGTTACGTTTTGAACATATTTTTGTATATATACATGATGTGCATAGAACCTGATTCTATTCATGATTGAGTCACTTCATTCACATAGAGTTGCCACTGAGCACCATTTGAGATATTTGCATGAGATGATATATTGGTTGGTATGTGATATTTGATTGCATAGATGTATTGATAACGTTTGGGATTATTATTTATGACCACATTTGGATTCTTCCTTAATATGAGATTTTCCATGATATCTTAGATGAGAGGTCCATATCCTAACAAAGGTTGAGTATGATGTTTCTAGCATGCCTAGTTGTGAGATAGGATGAAGAAGCTCCTTAGAGATTTGTCTGAGCATGATCTACATATGACATGGATACAAAGAGTGGGATCGAATTGCTAGTTAATTATATATATATATATAAATGGCACCGAGATACTTTTTTAATATTCCAAAAATTTAGCCTTCAAGCTAAATGGAATATTATAGTTGTTTTATCACTAGGTCGGTAAATAAATGGGTGGGGAGGCCCACGAGTCTCTTGAGCAGCAATAAAAACCATTCGAGTGTGAAAGGAGACCTTTGTAGCTGCTAAATAAAGCTCCTCCAAGTGTGAATAGGGTTTGGATCATGTTTATTCAGTCAAATTTGACCAAGTCAATAGCGCTAATAAGGAGTGGAAATTAATTAGAGAATAACATAGTTTTGGAGGGAGATGGATCTCATAAAGGAAATGACCTAATTGAGTGAGGCCAAGGGCAAGAAAGCTCATATTCTATTTAAGAAAGAGGATGGTAGCCATTTGAGATCATGTTTTGAGATTATCATTTTGATATTGGTATGCTTAGACCATTGCTTCCTCTTGTTGTTTAGCAGGGTTGCTGTGCTGTTTAGCACCGGGTGTTCCCGAGCGAGAATCCCACCTCTTTTCTTAAGGGTCCTCTTCGAAGAGTATTGTATTAATTTCCACATTTAGGTTTTCAGGCCAATCTATAGCTTCTTCATCAACACAGTTTCTGTAGGTTATTGTGTTGTGTTGCAGGGTGCAGCAGTGGAGGGGTTAGAACCCCACTTTCTGAGTTGTTTTCTCATACGCGGAAGATTTCCTTCTCTTGGGAGATCTGTTTGGAGAGTTCTTGGACAAATTTAAAATCCTTGGCATCAGGACATACATTTCCCATCATTCCCAGCACTATTCCCGTTAGGGAATGCGTTATTTTTGAAGGCAGCTTCAGTAGAAGTTCTGGTGGTTCCTTTGCAGTGTTTCCTTGTGATTGAGGGGTTCATCCTTTCATGGGAGAAGATATTTGAGGGGATCTATTTCAGATCTATTGTATTTCATCCTTCCACAATCTTGTTCTTTATTTTTGCAGTGTATCTTGAGCCATTGGGCTTTAGATCCCATCTTGTATAGAGTGTATTTCTGAAACCCCTTTTTCGGGTTCTTGTAGGAGTTTGTATTGAGCATATATTTTAAGGATTATAATAGCCCTACATATTTTGTACATCGTTTTTTTATATCAGTGTGTTTCCAACTGTGTTGTAGCAGTCTCCTACATTCTTGTATTGTGACAACAGTTCATTTGTAGAGTGATCTCTTATGGGATGCTTGTTCCTTCACTGTATATGACTCATGCCTCACGGTTATGTATGGATTTTCTGATATAATACATGGTTTAATGTCTCCATTTTTGTCTCCCATGTTTATGAGTTGATTTACACTGCTATTTCCAGTTTTATGTTCATGTATTTCTACATCCTCATTTTGGGATATTACAATGGTATCAGAGCATAATCTTGGCTCATCCTGTGGATCTCAGCCATTATTCTATACAGAGAAGAAGGAGAAGAGAAGATGTACAAAAAAGAGAATAATCCATTATGTGGAGGCAAGAAGGAGGAGAGGCTCTCAAAGATTCTTCCTAAATATATACAGAGCATTAAAGAAGATCTCAATAAAATGAGAAGGGAGATGGAATCTCCAAAGGAGTTTGGATCTAGAGCCAAATATAGATTTGCACATGACAAGTGTGAGCATGCAGCTACACCCTATTATGCACAACGCAGTCAAATGCCCAGATCTACCATGAGAGGGTTGAAAGAAGAGTATATGCCAAGGAGGGAAACTCTTAGCAATTTTCTGTAATAGTATGAGTCTCAAACTGAGAATTTTAGAGATCGTATCACTTTCCAAGAGTTTTGCAAGATCAAAGTGGAGAGGAGCAAGCAACATGACATGGACAGATTTTCTCTATCTACTTTTAATGGATCACCAACATGTTCAGCCAAAGCTTGGGTGGAGTGCCTACACACCTATTTGCAGCAACACCAAGTTTCTAAAGATGAAGCCATCAGAGTTGCAGTGTTGCACTTTAAAGGTAAGGCCTATGCTTGGTGGATATTTGAGTCATTTTCATTAAAAAATTTCAATATTTCTTCTTTTGATGGAAAAAATTCTAGAACATTCTTCATGAAACCGAACAAACCAAGAGAAACAAAAATTTTGAATGGGTTGGAAGGGCCTATAAACTCAAATCCAATTCAAAAAACTATTGAAGAGGCTCACATCTTGCATAACACCTTGTTAGAGGGCATGGAGATCTTCTTTCCAAAATAAGATCCTCTTATTGAGAAGAGGACTCCCATTCATATTGAAAAGGGAGAGAAGGATGGGGGCAATAGCACTATCACATATAGATCATATCTAGTCCCTCATGCAGAGGAAGGAGGAGCACATGCTCCAATAGGAGGAATGCTTGTATCATTGCAATAAATTCCCCAGGATCTCACATATTGAGGAAAAAGAAAAATCAATGAGTAGCATGATTGTGAGAAATTGCAGATGAAAGGAGAAGGTAGGGGGGAAGGTTAGCATCACTTGATGAGGAGAAAACACCCCTATATATTTCAGAGAAATAATGCAAAGAAGAGGAAGACTAATTTTCACTGTGAGGGCAAGGGAAAAGTTGTCCATCCATATTTACAATCTACTCTTGACATTGATTTCTCATTACACGGAGGCATTCCACTCGGGAGGCCACCAGATCTGGAGTTGGTAAGAGACATCTTGCCATTTGGTTCACCACTCTTAGGTTCCAGAGAGGTGAAGAATTTGGAGGAGTCTAGTAAAATGCAGAGATTTTTGGATAGACTCAAGAAGGAGGGAGACATTCTCTCATTTTCAGCATCACCCACTCTCACTATATGCACTGCGCCGACAGAAGTTGCTACAGGGATGGAGGATGGCACCTTTATGGTGCAAGGGAGTTTCTCCTTGGATTTGGAGAAACATAGGGTACTTCCTTTGAGGAAGTAATCGTCCATAAATTGGAGTATATGGAGGCCACTCATGCTTACATTGGCCAAGATCAAGGGGTTCTTTTTTGATGGTATCTTCTCATGGGAGGCCAAATTCCAACGATCACTACTACTATTTGAGCCTGAGCAGATGCATGGTGGGCATGGCAGCACTTTGGAGGATGAATTTTGCATGAGGGATGTCAAAAACGAAAATAGCAGCATGTGGAGAGCTTCACATTTCAGATCATCAGCGTTGTCTCTTGGGAGGATTGATCCATATTGGAGGTCTCAACTTTTGGTAGAGTACTCCAAGGATCTTGGTGCTTGAATGATTCTTGATGACCCAAATGAATATGATATATATAGGGTGGATGATGTGGTCATCTAGTCTTATGTTAGAGTCTTCTTGACTAGAGCTTCTGAGCTCAAGGAGAAGCTGCTACATGCAGCACATGAAAACTTCCTTTCCATGCACTTTGATGGATATCTTTCTTTGGTAGAGGAGTTCATTTGGGAGGGCATATAGCATGATATATTTCAGCATATGGAGAGATGCATAGCCCGGATGATGATAGAGAGGATGTCACAACCACTTCCCTAATATTTGGAGGTGAGGGAGAATTTTTGGTTGAGCCATTTCAGTTCAAGGTCCCAAGTACATGGTGGAGAAGGTATAATTTCACATTATGTTTTGTACTTCTTTAATTTATATGAGAAGCATTTTGTACGAAGGAGGATTATCCCTTCTTGACTATTATATGTTGATGTACTTGAATCCACTTGTAGCATTAATATTGGCTATTTTATTGGTGGTTTGTGGGGGAAGCCACATGATTTTTGGTGTGCACCATTGACACCACATTGTACTTTCATGCTTCTATCTTATAGCATGATTGTGGCAGAAAAAAAGTGGCTAGGAGAGCGCTTCTTATCACTTGTTTTGATGCAGGTAAGGGATGCACTGCACTGGTTCCATGTGTGGAACTATGATCCACTCTCCGGTTGTCATAGGGTAGCTTGTTTTCATTGGTTTTTGCTTCCATATTTTGCTGATATTATTATGTTCATGGGGAGCTTTGTTTGGAGAGTGCTAGATGATTTGAAGATTCCCATTGGGAGTATGATTCTTCCTACTTTTCATGTTGTATGTTTCAAGAGAAACAATGGGAAAACCATTATTGCCACATCACACCTCTTTTCTTCATATGGGAGGAGCCATTTGAAGAACTTGCGTTCTTGGAGGAGGCACTTCATGGCTGATTTATTTTGTGGGCTAACTTGGGCCATTCTTGGAGGGCATGAAATTTCAGCCCAAGATCAGCAATAGCCCCATACTTACCATAAATGAAGAGAGAAGAAACTTGGATGGAAAAATATGATCTCTCCATGTAGCCCCAATACATTACACAAACTGGGGGTTGATGATTTCTTTGATGAGCTACCTAGAATGGCTCATTTCATTTGGATGATAGCATGGGTGGGAAGTCACTCATTGGGAAAGATATTCCCCATGTTTTTCATCACTCCTACCTTGAGGAGGCCATTGGATAGCAAGGAGGTTTCCACTTACACCTTTCACCTTTCTATGATGTGAGCCAAGTGGCTTTGCATACTTGGGAGGAAACATTGGAGGGCAGATTTATTGCAGATTATTTTGAGCAGTGGTGGGGACTGTTGATAAGGAGGCCACAAGAAGAGAAGGGGAGGAATTTTTCTCTCCTTATACAGTTGCTTGAGGACAATCAACATTTTGGAGGGGAGGACTCTAATATTCAAAAAAATTAGCCTTCAAGCTAAATGGAATATTATAGTTGTTTGATCACTAGGTCAGCAAATAAATGGGGGGGGAGGCCCATAGGTCTCTTGAGCAGCAATAAAAACACTTCAAGTGTGAAAGGAGACCTTTGTAGTAGCTAAATAAAGCTCCTCCAAGTTTGAACAGGGTTTGGATCATGTTGATTCAGTCAACTTTGACCAAGTCAACAACGTTGATAAGGATGAGTGGAGATTAATTAGAGAATAACGCAGTTTTGGAGGGAGATGGATCTCATGAAGGAAATGACCTAATTGAGTGAGGAAAAGGGCAATAAAGCTCATATACTATTTAAGAAAGAGGATGACGGCCATTCAAGATCATGTTTTGATATTATAATTTTGATATTGGTCCACTTAGACTATTGCTTCCTCTTGTTGTTTAGCAGGGTTGTTGTGTTGTTTAGCACCGGGTATTCCCGGGTGGGAATCCCTCCTCTTTCCTTGAGGGGCCTCTTGGAAGAGTATTGTATTCATTTCTCCATTTAGGTTTTAAGAACAAGCTACAACTTCTTCATCAGCACATTTTCTGCAAGTTATCGTGCTGTGTTGTAGGGTGCGACAATGGAGGGGTTAGAACCCCACTTTCTGAGTTGTTTTCTCATAGGAGGAAGGTTTCCTTCTCTTGGGAGATCTGTTTGGAGAGTTCTTGGGCACATTTTAGATCCTTGGCATCAATCCATACATTTCCCATCATTCCTAGCACTGTTCCAGCTAAGGAATGCATTATTTTTGAAGGCAGCTTTAGTAGAAGTTCCGGTGGTTCCTTTGCAGTGTTTCCTTGTGATTGAGGGGTTCATCCTTTCATGGGAGGAGATATTTGAGGGGATCTATTTCAGATCTATTATATTTCAGCCTTCCACACTCTTGGTATTTATTTTTGAAGTGTATATTCAGCCATTGGGCTTTAGATCCCATCTTGTATAGAGTGTATTTCTGAAACCCCTATTCCGAGTTCTTGTAGGAGTTTGTATTGAGTTTAGATCTATATTGAGCATATATTTTAAGGCTTATAACAACCCTACATATTTTGTACATAATTTTTCTATAGCAGTGTGTTTCCAACTGTGCTATAGAAGTCTCCGGCATTCTTGTATTGTGACAGCAGTTCATTTGTAGAGTGATCTCTTATGGGAGGCTTGTTCCTTCACTGTATACGACTCATGCCTCACTGTTATGTATGGATTTGCTGATATAATACATGGTTTAATGTCTCAATTTTTGTCTCCCATGTTTATGAGTTGATTTACACTGCTATTTCCAATTTTATGTTCATGTATTGTTGCATCCCTATTTTGGGATATTACAACTTTCATATATTGAGATATTGAAGTTGTATGAAACAAAATTTGGCTTGTGTTTAGCACCTCTTTAATAGGGAGGATGATTATGGTATCCTTTTATGATTTATATGATTATTTGTGCTCTAAAATGATATTTTATTTGATGACCTGTATGAATAGGAGACAAATTCTATTGAGACATGATGATTAACAGATATGAGCATGATGATATGTTGCTACAAAGAGCATCACTAATAGAGGACATTGAGCCAACGCTTCCTCCCTTGTTTTAGCTCCTACAGTGTGGAATTGAGATATAGGTATCCTGGGGTTGAAGGAACTATGGAATATAGGGTATCACACCTATCTATTACCCATAGGGTTGGAGTAGTATCTTACCCTATCTTGGTATTTCCAGAGTATACCCCAGTTGGCATCATAGACACAAGTTGGTCTTGTTGGGATTGTCTCTCGTTGTTTGGCCAATGACTTGAAGAGGTTTGGAGGCGTGGTATAATTACCTCTTAGTAAGTTGGGTATCTTGTCCAATCTAGATTATGATGTAGGCATTCTACAATATTAATGTTAGTGTAAATTCTAATTGCAAGCGTACAAAAAAAGCTCACTTTAGCTGTGCATAACAAACAGCCCTAACATCAAATATGGCTATCAATTTCTTTAGATTTGTAGTTAGTTGACCAAGACAAATGCTAAAACATATAGATCCATGCAATTAAAGACATTAAGTAGTAAATAAGAGCAAGATTTTCTCCATGCATCCAATAGACAAGACAAGAATATTTTTAAAGAATTTTTGTATTTATGACACCTGGGAAGGGAACATAGAAAGATGTTACCAGTCCCCCTCAATGAGATGGGTTCTTGTATGTCCTCAGTGCTTCATATGTAATATCTCTCTCTCTTGATGGTGTAAAAAACCAAGACAAAAATGGAACTCAAAGGGAGTTCACAAGAAAAAAGATAGAAAAATATGACAATGATGGAGGATCAAATTCAGACCAAAAGTATAGATCGAGAGTGATCTTTAAGCAACAAAAGGTAGTGGATGAATGGAAAAACCCTTCTATTTATAAAAAAATATTGAGTTAGTCTAGATATTGGTGCATAGTTAAAATATTATTAAGCAAATCTAGATCCAAATTTTATGGAATATTTTATTATTTTTGTTGGAGGGAAAAAGAATTTGAATTTGGTCAAATCCTTTTATTTGTAAATAATAAATAAATAAATGATTTATTTATTATTTTAAGAGTGTCGTTGAGTAATAATTAAATAAATAGTGATTTATTCAATTATTTATAAATGATTTAGTCAAATTTAACAAGGAATATTATTTAAATAATATTTAAATAATTATTCCTAGAAAATATTAAGCTAAATAGTGATTTATCTAATTAATTTTCCTATTTTGGGTTAAATATGACCAGGAATATTAATTAAACTATTGTTTAATTAATTTTTCCTTGAGGAAAATCAAACAAATATGGATTTATTTAATATTTCCTCATGGGGTTTCCTGTTTAGACCATAAAAAAATTAATACATTAAGGATTACTAAGTTATTTTTCATAGTGAAAGGAATTTTACTTAGGGTAAAATTGGTCTTACATGGTGTACTTTAGTCCATCTAATATCAATAGGTTAGATGACCAAAAATTGGTGTAACAGATTTCCCCCCAGTGTGTGAGCGTTAGGAGCTACTCATATGACCGAAGTATGTTGTAAGAACTCAATCACCAGACACTGAAGGTGAAGTCAGAAAGAGAGAAATATAAGGTAGACTAAAGTGCTAGAGGAAAAGACCCTGAGGAGGCAAGACATAAAGGTGCGATAAGTCTCTTTTATGAGTGAGTACTTGTTCTGCAAGAGGTGGGGGATGCATACCTATGCCCGCCGAGACAAACTACAAAGAATAATATGTCTAGTAAACAAGGGACTGAACTATCTAGTACATGTTGGCATAAACATGGGCCAGATAAAAACATGATAATGGATCCCACATACATATTGTGCCTAGGATAAAATCCAGGAATTATACAATAATATTTGAGTACATGTGATATAAGTAAAACCAAAGAGGCCCTGTAAACAGGAGAGGGCTCTGAAAATCTAAATGATACATGCAAACTAAAAGGCATTGCAAGCTGCAGAGACTGAAACCATAAAATATATGGAGTTGCATCAAAGGTTGTAATGAAGAGGTCGTCCGGGAATGTCGGGGGCTACCTGAAGGGCCACCCCCTCATGAGGTTTGAAACATCTCACACACACCCGGGAATCACCGGTACAATTGCTGCATCATTGAACCATCAAGTATACATATCTTGATCATGCCGTAAGGAGTTGGAGATGAGAAACAATCAAGTCAAAGGGAAATACAGAGTCCCTTTTCCTGATCCGAGGCACCAAAAAAGAGTGGGAGCTAGAAACAAGGTACACCTCCCTCTAGACCTATCTTCTGGAATGAATGAGTTGATGTCAATAGAAGGAGGTTCACCATAGGTTCGGCAATAAGGGATCCTCAACTAAGGCATGAGAGAAAATAGTAGAGCGACTGATAGACTGACACCAGGGATAATGGTGGAATGGGGGGTACTGAATAGTGAGCTAACGACTTCCCTTGTTAGAGCATAAAGGGCGTGGATAACCTGGCAGCTACTGACTCGACACCAGAGGGGATAAGGGACAGTATGACTAAAGGCCAAAATGTACGACACGAGAGAGGGACAAAGAAATGAAGGATGGAGGACTATGATGAGCTACTAAGGGACTTAAGATAGACTCCATGAATGCGATGATGGCTCAACTTGGATGCTCTAAACAAGGGCGACTCGATGATGCTTCCACACAAAATAGGCCCAATGGGGACCATAACAACATGAGTACAAGATGGTTACTCATGATGAAAATCGACATGAGCATGGACAAGTATGGAGGAAAAGTGGTGCCCCAAGTACAAGTGTTGCAAGTGAAGAAATTCAATTTTGAGGAGCAATGAAGTGACCCTTCTTGGACAAAATGTGTCTGGGTGAAGTATCAAATCAGAAAAAACTAAAGGAAACCCATTTTAGAGCTTGGTGATAGCTTTCCAATGATATGGATGGTTTGTCAAACTAAGCTATGGTTTGGCCATAGCAGGCGAAAGAAAAAGCTGGGGTTTCTCTTTTAATAAGGCATTTTCCCACCAAATTCATTCATTTGCAAGTGTAGCTGTGGTGAATGTAGAGAGGAGAGAAGGCCCTAAATCTTGTGGTGATCGTAGCGGACAAACCAAAATTTGGAATCGAGATTCATCAGTTGTAGGTAAGAGGCCTAACCCTACTCTTTCATTTCAATGGATTGAAAGTTCATTTTAGGTGCCCAGAGCTCAGGAACAAACCCCTCCTCTTCTTCACGTCTGGGTCAAACTTTTTGGGGCAATATCTGTGACCTATGTAGCAGGCTTTGGGTGGAAAACTGCAACCTATCCCAGTATTTTGCCTCAAAAGTGCGACTTGACAGGGAGGGGTATTTCAATGATGTTTCTTGGCAGAGAGCTAGGTTTTTATGGTTGAATGTAGTCTTTCCTTTCTGTATACTGACAAATATGATGGTTTTGTGCAGATATGGTAAAATTGTAGATCAACTAGAGAGAGAGAGACCTGGACACATTACGGTTGGAGATGTGAGAGGATCATGGTGTTCGTGGTGCATTGGTTAGGTTTAGGGTCCTGCAGTTTGTGGAGAACCCTTTGATGAGAGCTGGGGAGCCCTTGTTGGCACGGATTCTCAGCTATTGAGATCTAAACCATGAGGTATTTATAGTGCAGGGGCACCGGATCAAGTTGACGGTCCATGATATATATTCCTTGACTAATCTCCAACCACTTGGGATGGTGGGGAATACACAGCCATTATTACCGTGAGGGCAGAAAATCATGGAGTTTGTAGAGCGTCGTTGCCGATCAGGTCTCCATGTGAAGGGGACATGGATACTGATCAGGGATATAGAGAGGCTAGAGACCCGTGCTGTGGCCGCAGCAGTGCTGTGAATCTTAGGCAACCAGGCACTCCATCACATCACTGGGGATTAGATAATTCTTGTTGAGAGTGTATTGAGTGGGACATACTATGGGTGGGCCCAAATGATGTTGTCATCATTGAAACGACAGTTGTTGCTATGCAAGCGGCAAGTGAACCATGACTGTGCATATGGCACAGTGTTGTGCTTGCTCTTCTTTGAGAAGATCCCGACACTCCGACCTCGCATATAGATCCAGGATGGGGACCCCAGAGAGCCTAGGATGGCCCACTGGGGGCAGCTACTATGTAGAGGGGGAGGTGGGGCAGTTGGACGGGTCTTCTGACCCGAGTTTTTTTCTCATTTGGATCAGATGCCAATGTACATAGATGACTATCCCTATAGTGGAATGATTTATCGTGGGGACTCAGGCTTTCCACTGTTGCTAGGTCGAGTATGGGGGCCCGATGGTAAGGGACAAGTTGCTAATATTTTATGTGCATTTTAAAGTTTCAAAAGATTGTATATGGTATTGAATCATGCACTTTTGGTATGCAGATAAAACATCGGTAAAAACGGGCGGGTACATGGGAGGACCTGCAGTATCAGGAGCTGCAGGACCTAGTGGGTCAAGGGAACCACAGAATGAGGATGCAATGGCCCTCCTAGAGGACATCCATCATATATGTGAGAGACTTATGACCTGTGTTTTAGAGCATGACTGGCAAGAATTGGATGACCAGTACATAGGGTCGTGTATTGTTCTACCCTCGGAGTGGCAAGGGGTCATGTGGTGCATGGCGATGGTTGGACAGGGGATACATGATATACCAGCTGCAGGAGTAGAGCCATTGGCTTGAGATCCTCTAGATAGTGATTACATGTAGGGGCATGTGGTGCCCCCAGTTTTGAGTTTTCGTAACATGCTATGGGAATTTCAAATGTATTAAAGTGGATGGAATCTAAAACATTTTGTACGACACATATAATGGATATGCATAATTTTTTATGATTTGTGTTATTGTCTTGTGTTAAATGTGAGTGCTAAGTGCCAATATATAATTTTTTCTGCAATGCTATCTACATAGTGATTGTGTGCTATAGGTACATGACCGAATGTAATGATTTCAAATTCACGCATCAAAATATTCACTCGTAAATATCTTCTAAAAAGGATAGGATTATGCACAGGATAGGCACCATTCAATTGCATGATAAGAATCATGGAATCTAAACAAATATGAAGGTGGAGGATGTGATGGGAAAGGGAATCGACTAATAAACCTCGCATTTCATCATATTCGGCCTGGTTATTGGTGGAAGTACCAATGCCTACACCATTCGAGAGAACAAACGAATGTCAGGGGGTAAAAATGGCCCAACCTGTCGAGGCTAGATTCTGGGAGTAGTGACTTGCACCATTGGAAGAATCAATATAAGGTGTGGATGGGGGGTCCATCTGAAAGGTGCCACAAGAAAATAAATGAGAGGATGATGAACAATACTGGAAACCTGAACATAAAGTAGAAATCAAACAAACACTGCTAGAGGGAGTTCTCTGGGTAGGATGTTTACCACCCGCACACCGAGGTGGTGTGTGGGAGCTGCCTTAACAGTAGCTTGTGCTCAGGTTGCGAAAGTAACCATAGACATGGATGGTGCCATTCCACTTATGGGAGGGAAAGATGAAGGCAAGGGTGGAAAAGGCTTCCATGATGTCATTATCATAGTAAAATATGGGGTGACAGGTGGAAGGGTAACCACATGACGTGGTAAAGCTACCGAATCATCATCATGAGAAGAAAGGTTCACATGCACATCATCACGGGGGATGACGGAAGAAAAAGAAGATAAGGGATCCATTAATGTTGAGCCTAGGGTGATCGCTGAAGGGAGGTCTAGCGAAACAGAAGGGGAAGTATTAGAGGGAGTTTCCACCATGGATCTCATGAATGATGATAGGTAGAAGATGGTGGTCAAGGGCTCTATCATCTCGACATTAGGAGGGGGAATGTCAATGGGAGCAAGTAAGTCCTTAAGTTGGCCTGAAGCATACTGCACAAGGAAGGGAGAGGTATACTAGTTCTTTTCAATCTCGTACTCCTGAACTACCTCCAAAGAGGCACGATAATGCGTGAGGTGGGGACAATGGTGGGTACAATGGCCATGGAGATCACACAAAGTACAGGGCTGGTTGGTGTGGATAGTCTTGGGGTTCGTGGTTGCAGTCGAGGAAGTAACAGAGGTTTCTGGGACCGTAGACTCAGGGAACGTGAAATTTACCATGGGTTTGATACGAAGCAAGTCAGGAAAATGATAGCTGGCATGATCGAAAACATCACACAAAGAAAACGGGGGGGGGGTACGCTTTGGAGGTTGAGGAGGAGTGGGGTTTGTTGGGGCGACCTTGTCTTTAGGTGCCTTCTTGCGATCTTTTCCCCTCTCTCTCGAAGCTGTCACAATAGGAGTGGGTTCATGTTGAGGTGGCTGAGGCACGGAAGCAAGGGGAGAGGTCATGGGGACTGGTTGAACCAGGGTCAAAGCAAGGTAAGGTTTGGGCTGACCAAGCGGGATGGCGACTAGGGGATAAATGCACCAGACTGGGATCCTCAGGGTCAGGTTAGGGTGGGATAAGGTGGCCATAACAGGTACCGAAAACAATCCAGGAGGGGGAGCTTGGAATTTTATCTGACCAGAGGGGTAATGGCTAGGCGGGATAGCTCCGAGATGTTTAAGGCCAAGAGGAACTGTGTCGGGAGGGTAGAGAGGCTCATGGATACCAGATGCAGATGAGGGGCCTAGAGGAGGGGGTCCTGAAGGTTGAGTCGAGGTGCTAGGTGCAGGTTGGGGAGGGTGGGGCTGCTAAATAGTTGAAGCGGGCTACTTGAGGTCAGACCGGGATGATTTTATCATGCAAACATTCGACGAGTTGGGATCAGAGAAAGGAGGAGAAATACCAGGGAATGAAACAAGAAAAGAGGAGTCTTTGTAGACTCTGGGTGAAACATTGGTCAAAGTTTCGACTACTTGTTTATTGGCCACCGAAGAGATGATGGACTCAGGGGAGGTTTGAGACTTTGGTTCGTAATATTTAAACTGGTCAATGGTGACTATATTTCCATTATGAGGAAAGAACATCTTACGGTGAATTGCATATGGGACAACAGAAATCACATAAGTATAGCTATGACCCAATAGAATGTTGTAATCTAAGGGGGCATCAATGACTTCTACATCAACACAAATAGTCTTGCCCGCAAGAGTAATAGGGCAATTGCAGAATAGGCCAATGGGCTGGGAAGAGTGGCCATCCCATGCTTGGAGGGTGATAGTGGAAGGGGCCAACTCAGGAGATCTAAGTTTCTTCCAAACCGAAGAGTACATCACACAGGTGGATTCCCCCTCATCAATGATACAACATGAGACGTTGGCATTCTGGATCTTGATGAGGATTTGGAAGGCGAGGGAAGCACGAAGGGGAGGATGTTCTTACCGGTCAACATCGAAGATAATAAAATGATCATCTCAACGATTCACAGTTTCCATGGTAGTTAGTATAGATTTTTGTTGTGAAGGGCGTGACTGGAGGAGTTCCATCGTTGAGATGGCAGCAAGATATTGCACCAAATCATCTACTATACTATAGGAATGGAAAGCTTTTCTAGAAGCAGCATTTCAGTGTAATGGTCCCTTGGGGATCTTGGTATGAACCTCTACCTTAGGTTGAGGTATCTGTAAAGGAACATTGGTTGTCAAAAGAGGCTTTATGGAACCTGAAGAAGGGGGCTCAAGGGCAGACATAGTAGGAGGCTTGTTGTATTGACAGCACCGATTCTGAAGGTTGAGGTCAATGGTAATGGGTTGGTCAGAGTTCATCATGAGAATCTGGTAATTAGAGGTACTAGATGGAGGAGGTTGAGTGGCTGCCTGACCTTAAAGGGGTTTCATAGCCACAAATCCTTGCTGGGGGAAAGGATTGGTAAACACAGCCATCTGGATAGGTGCATAATTGGGAGGAAACGAAGGGGAGGCTTGCTGTCCTCGTGATGCTACTTGACTCTCCCACATCTGACACATCTAAGGTAAAAGACGACAATCATGGGTGTAGTGACCATAGACACCACAACAAGAACAAGGCTTATTCATGCGAACATTCCTATCCTACTTGGGTTCAGTGCCCTGTTGTTGGTTAACAGTGTTAGGTGCATTCCCTTGGGAATTAGGTCCTGCATTACCTGGGGTAGATTGATTTTGGTTGCCTTTCCTCTTCTTTTTGGAAGTAGGAGGATTAGTCGCACCCTATTATGCATACACCTACCCCTTGGGGGGGGTTGGTGGCTACTGTTGCGGGGTTTGAGAAGGCAAGGTAGGCAGGGGTGCTAATGCTAGAGGAGCTGGAGCACCAGGCTATGGATATGGATAATATGGAGGTTGGGCAACATTGTGGTAAATAGGTTGGGAAAAAGGAGGAGGAAAGCCGTATCTTCGATACATGCTACCGAGAGGGGGAAAAGTGTTGGAGAAGATGGCCCCTCCCTGAGGGAAACCATAACCCATGGGAGGATTAGTGTACAAATGAGAAATGGGAAATGGCTCCAACAATACCATCGGCAGCATGGGATGCCCCTGGTGTGTTGAAACCATCGGGTCTAGGGAGATTAGGTAAGACGGTATAAACATAACCAGACTATTCGTAGATCAATTCATATTTTAGCACAATCTGGAGAGAAGCTTCTTTGGTCTGAAGGAAATGAGATGCGACATCTTTGTCGATAGTAGGAAAAATGGATCTAAGAAACAAATCCATGTAGACACGATATTCGAAGGTGGGGGCTCGACATAGTCTCTTTCTTCTATGCCATTCCTGGACATGATCAGATAGGCGACTCATAGAAGATTGATGAAAAGAGGTCAAAATTTTGGTACCAGTGTCATAACGAAGGGGAAACTGGAAGTAAGATATAAAATCCCGTGCAAGAGTTGCCTGGAGGCCTGGTGAACATACCACTTAGGCTTGGTCAACATACCACTTATAAGCTTCTCCAGTAAGCGTACGATGGAACAACCAAATATAGACATAGTCATCGGTGATGGAGTTAGACTAACACCACATGTGGAAAGATCAAATATGGTTTGTAGGATATTCTCCAATAAGAACTTCAAACTTGGAGATGTTGGAAGGGGGCTTGGTTGGCATAGTAGGCCAACCAGGATCATGGTGTATGGGGTTATTGATCATCTGGTTAAAATCTGGAAGACTAAGACTTGCCATATAAGGGAGGGGAGCAGCTAAGATAGTTCTTATTGCAGTCCCACTAGTAACATTCCCAGCATTAGGGCTGGGGCTACCACCAGCGTTAGGTCCTGAACTAGACATGGTGAAGGTGACAGGGGAAGAACTAGGGATATAACTAGAAGGGGAACCCAAAGAACCAGAAGCAGAGTCAGAATGGGGACTCGGTTGAGGACTAACTCGAATCCTACATGGAGGAGTAAGTTTTCCTAATAGAAACTGAGGATGAAGACTAAGAAGTCTCAGGGATAAATGCCTTGGGGAAGAAATGATGGAAGAACAAACAAGGATAAAAAAAGTAAGAGAGACAAACAAGGGCAATGAGGTGTAGGATCAAAATATTATAATGTCGAAACAAGGGAGGAGAGGTGAGGGATCAAATTATTACAATGTTATAGTATTGGCTTGGCGGTGTAAACCAGGCACTCTTCACTTAGGGTGTGTGTGTTAAGTGTGTTAATTTTAATTTTTAAACCCAGACATGTGTAGAGAAAAATAAAAAGTGTGTTGTATAACTGTAAATAAATCTGCAAATAACAGTCAAGTAAACTAAATATAATAGAAAATAAACAGCTAAAGATGCATCAATCTAAACCCAAGGAGGTGGGCTTCCTAATAACTAGTTTATAGGTGGGAAAAAATCTAGTCAAAACACAAAAATAGCCTATGGATATAAAGTTGGGAGGGACAATGATCTAAATGTTAGATTTGCCGGAAATAGGTGCAGAAAGTAGAAAAAAACCATAAGGAAAAGTGTTGCAAATGAGGTGGCGAAAGGCTACAACCTGAAGGGAAACGAAGGGGACCCTAAAGGAGGACCAAACAAAACTGAAAAGAGGTGTTTTGGATGGATGAATAACCAATCTGAAATGGATCTAAAGGTCCAGGATTAGATCTTAAAAAAGGTTAAACACACTGAAATCTCAGACGACCTGCTTCAGCTAAACTCCTCCTAGAATGGTGGAAGTGTATTGAAGCCCTAGGGGGCTAGGTTCCCACTTCAAATAGTAAAACAGAGCAAGTACAGGTCCAAAATGGGCAAAGACGGAGGTTAGACAACCCTGAACAGTAGCGGAGACAAATCGAGAAAAATAATAGAAAAATTCCGGCAAAAACTACAGGTCGCAGTTTCTGACCTGTTTTCAGCAGAGATCATAGGTTTGAGGTTTTTTTCTGCATCCTAAATGTTGAGGTCGCAATTTTTCACCCAAAAAGTGCGACCTACACTTTTGGTACTCTCAGGAGCAAGTTTTAGAAAAACGTGTCATCTCAACTGCGGCTAATGCCTGTCACCTACGCAATAGGCCCAGAAACACACATAATTTAGAATTTTTACTGTTTTATGGTTTTAAAGGTAAAAAACAACATCAAGAAAAGAAAAAAAATAAGCTGAAGAAAAACCCTAGGGGTTGAAGTAGCTGGTCATGCAGGGATCTGAAAAAAGACAGTGGTCATAATCATAAACTCCTGTGGAGTGACCAGTTGTTAGTGTGAATTCTAATTGCAAGCGTATGAAAAAATCTCACTTTAGCTGTGCATAAAAAAAAACCCTAACATCAAATATGGATACCAATGTATTTAGATTTGCAATTAGTTGACCAAGAAAAATGCTAAAAAATCCAGATCTAGGCAATTAAAGACATTAAGAAGTAAATAAAAGCAAGAGTTGCTCCATGCATCCAATAAACAATACAAGAATATGTTTAAATAATTTTTGTATTTATGACACTTGGGAAGGGAACATAGAAAGATGTTACCAGTCCCCCTCAATGGGATGGGTTCTTATATGTCCTCAGCACTTCAGTTCTAAGATCTCTCTCTCTTGATGGTGTAGAAAACCTAGACAAAAATGAAACTCAAAGGAAGTTCACAAGCAAAAAGATAGAAAAATATGACAATGATGGAGGATCAAAGTCAGACCAAAAGTATAGATCCATAGTGATCTTTATGCAACAAAAGGTAGTGGATGAATGGAAAAACCCTTCTATTTATAACAAAATATTGAGTTAGTCTAGATATTGGTGCATAATTAAAGTATTATTAACCAAATCTAGATCCAACTTTTATGGAATATTTTATTGTATTTGTTGGAGGGAAAAATAATTTGAATTTGGTCAAATCCTTTTAATTGTAAATAATAAATAAATAAATGATTTATTTATTATTTTAAGAGTGTGGTTGAGTAATAATTAAATAAATAGTGATTTATTCAATTATTTATAAATGATTTAGTCAAATTTAATAAGGAATATTATTTAAATAATGTTTAAATAATTATTCCTAGAAAATAATAAGATAAGTAGTGATTTATCTAATTAATTTTCCTGTTTTGGGTTAAATATGACTAGGAATATTAATTAAACTTTTGTTTAATTAATTATTCCTTGAGGAAAATCAAACCAATATGGATTTATTCAATTTCCTCATGGGGTTTCTTATTTAGACCATAAACAACTTAATAAATTAAGGATTACTAAGATATTTTTCATAGTGAAAGAAATTTTACTTAGCGTAAAATTGCTCTTACATTGTGTACATTGGTCTATCTAATAGTGACATGCTAGATGACCAAAATTTGGTGTAACAATTACTCTTAAGGGTCATTGTTTGGACAATCAATAGGAAATAGAGTGGTTTGAGTAGTAGCTTGCCTATATCACTTATTTCTCGATACGGGGTTGTAGTATTGGCTCCCCCATGAGCTTCTGGGTTCAGTAGTAGGCCCCTGATGTGGTTCCAGGTTGAGATGTGTTCCCTGATGATATTTTATTTGATGACACGGGTCATAGATATGAATCCCCGCCGATATTTTGTGTAGTAGTCAACTGATATTCCGAGTAATAGCCCACTGACTGATATTCTGGGTAGTATCCCCTGACTGAAATTACTAGTAGCCTGCTGGATGATTTTCCAAGTAGTAGCCTGCTGACATATATTTAGTTTAGTAGCCTAATGAATAGAGGGTGGTAGCTTAGGCTACCCTCTAACGACAAATTCGTCTTTTAGATTCAAGAATATTCAACATATGACCAGTGAGAATCAAGATATAAGAAAGAAAAATAAAGGTACGATTAGTGATGATATGTGATGATAAATGTGATTCTAGGATGTGATGTTGATCAATGGACATATATTGGAAGGTGGAATTCTCCCTAGTTGAGAGATAGTGTTAAAATATGCAGCTGTGGTCAAATTCCCATTTGGACATCTCACATGATGGAGATAATGATTGCAATGATTTCCTCTTTTGCATAGGACCTAAATCAACCTAAAATCACCTCATTTGGATAAGGAGAGGTTGGTTTTTGAATTTATGAACCCACTCATGTACATTGGATTAGCTCGGCCCTACACGCATGCACACATTCAATCAATCTATCCGTAAAGAAAAGTAGACCCATTGGAATTTTATAAATATAAGTGACATCCACCTCATTTAGACATAATGATTAGACACACTTCTATCATGTTTTTGGCTCGCATAGGTCTGAGGCTCATTTGCAGAGGTTTAGGTTTGCTCGAAGGTGAAATTTCAGGTTTGAAGCTCTCATCTCTGATTTAGGATTTTGGACTCTAGTCGCAGGCACAAAGAAAGAAAATTTCAACCCTAGCCACTCCCACACAGGCTCATGAGTACGACTGGAGCCTTCTAGTCACACAAAAAAAAATTAGTGGAAATTTTAGGTCTAAAATGTGCCTCCTAAGGAAATTATAAAATAATAGTGGAAATAATAAAATAATATTATATTACATCAGTAAATTTTAACGGGAGAAAAGAAAAAAATATTTTTTCAACTCGTATTTTAAAATTATCTCTCTATGGGTTTACTCAAATTTCAAGGAGAAACATTCATTCGATCCAAAATTTGATTCCTCATCTAAGGAGTACCCATGTTGCATACTTTCGATGGAGCCTGATACATGAAAAATGAGAAATACATGAAAAATTGTTATTGCAATCACACTTTTTCATGTATTTCTCATTTTTCATGTATCACGGTCCATCGAAAGTATAAAGCATGGGTATTCATTGGATGAGGAATTAATTTTTTCATCCAACGGGTACTTTTTCTCGAAATTTTGAGTAAAAAATTATGGAGATAAGTTGAAAATACGAGTTGAAAAAGTAGTTTTATTATTTTATTATTTTTTATATTTTTACTTTTTTACTCAAAAAATGGTTAATCATCCCGCATGGTTGACATAATCATCTTGAATATTATTGGTTCTTATAAATTTTATTTCGGTTGATAATTTCTCTTGGGAGGCCCATTTCAGACCTCAAAATTCCCTTAATGACTATGTGCATGTGGTCGAGAAATTACGGTTTCTGCAGTCCAATTTTGACCTGAGTGGCACACTTGCGAAGCTTAAGGGAGCGATTGGGAAGCTATATTCACAGGGATGACTCATACACCATGTGATTGGTGACTAAAATATGAAATCCCATACTTCTGAATATTTTTCTCAGTGACCACATGGTTCGACAATTGATTTAAGATAGTGACAATTCAGTACAAACTTCAGAATAAGATTTCTGAGTATATACATTGTTGGGTTCATTTCATGTATGTTTTAGTTGTTTTGTTGGATAGTTGCATGGATTAAGATATGGATCATTGTACTCTCTTTCATTGAATCATTTGATGACAATATAAGAAGAATAATTTGCAAGGATTTTCCCCATAGTGGGTTTTTCCCTGGTGTTTGATCAATCTTGGTGTCTCTATGTGTGAATTATTTAGTTTTTTTGTTCTTTTATGTTCCGTTGCATTGATGATGATGATATTGTTATTAATCCGTAATGTTATGGGGTGAAAGTAATGTGTTAATGAAGAAATTAAATTATCAAAGCAAAGACAAATATAGCCCTAAGAAAAATTAACAACCCCTTATTTCAATTTCTTTTTCTTCCAAAAACAATTCATGAAAAGTTATTGAAAATTAAAACCGATCGTCCCCAGAGATTGTAACCATTGGGATCCAAGTACAAAATGAGCACCACCCATTGGAATGGAAATAATTGAACTATTGAATACATATTCCGCCATGGTTAGCTTGATATTATGGAAGTTTCTAGAGAAATTTATAGTTTCTCCATTTGGTAGCATCACTTGACACTTTGGTGTTGGATATAGAAAACAATTTAATTCCTTGACCATCTTACAATGAATAAAATTATGGGTACTACCTGAATCAATCAACACTATTACCTTTTCTTCTTGATATATCCTTTTATCTTAAGAGTTTGGGGAGTGATAATTCCCACCAACACATTACAAGATATATTTGAATTCATTTATTATTTATTTGTGGTTGGTTCTTGGTGTATATCCTATTCTTTTTATGTTTCCTATTCCTTTTCTTATTCCTCTTAACAATCTATGTAAAATAATTTCTGCTCAGCACACTTATGACGTTTAATTTATTTTGTATCGTGACTATAAGAAAGCCCTCTCTCTCATTCCCTCTAATTGTTATAGTGTCAACCTTGTAGATTGTGGAAGGCTAGAAGCAAAAAAACTTCCCTCTTTATAGTTGTGACTGGTATACTTCCTTGTTGCCATACTTTTTCTTTCATTTTTTCCTTCCACCTTGAATTACTTCTCCAATGAATCAAGTTCCCAAAGGAAAACCTTATGTTGGATGTTATCCTTTAAAGTATTTATGAATACAAAAATCTTATTCTCCTATGGAATATCAATTATATTGATATTCAATATTTGGAAGTCCTCAATGTGATCTACCATTGAACCCTTTTGTTTGAGATTTATCAATTGGATAAAGAAGGTATTGCCCTTTTTATCCTAATAATGTGATACAAATTATTCCGCAAAAATTTTCTAAGTGAAAATTGATTTAAGAGAAAAATACTATCGATACCACAAAAATTAATTTTGTTATAAATATAAAGATGCAATGTTTACCTTTTCTGTGTTCGACACATTGTGTATATCAAACAATTTCTCCATTTGTAGTATCCATGTTACCAGATCCTTGCCAGCAAACTTCCTCATATCAATATTTGGAATGTGGCTAGTCTTTAACCCATTATTGGAGTCTCTAAAATCAAAGTCCATATTCCTTTTATCCTCATAATAGTTTTCATGGAGTACCTTGTTACCACTAGGAAACATTTCTTATAACAACTTTTTCAAACATTCCTTCAAATATTCTAGGTCCCTTTTCATTTATGTTTTTAACCATCCTTCAAACCTTCCATATTAACATTTATGCCACGCTTAAAATATTACATGTCTTCTTTTAAACCATTCTTCAAGCCATCAATATTAGCTTCCATGTTTCCTTTCAAACCATTCTTCAAGTCATCCATATTAGATTGCATTTCATTTTTTGTTACTCTTTGTGAGAGTGAAATCTGTTGCACTTGGTCTCGTAATTTTGATATATCATATTTCATTGCTTCCTCTTCTTCATGCGTCATAGTAGAGCTTTATGGTTGCTTACTATATGTGTCCATTTATATTTTTATAGGCATTTTGGAATCAAAGAACGATATCTATGCTTCACTATACCCTTTAAATCACTTCAAATTCATTTTTCGAACAAAAGTTATGGAAAATTTAAAATACTATACACACCTATTTCTTGTTCGTTAGGAGCTCAATATTGAAACTATTGTAGCTTTGTAATTGCAGCACTCCAATGTCTAAATTTTTGTTCTATTATATCCCTCCAAGTCTTCTTTCCAATGTCGCAAGTCATACCAAAATTGGATTCTTCAAGATACATTTATTCCAAATCACCAACGATGACCTTATTATGGATTGGTTCAATAGAGAAAAATTTTACGGAATTTCACGTATCACTTTTTCAGATTTTGGTCCCAGAATTTATACAAGAGAATCTAATTTCCATGTAATTTAAGTTACTTTTTATGAAATACAAATCTGATGCTTGAAGATAAATTTATGATGATTTTCTCTAGGTCATTTGTTTAATATTGAATTATGTAGGATGCAGAAACCCTAACATTTTCACAACATATATCAAAACATATAGTGAACCAACATCTAAAATTACTACATGACATTACCCAATATTCTAGGTACACATGGTTGCAATTTCAGCTTCTCAAGTTTCGCATAAAAATATTTATGATGTCATGTTTGAATCAGTGAAACAATAGAATCCAAAGCTATGATTCCAAATGTTATGCAGTCAGATCATAAAAAGATAGATCAATGAATTCAAAATTAGCCTCTTTGAGGGGGAAACCTCATTTAAATCACGTAAATGAACAATTATTTCATGATACAAATTATTATATCTCCTTGTTATATATAGGAGTCTAAGGGGTCACAATATAATTAGGTCCTACATAACAATAATAATGTAAGGACAAAAAAAATAACAATAGTGGGATTCTATGGTGCATAATAACAATATGGGGCCTACATGGGCACAACAATAACAATAGGGGGCTACACTAGTATTTTAGGGACCTAAAAAATAGGGAAATAATGGATGGATTGAAGTAGTTTATAGATATAGGAGAGAACTTGTTCAAGTATCAAACTCTTTGATAGTTTATCAACAAGTGCTCCATTAATGATTTTCTTGTCTCAATAACCAAGAGATAATCCCCATCAGAATGAATTTTATTGTATCCCTCATTTATTTCCAAGATCAAACCCTATTGAACAGCCATGAGTTTAGTGACATTATTTATTGTAACACCACAATTCATGCATATTCATTCAACAGGTGACCTCCCAATCATAGAAGATATATTTGAATCTTTTCTAACCATGATTTCCTTTTTAGATTCCACCAAAATTTAACTTCATGAATTCCGATAAAGTGGGAGACAATGAGGAGGGAGAGGACATTCGCACGGAGGGTCACCTGGGAGAAAGAGAGTGGAGCATGGATTTTGCGAGCCCCAATTTACTAAGGATATCATATTCCTATGGTTTCATTTTCTAGTCTTCTTGAGACTATGGTTCCTAAAGAATGGTCTCCCATTTATTTTGAAAAATGACATGGGAGGAAAAGCATTCATTTATTTTCTTATATTTGACTATTTCCATGTTCATTTATTTGTAAACAACCCAGATGAAAAAACCAAAAGAGAGAATCCATGCCTTATTTACTACCATATTTTTAAATGCATTAGATGTCTATCATTCTCTTATTTCCATCAAACTATTGAAATTGTGATCTAAGGATACAAAAATAATTAAAACCTTGCTCCAGAGATATTCAATGAATGAGCATATGTTTCGGAGATTTTTCATATCCTCTTCCTAATTCCAACAAATAGAAAAAAGTGAGGGGAAATGAAACACCTTTCTCCTTAAGTTATCACACATAATAATATTTCATTATCCCACTAGCCATAGTATCCCAATATTTTTTCCATATGGGATCTCCATGTATGTCTTGAAAACTAGTGAGAAGAGAGTATGCTTCCTGTTGGCTTGAGGGGTCTTAACCTAGGTTCATATTTTATTGTGCAACCAACAAACACTCCAACTACTAGCCCTTATAGTAATGATCGATTTGTGCAGATCAAAGTCTCACCCGAAGCAGTATGGGGGGTGCTCGAACTAGGTTTCTGCACCCTAAGGAAGAAAGTGATGTGGTGGCCCTAAAAAGGTTTATAACCAAAATTATTGCAGATCGTAAACTGATGCACACATATATAGATGAATACTTATCGAATCAACTTCGTCGCAAACAAATAAAATGCACATAATAGATAACAGGATCACAGATCAAATTTTTCATAGATATATGTATATAACAAGATCATATATTATTGCACAACAACTTAGAAAATCTATTTAATCATCAACAAATATTCATGCATAAAGGACATATTTACTCACGTAGATTAAATTTATCATAACAGAAGTAAAATGATCTCAAAGAAATTAAATAGTAAACATATAGCTCATATATCAAACATATGACACAATTATCTTGCCAAAACAATCCTTGTATTAGATCCAAACAATCCGGTACAGTCAGATTTTTCCTTATAATTACCCGTCCATGCACACAGCCAGCAGAGTCTACACACATACAAGACTACGTCTCCGCGCACACAGTGAGCAGGAGACTTTCTACCCAACCCAAACTCACAAAAATGTATCACATAAGCATAAACACTTAGATCATCAGATTATGTCTCACTTGACTAGACTCGATCTATCTATATTTATATTCATCTAGCGTAAAGATACTATTCTCTAAAACCATAGTTTGAGGCCCAAAATTTACCCTTAACAACACATTTACATAAAAGAGGTAATTTTACCCACCCCAAAGCCCCTTGACCTTTCCACGTAGCACGCATAACCAAAAATAAATACAAAAAATTGCTCAAAATTCACCCCAGGGGACAACACTCAAACAGGCCCCCAACACAAACCCGTGACTCGTCCCGAGTTAGTGTTGGGTAGGTTGCTTCATCTTTCCTTATAGCACGGTGAAATTTTTTTTAGTGGAAACACCACATCAAGGCTCTGTGCAACAACTCCCTATGCTTCATTTTCCAACTTTTCTGTAGTTGGACCTTCAGTTTCAAGTCTGATACTTCTCTGAGTCTGCTGAAGGGTCTTGAGCATGTCACCTAGTGCCTTCGACAGTTGTAGAGCCTCCTTGGCCCATGAATGCATATGAGCTTCTAGTAACTCTTCTTTATGACTCAAATCCTCAATTTCTGTCTAAGTGACTCAAACCTCCTACAAGCGGGCAAGGCACTGTGCAATCATGAGGGTGGGCACCACCATCTTGATGTAAGAAAATTGTTTCTCCTTGATGCACAATTCATTGTGCAGTTGATGTACCATTGGGTCATTCTAAACCAGTATCTAGACACCCATGGCCTCGTCCAATAACTGACCGCACTGTGTAACTGCGACAACTATGATATTTGTAGTTGTTTTAACCTATGTAGCCCTCTGAGCTATGACTTCCGGACGAGGTTTATCGCTACAATTTCAGCTGAAGATTGACAATATAATGTTCTAATTCTATATGAACAGTTTGAACTTCCACACGTGAGGCCTTTAGTGTGGCGGTCGGGCCTTCTAATTTCTATGTTTGGGCATCTGTGGTGAGGACCACTGGCACATCACTGCATACTTGGTTGATATTTTATTGTAGAGAAGTGCACTGAGCCTCTACTGCTTGGCATGCTTCTTCTATGCTCTGTTGTTTCTGCTGGAGGTCTACCTTGTGTTTTTGTGCCTCAGTGATATCAAGGTAGGCATGGGCTTCTTGAAATTGCAGCTCATGCACAATCCTGTTGTGGACCATATGAAGCTTTCTTGCGGGTAACACAATCAAATTGACATTTATTTCGTGGTAGTCTCTAAATTGCATGCACAGAACTAGAGATTCGATGTGAATGGCCTGTTCGAGGATCTGAACCAAGCAGTTTGCTATTGTCGAAGGAAAAATGGTTGTGAGGGGCTACACGCTGGTAGCAGACACGCTCGCTTGCAGCTGGATCACTTGTACTATGCTCGCCTGAATCAGGCTCGCTTGAACTTTAAGCTCCTGAATGTCACTCTGAACGCCATCGAGTGAAGCCTTGTACTGCGCTTCTAGGTCCATCCACATGTCCTCTATTTCTGTCGTGACCATGTTGGCTATCTCATTGAAATCATCCTCGGTTAGAATTATTTATTCTTCCCTAGTGGCTTTCGAGCCTTTTTTTTCTTTCGTAGACCTCTCACCGCCTGAGAGCTGCACTTTTTCCCCTTGGAAGTCTTGAATTACACTTTATCCTTTGTCTCCTTAGGCCTGGCCACGTTCTTCTTAGGTGAAGCATCTATCTCAAGGTCAATTGTCTCATCGGTTGTAGTTGGGGTGGGGTCTGATCTAGTGTTCTTCTAAGTTGTTTGGGTACCGGTACGAGTCTTGGTGGGCATCTTAAAATAGAAGTGGAGGCACCTTCTCCAACCAAGCTGGCATCCAATCTTCAGTGACATGCAGTAAATCGTCCTCAGTGACGCAATAAGGTAACCAATACCAAATTCCTTCAAATGCGCACTTCGTGCGGATGTGAATGTTGTGGAAACTTTCTTTGAAATCAACAATCAACTTGTACTTATCCTACAAAGTTGGAGACAACCTTCGTTTAGATTGAATTTTCTAAAAAATTAAGGAACCAAATAGGACCCATAATATCTTGTTATTGATGATGTGTGCTGGGATGGCGGAATTCCATAGTGTGGCGTATCATGTGGCTTTGCACAACCCAGGTTCTATTTCAGGAAAATGTGTCTCCTCTTCCGTCTGGTCATTTCTATGAACAACAGGAGCCAAGCATAGTAAGAATGTTTTCCCTCCTCTTGTGCCTCACGTGCATCCTCCAAAAATTCTTTGCACAAATACTATGCCCAATTCTAGATGATGCCCTTCTCACATTGGATTTCAAGTGCAATTACTTGCGCATGGACTTATTTAGGTTTGAATTTCCTCTTCATATTGCATGCCAAGATTAACATCCCAAATTGGATGGCTAGGTTGTTATTTTCGCTTACTACAAATCCTCGGTTGTGGAACGATACCTCATAGGTTGCCTTTATTTTGTCTACCACCTTATTCTCTTGGACTTTTCCTCCCAAATCAGCCATAGGATCTGCGCCTTGATTAGGTAGGCCAATGATCTCATGGATTAGTGTAGCATCAATAGGTATGGACTCTTCCAGCCATAAATCTTCATCATGGACCAGTGAGAGAAACTTTCACACACAGATATCATTTATCAAGTTGCACCCGAAATTTGGAACCTGCAATAAAGTCAAAAGTCCTACCTTGTGCAGGCCCAACATACAGCGTTTTGGCTCCATGCACATGAGTCCCCCCTCATAAGGTACGTGGTATGGATATCATTTAGGTGCAAGCTTAGGAAATTTCTCAACATCGAAGAGGTCTCAAGCCTCCATCTTTAATTTTGGCACTTTGGAGAACATATCTCCTTCGAGCAGGACATTTTCTGGAATCAAAGGCATATTAATATATGCCTGTAATTTGTCAAGATCATTCGCGACCTTGAATGATGCCTTATGCAATGTAACATAGGTCAAAAACTGTGATAATGGGGCCACTTTGACCACATCCTCATCCTCCATGATGGTCTTAGGTAGCTCGGCCATGGGTCTCATCTAGCGCTTAGCCGCAGTGGAGCTCGACTTCTGGGTCTTCTCTCTTAGGGATTTGCGAGTCCCTGATGTCTGACTCTTCTTGGTTTTCATAGGCATAGGTGTCTCAGCTACCAATGTAGTAGGATCCTCTTCAGGGTGTGTAGCTATCATGGTTGGATGGATAATGTAACCTAGACCCCTATGACACAACTCCTTCTCAAACCCTTGATCTAGAGCATACATAGAAAACGAGTGAATTCCACGTATGAGAGAACTCAAGGAAAAAAATGAACACTTAAAGCAAAGGGAACTAATGTGACCCCTTAGCTGATATTTATAGTTTTAGCATGTCTCCAATGGTCCCTTATGCATTAATGTGTCTCCATAAATGACAAAACAGTTCCAAATCTGGTAAAATCAACTCATTAAATGCAACCTAGACGCTCCCTTGAATGGTAATAAAACTGTCTTTTCCAGATTTATTGTTCCAACTGCTATATTTTGGCACTTCTGCGACCCAATCAACCTCCTCATGCAACTAACACGAATGCGTTGCACCTATCTGCGCATCCATTATTCCTTCTATATAGATCTAATTCTCCAGCTCATTTGGTGTGCACGGGGAGAGGGTCATCCCTGTACAACTTCAATCGACTTCCATTGACATACCTGGGTAGATATTCACCACTCAACATGGCTAGGCCCACTGCACCTCCATTAGTGATCTCCTTAACAATATATGGCCCTATCCAATGCATCTTGAACTTCCCTGGGTGGCGCGCAAACTTTATGTCATACAACAAGACCAAATTGTCTTTCTTAAAGACCTTTTGTGTGGTGTGCCTATCATGCCATGCCTTTTCAGGTGCCTTTTGTACTTGCTGACGAAAATTTTAAATAAATAAATCTTCTTTAAGTGTGACCAAATGCAACCATCGTTCCTCCATATTATCTGCTTCTGCCATATTTTTTATTGTTGCAATGCGTAGACTGGAAACAATGTACTCCGTCGGCAACTCAACTTCTTGCCCATACACCATCCTGAACGGTGTCCTTCTAGCCAACTTCTTACACATGGTATGATATGCCCAAAGAATTACTGGTACGTGCTCATCCCAATCATTCTGGTTAGGATTGAAAATCTCGGTAAGTGCAGTCTCCAATATGTTATTCAAATCTTCCACCACACCATTCGCCTATGGGTGATATGGAGTTCTCTTTTGATGATGAATCTTGAATTCTTCTGTCAACGCTTCAATGGTTTCATTCACAAAGTGCATACCCTGATCACTTTTTAGGATCTTAGGGCATCCAAAGAGATTCATAATATTCTTGAAAATGAAGTGTGAAACAATTTCCGCACTACAATCCTTCATTGGCTTAGCTTAAGCCAATCTGGTTAAATAGTTAGTCGCAGTGATGCAAACAACTATGCATCTGTTAATCCATCCTCCAATCTAGTAGGTTCTTCGCCAGTCTCAATGTGCAACAGATGGTTGGGCCCAACATTCAGTGTTCCTCGTTTCACAATGATATCAAAGTCATACTCCCGGAATAGTAACAACCACCTGCAGATCTCCCCCCCCCCCCCCCGAACACATGCTTATTGAAAAGGTAATTTAAAGGAGAGTGATCAGTAAACATCTTGAAATGTCATCTTAACAGATAGTGGCATAATTTCTACAACAGATACACCATTGCTAATCCTTCTCTTTCTGTGGTTGAATAATTTTGTTCTGCACTTGAGAGATTCCAACTGGCATAAGCAATAGGGTGATCGATCTCTCCAGCTCCTGACTGCACTAAAATACCTCCGAGCGTGATGCAGAAGGCATCAATATGCACATGAAACACCTTTGACCAATTTGAAATGATCAATATGGGCATCGTGACCCTTCTTTCCTTCAATAATTCAAAACCCTTTTGACATTCCTCATCCCAACAGAATGTCACATCCTTCTTGAGAAATTTCTCTCCATGGGCATAGTTATGGGTGCATAACCCTAAATGAGCATTCGATAATATCTAGTGTGCCCCAATATTGAGCACAGTTGTTTGAAATTCATAAGTACCTCCAAATTAACAATTACTATGATCTTCACGGGATCTACTATCAACCCTTGCTGGCAGACAGTGTGACCCAACAGTATCCCGAATGGCACCTAGAATAGACATTTCTTGTAGTTTGACTCCAACTCCTTCGAACCCCATGGCCTTATTATCGCAGTGGACTCTTGTTATTACATTGGCCTGACCATTCACCAAAATCCCAACAACGGCCGAGAAAATGACTACATCTGTTATAGTGTTGTCATTTCCCATGAGATTTATGGAAACACCACTGAATTGGCTCTCAATGGGGCTTCCACCTGCGGTAATGTGCTCTCCAAGAAACGAATTATGGATGAGTGTCTCGTGCCCGCCCTGAACCATGAAGCTAGACGACCTGAAATGCGATATATAATAGCTATCTATGTGGAGGTTGATTTTCAGAATCGACCACACGCTGCCACCTGGTAGGGAGGTCGATTTTGAGAATCGACCTCCACATAGATAGCTATTATATCTCGCATTTCAGGTCATCTGGCATCATGGTTCAAGGAGGTTACGAGACATGCGTTTCTTGGGGAGCACATTACCACGGGTGGAAGCCCCATTGAGAGCCAATTTAGTTACAGGTGAAAGCAACTATTTGGAAAAACTTACCAACCAGTATTGTCGAAAACTATGTCATTTAAAGGATGCAAGCCTCCAACAAGTAAAATTGCAATGGAAAAACTCTACCAATCAGTGAATTTTTGTGATAATTCGCGGGTACCCACTGTCGAAAATTGTGTCGACACTTTTAAACGTTTAAAAAATCTCGTGTGGCAAGGTTAAAAGTTGAAAAACAATGATTTGACAATGAGTTTTTAAAGTCCGTGGGTAAGTTCTGAAATCCCGTGCCGCAAGGTTAAAAGTTGAAAAAACAATAATTTAAAAATGAGTTTTTAAAAATCTCATGGGTTAGTTTTGAAAGTTTTTGCAAACTCTATTGTATTCGAAAGGGTCTATTAATGTTTTAAAATGGTGTGAAATTTAATTTATTTTTAAAATTATTATTATTATTTTAAGTTTAATATTTTTAGGTTTTTTTTTTTTTTTTTACTTTTAGTTTTTAATCCTTTATTTTTTATTTTTTTATTTTAGAATGGTTAAAAAAATAAGAAGTAGAATTTTTTTTTCCAATTATTTAAAAATGTTTTTATTTTTTATTTTTTTATTTTTTTTTGTTTTTTAATCTTTATTTTTTTTTATTTTAAAATTTATGTTTTAATTTTCTTTTTAAATTATAAATTTTAATTTTCTTTTTAATTCAATTTTTTATTGTTTTAAAATTTTTATTTTTATTTCCTTATTAACTTTTTATTTTTTATTTTTTTTAATTTTAATTATTTCTGTTTTTTAATTATAATTATTTTTAATTTCTCTATTTTTTTTAATATGTGTTTTTTCTAATAACTTTAAAAAAAAATTGTTTTTATCCTTTTTTTTTAACTTTTTTCTTTAAAAGGGTGATTCTGCATCACTACTTTTCAAAAAAAGGGTGATTCTACATCACCACTTTTCAAAATCAAGTGCTTTTTTGCTAACTCAAAAAAGTAGGTACCCGTTTAGTTACCTATTTGATCGGTAATTGTGTTTTTAGTGAGATCTGATTCTTTCTACAGGTATCTAGCATTAAGCACAGACTTAGGACATGCTTTTTCAACAACCCAAAAACTAAAAAGACATAGACTCTGACAAAAAATCTTCAAACAGTCAGAGAGAAAACCCACCATGAAGATCCTAGCATGAATGTGGTCACTAGGAGGGGTGCAACCACTAATGAGGATAAGGGAGAAAATTCATATACTAACCTATGGATTCGTAAGGAACCTAAGAACAAGGTTGGATTTCATTTACAGTGTGAAAATGAGACTTTTGTTGAAGCGTGAAAGGGGTTTGCATAGGGAAGGGCACTGACATCGGGTAGACCAATGAGGGAGGCAGGAGTAGATGATGAAATCAAACCATTTTTACAAGCTTGAATTAAGTTAATGCACAACAAAAAGGTGTTAGAAAACCTTCAGGAATTGATAAATAACTGCGCAGAAAAGGAACAACCTCCAATAGAAAAGAAAGTTGTCAAAAAAAATCTATAAGAATAAGAAGAGAATGGGACGAGAGATGTGTATGAACGCTCAGATCAATGCTTATGAGATGGATTAGGTTATTATAGATCTAGGGTCCAATGCAAATGTCTTACATAAGAAAACTTGGCAGCGCATGGGCGAGCTTAAGTTGGAATGGTCTACAATTCAACTGCACATGAAAAATAAAAATAAAATCATTCCATTAGGAAGCTTATCACAAGTCGTAGTAAGTATTGAAGGTGTTAAGGTACTTGCATATTTCAAAGTGATACAAATTGTGGATGATACTGATCCTTATCCTATGTTGTTAGGATTGGATTAGGATATAGATATGGATGGTATCATTAACTTGAAGAAAAGAAGAATGGAGTTCGAAAACAATGGACCTCAGAGTCATAATTCCACTAGATCCTGCAGAAGGAGAAAGAAACACAGAGCCCGTGCACATTGATGATGATATTGACCATATCTATATGTTCACTTTGTGCGACAAAGATTGGATCAACCCAACGACTGATGGAAGACTTCATTGGGAACAAGACAACTCTTGCTTCTCATATCTCATGAAGAATTGGAGAACTCACAAAAATGGTTACATGAAGTATCTGCACTACGCTGCAACTGCATCACCAGATCTCTTATATGCATAACATTAGAGGTACATGAATTCAACACATTATGATGGTTTAAGTGACGTAAATATGTTTTTAGGAGAACTTGAAAGAACTATCCCAGAATGATAGATATTTCGTGCCCTGGACCTCACCTTGCATGCTACTCCAGCATGATGGTGGGAGACTCATAAAGAAAACATGGGCAAATGGGATGAATGCATGTGAATGATGAGATTACACTTTGAATGTCCAACTATCAGAATTGAAGAAGTCTACTCTAGAAAGAATGATATGCGCAAATATTTGGCTAAATGGACTGAGGTACGGGGCATAGAATCGAGAACTGAATGGGTCCACATATTCATTCACACATTAGGGAAGGTAACTACTGATTGGTATCTAGACACAGAGTTGTGCTGAGGTACTAGTGAATGGTAAGTGCTGACGAAGAGTTTCATTCTAACCTTCAGCTTTGAGAGTGTGTTTGTCAAGATTGGTATAGCATTACATGATATTCAAGAAGTTATATTTGACATAAAAAAGCCAACGATAGAGCACACCTTGCCAGCCTAGGATGCGCAAATGAAGGATATTGTTAATTGCAGAAATACGATTGTTGAAGAAAATGAAGAAGATCCAAGTAATATCATATTTCCGGAATATGAGGGATAGCACGTAGTTGTTGTGCCCTCAATCACTTCACTAGATGTCATAAAACCTTTGAAGATTCATGAGGTAAATATTGGATCTGAAGAACAACCAGAGTTATCGAAGATTGGAGATTATTAGGATGATGACACAGTAGGAAAAGTTGTTGAGCTCCTGGTAGAGTATCAAGACTTGTTCCCTATGAAGTTCTCCAAGCTGAAAGGGATAATTGGAGAGCTTTGATTCATGAATATCACTTTGAAGTCTGATGTGTGCTCAGCGAAGCAACACCCATACAAATTGAATCCAAAATATAAGCAGAAGGCAAAGGAATATTTGGATAAGATGGTAGCTACAGGAATTATAGAACAAGTGGAAGAGTTTGATTGGGTGAGTCCAACGGTAGTGAAAGATAATAAGACAAAAGGATAAATCATGATTTGTGTTGACCTGCGCATGTTAAATGATGCCCGTGTGCATGATCCATTCCCAAAACCACTCTCTGATGAGATTGTAGACAATTTTTGGGGACAAGAAGCTTATTCATTCACAGATGGTTTCTCATGGTATCATCATATTACGATTGCGCCAGAGGATCACAATAATACCACCTTTGCAACAAAATGGGGTTCTTTCCATTATACAACCATGCCCTTTGGCTTGAAGAATGCACATGCCATCTTCTTGCGCATAGTCATAGCTGCATTAAAGGAGTTTATCCATAAGTTCTTGGAAGTCTACTTCTATGATTAGACTCTTTTTGGGTTGTTGAAAAAGCATGTCTCCAATCTGTGCTTAATGCCGAATACCTGTAGAAAGTATCAGATGTAACTAAATTTGAAGAAATGTATACTCTGTGGGCCATTCGAGATATTATTGGGACACATTATCTACTAGCAAGGGTTGATGGTAGATCTCGCGAAGATCACAGTAATTGTTAATCTTGACATACCTGAGAATTTCAAACAACTATGCTTAATATTGGGGCACACAGGGTATTATTGAAAGTTCATTTATGGTTATGCACTGATAATTGTGCCCATGGAGAAATTTCTCAAGAAGGAGGCGACATTCTATTGGGATGAGGAATGTCAGAAGAGTTTTTAATTGTTGAAGGGAAAGATGATTAAGACGGTTGTATTGATCTTTCCAAATTCATCAAAGATGTTTCATGTGCATGTTGATGCCTCCTGTATCACACTCAGAGATATTTTAGTGCAGCCAAGGGCTGGAGAGATTGATCACCTTATTGCCTATGCCAGTCGGAAGCTCTCAAGCGCAAAACGAATTTTAACTCAACCACAAAAAGATAAGGATTTAAAATGGTCTATGCGCTACAGAAATTCTGCCACTTCCTGTTAGGAGGACATTTCAAGATGTTTACTGATCACTCTGATTTAAATTACCTGGTCAATAAGCCTGTGTTGGGGGGGAATATCTATAGGTGGTTTTTTCTATTCCAGGAGTATGAATTTGAGATAATTGTGAAACAAGAAGACTGAATGTGGGGCCAAACCATCTATCGCGTATTGAGACTGGTGAAGAACTAACTAGCTTGGAGGATGGCTTACCGGATGCGCAGTTGTTTTTTATCAAGATAGTCGATGATAATTTCCCTAATATTATTGAGTTCTTCAATACTGGGCTCACGCCTGAGGAATATAAATTACATCAGAAGAAAGAGCTCGTGGCACATGTGGTGGACTTCAGTATTATTTCTCGCTAGTTGTACAAGATGGGTGCATATGAATTCTTGCGAAGATGTGTTTTAGAGTATGAAAGGTGTGAAATCTTATATGAAGTTGATGGAAGGGTTTCTAGAGGTCATTATGCAGTGAAGGAAACTGCAAAAAATATTTTGCGAGCTCGGTTATGGTGGCCCACATTACACAATGATGCCCATGGGCATTGTCACGCATACAATGTCTGCTAGAGGACTAGAAAGCCCTCGCACAGAGATTATATGTCCCTGCATCCATAGGTGGCACTACAAGAATTTTAGAAATCGTCCATAGACATTGTTGGACCTATTAACCCTCTAGGTATTAAGACTAGTGCATGTTAAATAATCATTGTGGCTGACTATGTAACCATATGAGCGGAAGCTAAGCTGGTGAAGGAATGTATTGGGGATATAGCTGCACACTTCCTCTTTGAGAATATTGTGAATATTTTTGGATATCTTAAGTTTCTAATAAGTGATAAATGTATGCACTTTGTGAAGGAAACCATTGAATCATTGACAGATGAGTTCTGGATTCATCATCAGAAGAGCATTCTGTATCACCCATAGGTGAATGGTGTGATGGAATTTTTTAACAAGATATTGGAGACTGTGCTTACAAATATTTGTAATGCTAACCAAAATGATTGGGATGAGCACATACCTACAATTCTCTAGGAATATCTAACCACATGTAAAAATTTGACTGGTAGGACACCGTTCCAGATGGTGTATGGGAAAGAAGCCATGTTTTCGATGGAGTACATTGTTCCCAGCTTGTGCATCGTAGAATTTGCAAATATGGTAGAAGCATATATTATTGATGAACGATTTTTGCAGTTGGTCACACTTGAAGAAGATCGCTTTATTGAAAATTTCCATCAACAAGTTCAAAATTCACTTTAAAAGACATGTCATGATAGGCACATCAAACAAAAGGCATTTAAGGAAGATGATTTGGTCTTGTTGTATGACAACAAGTTTGCGTGCCACATAGGGAAATTCAAGATGCATTGGCTAGGGCCATATATTGTTAAGAAGATCACTAATGGAGGTACGGTGTGCCTAGACACAATGAGTGGAGAATATATTCCTGGGTATGTCAATGGAGGCCAATTGAAGCCATACAGGGACGACCTCTCCCTGCGTGTACCAAATGACTATACGAACGGAGTACTGGATCTATGTAGAAGGGATGGTGGATGTGAAGACAAGTGCGATGTGCACGTGGTAGCTACACAACAAGGTTTATTTCATTGGAAAGGTGCCAAAATATATCCATTGGAACAATAAATATGGAAAAGACAGTTTTCTTACCGTTTTTGGGAGCATGTAGGTTGCATTTAATGAGGGGGTTTTACCAGATTTGGAACTGTTTTATCATTTATGGAGACACATTAATGTATAAGGGACTGTTGAAGATGTGCCAAAACTATAAATATAACCTAAGGGGTCACATTAGTTCCCTTTTATTTCTGTGTGAATTTTCTACCTTGAGCTCTCTGATTTCTGTAAACTATTCATTGTCTATGTCTGGTCTAGATCCGAGATTTGAGGAGGAGTTGCACCATAGGGGTCTCAGCTACGTTATCCCTCCCAGCATGACAGCTATGTTCCTTGAAGAGGATATTGTTGTGCCAGTTACTGAGACACCTACACCTGTGAAAACTAAGAATGGTCATATGTCCGGGACCCATAAATCCCCCAGGGAGAATACTCTAAAGTCGCGCTCCATTGCGGCTGAGCATAAGAAGAGACCAATGGCAGAGCTCCCTAAGACCATCATGGAGGAGGAGGATGTGGTTGAAGTGGCCCCATTCTCATAATTTTTGACCTTTTTCATAGTGCAAAAGACATCAGCCATGGTCCCGAAGGATATTTACAAAGTGTGGTCTTATATTAACATGCATTTAATTCTCGAGAATGACCCACTTGAAGGCGATATGTTCGCTAAAGTGTCTCAGATCAAGATGGAGGATTGGGACCTCATTTATGTTGACAAGTTTCCTAAGCTTTCACCTTATCACTATCTAGGTCATGTACCCTATGATGGGGGGCCTTGTGTGTGTGGAGCCGAAATGATGGGTGCTGGGCCTACACAAGGATGGACTTTTGAATTTACTTTAGGTCCCACATTTTGGGCGCATACCTATAAATGATATATGTGTGTGGAAATTACTCGTGATGATGCATGATGAATCATTGTGGTTAGGAGAGTGCATACCCATTGATGTTGCATTGATCCATCAGATCATCCACCTACCTAATTAAGGCATAAAACCCATGGTGGATTTCAAAGGGAAAGCAAAGGAAACAAAGGTGGTGGAAAAAATCAAAGAAAATTACCAAGCATCACGCCACAATAGAGGCTTCATAGTTAGTGAAATAAATGACCCATGCATCCAATTTGGGACACTCATCGTGGCATGCAAGATGATACAGAAGTGTAGGCCCACAGAAGTCCTTTTGCAAGTAATTAGACTTGTAGGACAGTGTGAAAAGGGAGTTATATATAATTGGATGCCCTATTTGTGCAAGGAATTTTTGGAGAACATGTGTGAGGCACAAGAGGAGGGAAAGCACTTCTATTATAGTTGGATCCTGCTATTGATCACTCTAATTTGATGGAAGACCTTAGAAGAAATGTAGTTTCCTGACATAGAGCCGTAGATGTGTGAAGCCACGTGGTATGCCATGTTGTGGATTTCCTCCTTCTCTGGGCGCATTATGTAAAACAAAATATTTTGGGTCTTGTTCAACACTTCTATATTTTTGGTGATCCAATACAAACCAAGGTTATATCCAACTTTGTACAAGTAGTAGAAGTTGATTGCATATTTTTAAGCCACCTTAAACAACATTCACATATGCACGAAGGGCGTAGTTGAAGGAACTTGGTACGTATTGTCGTATCTCGTCACTGAGGAAGATTTACTACGCATCACTGCACAGTGGAAGGTGCATCTATCTCTCTCCCAAAGACACCTAGCATGCCTCACACTGAGAAGAACACTGGGAAAGAGCCCATGCTGACTAAAAATGGAAAAACTTTTTACTTGGAGACGAACACTTCACCTGAGAGGAATGGTGCCGAGCCTAAGGAGACAGAGGAGCAGGTGGAAGTCGAAAATTCCAATGACACAAACTGTGGTTCTCAAGTCATTGGAGGATCAAGGAAGAAAGGAAAGGGCTCTAAGCCACCAGTGAAAAAGAACCGATGCTGACCGAGGATGACTTCAACAAAATAGCCAACATGGTCATGAAAGGGAGAGAGGATATGTGGACAAACCTAGAAGCGCAGTACAGGGCTATGCTCGATGGGGTGTAGATTGGCATCCAAGAGTGGAAAGTTCAAGCAAGCCTGATTCAGCCTAGCATTGCACAAGCGAGCCAGTTACAAGTGAGTGTGTCTACTGCCGGCGTGTAGCCCATTACAACACTATTTCCTTCAATAGGATAAGTCTGCTTCATTCAGATCCCTGAAAAATCCATTCGAGTTGAATCTGAGCTACTGCGCATGTAGCTCAAAGCCTACTAGGAAATTAATATTGATTTGACTGGGTTACCTAAAGGGAAATTACATAAGGTCCACATCATGATCATGGACGAGTTGTAGTTTCACGAAGCCTGTACCTACCGTGACATTACTAAATCTCAGCAGCATGCGGTCAACCTTCAAGAGAAGTGCTAGAGCATCGAAAAACCATGCCAAGTAGTCAAATCTCATCATGCTGAACTCGAAGAAAATATCAATCATGTCTATAGCGATGTTACAGCAGTCCCCACCACAGCTGCCGCAGCGGAGAAATTATAAGTGTTGGCCACCGCACTAAAGGCATCATGCATAGAATTTCAAATTGTCAAGGTTGAATTTTAACATTAGATTTTCTAACTTCAGTTGAGCTTGTAGCCATAAACCTCACCAGAAGTGAGAGCTGGGAGGGATTCCAAGGTCAAACAAGCCACAAATAGCATTGTTGCCACAATCACATAGTGTGGTCAGCTATTGGATGATGATATGGGTGTCTAGACTTCAATTCAAAATGAATCAATGGTCCAAAAGCTGCGTAATGAGTTGTGCATCAAGAAGCAACAATTTGTTGATATTAGGATGGAGGCACCCACCATCGTGATTACACAGTGCCTCTCCTGCCTATAGGAGGGCTGGTTAATTCAGAGAAAAATAGAGGACCTACCTTCAAGAGAATGGTTGCTTGAAGCAAGGATATAGCCATGGGCTAAGGAGGCTCTATAGGTGTCACAAACATTTAATGGTGCACTGAAGACCCTTCAGTAGACTCATAAAAGTATTGAACTTGCTACTAAAGAACCAACTACAGATAAGTTGGTAAACGAAGCATCAGGAGCTATTGCACAGAGCCTTGAGGTGGTGCTTTCACTGAAAAATTTTGTTGCTGCACTCCAATCAAGATGAAGGAGATGACCCCACAGTGACTCGGGATGATTTAGAGGTTTGTGTTGGGGGGCGGTTGGAGCGGTGTCCCATAGGGAAACTTTTAAGCAACTTTTTGTATGTATTTTTGGATATGCACACTACGTAGAAAGGTCAAGCGGCTTTGTATTGGGTTAAAGTCCTTGTTTTATGTAAATGGGTTGTAAGGATAAATTTTGGGCCTCAAACCAAGGTTTGAGACCATAGTATTTGTGCACTATATGAATATAAATAGAGATATATAGAGTCTAGTAAAGTAAGTAATGTTTTTGGATCTAAGTATGTCTATGCTTCTGTGATACCTTTTTGTAAGTCTAGGTTTGGTAGAAACGCTCCTGCTGGCTGTGTGCATGGAGACCTAGTCCTGGTTGTGTGCGGAATCCACTCGCTATGTGTGTGAAGGGTAATTGTAAGTGGAAAGTCTGACTATACTGAACTATTTTGAATCTAATACAATAGATAGTTTTTGGCCAAGAAATTATGTTATGTGTATGATATTTGAGCTATCTTCTTATTGTTACATCTTTGAGATTGCTTTATTTACTTTATGATCAATTATATTTGAACAAGTAAATATGTTCTTTATGCATGAGTATCTATTGATGGTTAAGTACTTTAATAGATATGTTGAAGTTATTGCGCATTGCGAAGATCTGATTCTATTATTTATATATATGCGACAAAGTGGATCTGTGATACATCTGTTATATGCTTTATTTGTATTTGCGACAAGCTGATATGATAAGTATTGATTTATATATGCGCGCATATATTTCCAATCTACAAAAATCTATGTTATAAACATGTTTAGGTCCACCACATCAATTTCTTCCTTAGTTTGTGGAAACCTAGTTCGAGCAGCCCCCCATTTTCTTTGGGTGAGACTTTTATATGCGCAAGTAGATTATTGCCGAAAGGGCCATTAGTTGAATGGTTTTTTGGTTGCACGATAAAATATGAACCTAGGTCACGAACCCTCAAGCCAAAAAGGTTAAAATGAAACTCTCCATCAACACAAAACATTCACTAGTACCTCGGTGCAGCTCCATCTCCAGTACCAATTAGTAGGCACTTTTCCCAGTGTATGAATGAACATTTGTACCCATTCAGGTCTCGGTTCTACACTCCATACCTCAGTCCATTTATAGACAGATGTGTGTATCATCCTTTCCAGAGTATACCTCTTTCATTATGATAGTGCGACATTCAAAGTGTAATCTCATCATTCGCACACATTTGTCCCAATTTCCCATGTTTTCCTTGTAAGTTTCCCACCATCGTGCTAGAGTAGGGCACAGTCCTAAATCCATGGAATGGAATCTCTGTCCTTCTGGGACAGTTCTTACAAGTTCTCTAAAAAACATATTTACATCAGTTAAACCATCATAATACGGTAATTTGCATCCCTCTGATGTTATATAGGGAAGAGATATGGTCACTCGATTGTAGCACAGCGCAGATACTTTAAGTAATGAGTTCTGCGAGTTCTCCAATTGTTCATGAGAATATGAGAAGTAGAAGTGGTCCTTTTCCCAATTAAGCCTTCCATCATCCATTGGGTTGATCCAATCTTTGTCGTGCAAATTCAACTTATAGATATGGTCAATATCATCATCAATGCACACAAGCTATGTGTATCTTTCTCCTTCTGTAGGTTCTAGGGAAATTATGACTCGTGTTCCATTTTTTCCAAAATCCATTCTTCTCCTTTTCAGATTTATGACACCATACATATTAGTAGCCTAGTCCAATCCTAACAACGTAGGATAAGGATCAGTATCATCCACAATTTGTATAACTTCAAAATTTGCAGGTACCTTAACACCTTCAATACTTACTGCGACCTACGATAGTCTTCCTAATGGAATGATTTTATGTTGGTTTTCCATGCACAGTTGAATGGTAGACCACTCCATCTTAGGCTCTCCCATGTGCTGTCATGTTTTCATAGGTAAGAAATTTGCATCAGACCCTAGATCTAGAATAACCTGATCCATCTCATAAGCACCAATCTGATCGGTCAGACGAATCTCTCAACCCATTCTCTTCATTAGAGAGCTTTTGAGGTCTAAAATGGGCCTCCTAAGAAAAATGTACAACAAAAATAAAATTTATAAGAACCAATAGGATTCAAGATGATGATTTAAACCATGGGGGATGATTCACCATTTTTGAGATAAAAAAGTAAAAATATTAAAATATAATAAAATAATCAAACTACTTTTTCAACTTATCTCCCTAAGGTTTTACTCAAATTTCAAGCAAGAGCTCTCATTGGATGCAAAAATTAATTCCTCATCCAAGGAGTACCCATGTTGCATACTTTTGATGGACCCTGCTACACAAAAAATGAGAAATACATGAAAAAATGTGATTGCAATCACGTTTTTCATGTATTTCTCATTTTTCATGTAGCAGGGTCGATTGAAAGTATGAAACATGGGTACTCGTTGGATGAAGAATCAAATTATGCATCCAACGAGTGCTCCCACTTGAAATTTGAGAAAACCCATAGGGAGATAAGGTGAAAATACGAGTTCAAAAAGTAGTTTTTTATTTTTTTCCCTCTAAAATTTGATGATGTAATCAAATATTGTTTTATTATTTCCACTATTATTTTATAATTTCCTTAGGAGGCCCATTTTAGACCTCAAAATTCCCCTAATGTCTTATTCTTATAGATTTTGTTGACATATTTCTATCCTATCAAAGGTTGTTCCTTTTATGCACAGTTATATATTAATGCCTGAAGGTTTCCTACCACATTTTTGTTGCACAATAACTTAATGAAAGATTGTGAAAATGGCTTGATTTCATCATCTACTCTTGCCTCCTTCATTGGTCTACCTGATGTCAATGCGCTTCCTTGTGCAAACCCCTTCCGCACTTCAAAAAAATTCTCTTTTGCGTGTTGTAAATCAAATCCATCCTTGGTCTGAGGTGGCTTACGAATCCAAAGGTTAGTGTATGGCTTCTCTCCCTTGTCCTGACTAGCGGCTCCACCACTCCTTCTGAACACATTTACACTAGGATCTTCCTCATGTGTTTTCACCCTGACCATATGAATATTTTGCATCGGAATTTGAGTATTTTTCTCCTACATGTTAGAAATTAACATAGGACAATCTTCTATTACATAATCAAACTATCTATAGTACCTACATGATTGTTGTACTAGATTTGGAAAGTCACGTGCATGGTTTCCAACATCTTCATAGTTATAGAAAATGACCTACCCCCTTCCTTGAACAGCTGATCCTCCTCCTCTTCCTCTTCCTCTGTTATGGAATCCACCATGCCAAACGGGGATGATGGTGAGGTAGGTTGGCTAACATTCTATATATTTCAGCCTTATCCATCATCAAGTCAAAACTTTCACAATGTTGTTCATCATGTCCTATATTTGAGAAAAATATAAAAAATAGATGCTTCAACTCAGGCATATATTTTCCTATCCTTGGATAGAAATCAATTGCATACAGACCTGTAACCTAATATATTACACACCATACTGGAGGTGTCCCACTCATCCCTACCACGCTCTTCAGCAGGCTTGGTCCTCCAGTGTGCAGATAATCATTGAAGACTGAACATTTATCCTTATGATGGCCAACAACTTTCCATCATATGCACCAGACCTCTGCACATACCTCCTTGCCCTTTTATTTTTGCAGATTCTAAATATCCAAGTGCATTGCTTCCAACTAAATTTGAATCTGCTGAGTCCCAAGTGCAGTAGGTACTAGCACAAACTCTAATTTAATCGCTATTTCTACAGCCTCAACCTACGTGGAAATATTTTATTGACTCAATGGCTAACACAGATGTGGGATCATCATAATAATGAACCACTCCTTATGTTGGGTATCATCGATACTGAATCCATGATCTCTAATAGTGTGTTTTATTCTTTGATTTGCCTCCCACATAGATTAATTTATCTACTGGTGAATCTCTTTAAATTTTGTAACGGACTACGCATATGACTTAGGCTTTTTGAATTGTTCTTTTAGGGCATATTTCAACTCATCCATAGTTACTGTTAGTGTCAGTATTTTCATCCTTACACCAATGATCAAATAAACTCTTTTCATGTCATGTTAGGGTCCCATTTTGAAATTTTTGTCATTCCATTAGATCATCATGCAAAAAATTGGTCACATGGTGCAGATTAAGGTCTAATCTCAGTCCTTTCAAAATTTTCTAACTTTTTGGCTCATTTCACCACTTTGATGAGTGTACCATCAGTCATGAGTTTTCATCACCATTTCAGTCAATTTTATCATGGTTTCATTTAGTCAAAGTCTCCGTTAGGTATTAGGGTTTCCAAGGTCATCAAATCACCATTTCATTGCATAAAGCCCAACACATGAAGGAGTGAAAATAAAGGAATTTCATTAGTAAGTTTGATTTGTAATTTTATTCCAGAGAAAATTTAATTTTATGTTTCTAATATGTAATAATCTCATCATGTTCCTAAAGCTGCAATTGAGAGTTCCAAAGCTACGAGGTTCCAAAAGAAAAGTGAAAATCATGAGGTGGGCTATGCTACCTCTTTGAATTTGTAAGTCAAATAAACCCTTCCCATAGTCATCTTCACTTTCCCCAAATCCACATACACTCCCTGAAACCCTCAAAACCCCTCACTTTCACTCCCTAATCTTCTACACTCAAATCCTAGTCCCTACACCATCATCACTACCCTACGGTATGTTTTTGGCAGCCTGCTAAACCTAGACCTGTAATTAAATTCCCTAGGTCTACTCCTAACTTCCCTACCTTCCTTTCAACCTTCCGTACCTACCTAACACCCTTCCCCACTTTCCTAATTTCCCTCTCTTAACCCCTCCATCCTAATCCACTTCTACATTCCCCTCTTTTTTCACTACTAGGGTTTTCCCCTTGAAAAGTACATATGGAGGGAGATAAAATGCCCTACAACAAGGGAGGCCAAATTTCAAGATATTAACCACTCAAGAAACATGAAATTATTTCTTCTCCACTTTCCAGGAAGTGCCAAATTCCAATAAATCAACCTTTCCAAGCTATGGGTTGCCTAGGGGTTACAGTGCACACATGGACAATTTTGCTTCAAAATGTGTTTGTGACAAAATGAAGATGAATTTGACAAAACTGAAATATTTTTTTCTCAATAATAGAAAAAGGAATGAAAAATCCTTCTATTTATACACATGTGCTATTATTTGGGAGAAATTTCCAAAATATAGTTGTTACAGGAGAGTTGTTGTACTTCTGGAGTACTCTTGGGAAACTGCATTTTTCTCTATTGTGGAGTGTCCAAATGACTTACTTGATGCATCAAATATTAACTATATTGAAATATGTTTCCTATGAGCTATCATGAGACCCATTTTGAGTTTAGGAATGCCTCCAAAAGTGACCTGCAACTTCACGCTGCGCTTTTCCTAGGAACATGTTGCTCTTTTTGACCAGTCTTGGAAGAATTAATTTTTGAGGGGATATACTTGCTCATTTTTATTGCTTTAGGGGTCCATTGTGTCACATACAGAGATATATTTCCAAAAATATATCATGAGCTCAATTTTGAGTTTTGGAAGGCCTCCAAATGTGGTTTTCAAGCTCCACAGTTTACTTTTTCCCCAGGCACGTTGCGCTTTTTCGTAGGCACACTACGCTTTTTGCAGTTGACTGATTTTTCTAGAATTTTCAAGTTTTCTCAATTGATGGATGAATTCAGTGTATTTTTACTGATGCAATGATGAAATTTCAATGTATTTATGTCCTAAATAGTTACTAAGGGTAGATACATCATGTAAAAATGTAATATTCCAAAATTAGCTTGTAGCTAGTTGAAATATTAATCTTTGCTTTTGTCACTTAGATAGATGAATCAGTGGGTAGGGAGACCCATAAATCTCCTTAGTAGGAATAAAACCACTTCTCATGTGAATGTGGCTCATTATATCAGCTAAATAAAGGACCCTTACGTTTGAACAGGGACTAGAGCATGTGGACAGGGTCAAGGTTGACTAGATCAACAATGTTGTTATGGAGATAGTGGAGGATTAATGGAGGACAACGCAATCATTTAGGAGGAGTGTATGCATGGGAGTAGATCCTTTAATGAGTGGTACCCAGGGTGAGGAAGCTAACCAAGCATAAAATGAAGAGGATGGCAGCAATATAAGACATGATTTGGATTATTGATTTTGTGGTCTTTTATGACTATTTGCACGCTTCAACTGTTTAGTGGAGTTTGTTGTGCTGTTTAGCACATGGGTGTTCCCGAGCGGGAATCCCACCCTCATCCTCAGGGGATATCAAGTGCCTACTCACGAGAGGTATCTTGAGCTTAATTTACACTATCCAATGCCAGACCAAGCTTGAGCCATCATCCACAACATAGTCTATTCCAGGATTGTGTTGTTTTGCAGGGTTGCAGCAGTGGAGGGTTGATAGATCCAATTTCTGAGCTTGTTTTCTAGTGGAGGGAGTAGCCCTCATCCGAGAAGCTTGTGAGGATATTATTATAGCTTAATTTCATCATATAGCATCAGGATAAGTTGTTTCCATCACCTACAACGTAGTTCCCTTCAGAAACTGCATTATTCTATGGAGCAGTTGCAGTGGAGGGCTTATTGCCCCAGTTTGTGAGTTAGATTTCCAGTGAAGTGACCAACCCTTCATATATTGAGTTGATTGGGTGATATTGTAGCTTATAGATAATTCATTCAGCCCCATATTAGTAGTCATCCCTAGGGATTTCGTAAATCAGTCAGCATGGGTGCAGTGGGCAACTCAAAAAGGGTCGAAAATCCAAACTTAAAATATGGCCAAACCATTTCTGGGTTTTTCTGGGTGTTTTGGGTAGAATCCATGGTTGAAATCCTGGATCATTTTGAGAAATCCAACATCCTTCCACACATGGTTCTTTTTCTCAATAACAGTAGTTTCCACCAGTAGCAGTAATAGCAGCACAACATTTCCAGTGCTTGGTTTCTTTAGTGTATTTCAACCATCTTGTGGCTTGAGTGCATTCCTTTTGGAGCACTGTGTACTTTCATTGCTATTGATTTATAATGATATGGCTTAGTTTTTCCTGCTAATATTTTAATGTCTTGATGTTACATTTTGGCTTTTTACAGTTTTGTGCTTACATTCTGGTTATTGCCTGGATTTGAATGTTATAAATGTTCTATATTCCAGTCTTTTCCATTTTGGAATATTACAGTGGTATCAGAGCATAATATTGGCTTATCCTATGAGACATTACATATATGTCATTAGAAGAAGAAGAAGCTTCTCACAAAAAGGAGAAGGTTTATAGAAGAGACAATGGCAAAAATCCAATATTAGGAGAAATGAAGGGAAAGGAGTTTTCAAAGATTCTTCTCCAAACTATGCAGGGTATTAATAGAGACAACAAAGAGATGAGGACGGAGAGATATAAGGATTCCCCAAAATGTTTTGTGCATGACGAAATCTCCAGAAGTTCACATTATCGGTGTGAGCATTCAGTGTCATGATCGGTTCCACAATGATCTACCATGCCTACATTCTTAGAAAGAGAAGAGGAGGAAAGAGATGCACCAAAGCAGGAGACTCTTGGTGACTATCTCCAAGAATATGAATCTGAATCTCAAAGGTTCAAGGAGCATCTAAACTTCCAAGAGTTCTACCAGATTAAGGAAAATAGAAACCCAGTAATCACAATAGAAGAAAAGGATGCATGCAACACACTTTGGGTAGATTCTTTGGGTAGATCAATCACCCCAGTGCATAGCTAAGGCTTGGGTAAGGAAGTTAGACACTTATTTTCAGCTGCAGCATGCTTTAGAAGAGGAGGCCATTAAGGTAGTAGCACTACACCTTGAAGGTAAGGCTCATGATTGGTGGCTTTATGGTTTTTCTTCATTGAGTTATGCAAATGTATCTACTTATGTAGATTTAAATAGGAGGTTAGTGAAAATATTTGATAAAAAACATTCAAAAACATCTTTGGTTGATCTAGCCTAGCCCAAGAAGACAAAAATTTTGCATGATTTTGTAGGATCCATTAGACCAACTCCACTCCATAATTCTATTGAGGGGGTTAGAGACTTGCAAAACACCTTGAGAAGGGAAATACCCCCACTTCAGCAGGAGCTTGCTTCTTAAGAGGAAGACACGAATATTCCTCCTTCAAGAGGGGATCGAGACAAAGGATCTATTAATGATGATGAGGTATTCTCCAATGATGATGAGGAGGAAGAGGGAGAGATGGAAAGAGCCAAAAATGCTGTAACTGTAGGAGGAGATCCACCACCATTTGAAGATGGAGATGAAGCAATTACTTCAACTAGAGGAGCCCTTGTATCCTTTCAAGACGTTCAGGAGGATCTAACGTATGGAGACCAGGATACCATCTAAGAGCTTGTTACACTAAAAAATGTGACTTTGACATTCTGCTGACTGTATGAGCTCATTAAACACTCATACATGCCTCCTCTGCAAGTCTTACAACCTTTGTTCCTCATTCCCAGCCCTGAAACTGGAGGAAAAACCCTTAAAACTCAAAAAAGCCTTGGGTACACAGGTAACATGAAGCCTGCATGCGTTTTTAGCTAGGGTACGCAGGTAATGTGAAGAGAAACTGTGTTCTAGAATGCATTTTTCTAGTGTAATGCCTGCGGTACCCCTGTAAAGTCAAAAAGCGCGAAATAAAAGATTAAAAGGTTGAATTTTGGTCAATTCTAGAAGGTTCTGGATGAGATTTTTTGGGGATCAGTACGTTTTGGTAAGGTGCATGTATCTCACACCTTAAGGAACTAATCCCTTAATGTGACGAGCCTATCCCTTTGAAGGAGGGTTCTATCCCTTTTAAGGTGGAATCCTAACCTCCTCATCTGCTCTATAAAAGGAGGCATTGGGTAGACTCAAGGGGTTAAGTTTTTATGTTAAGGAAACTAATGGAGGATTGAAGAATATTTTGATGGGTAAAATATTTGAGTTGAAGTGCTGTTGAGATTTAGATTTCCTTCTGCTGAGCTTTTGAGAGGAAAGATCACATACCTCTTTTTGCTCCTGAAGGAAGAGTGCAAGACTTATCAAAGTAGAGGAGATTCCTGCTTCAGACCCCGGGAAGACCTTTCAAACATCAAGGCTAAGGTTGTAAGGTTCTTCTGTATATTTTTAAGATTAATACAATCAAGTTCTGTTTTTCTCAATAAATTTTCGTTCGATTGTTTATTTCAATAAGCTGTCGTTTGATCATTTATTTCATAGATTCCTTGATCACTATGATAGGTATGTTTTATGATTATTTGTTATACAGGTGCTATTGATATTTTCTTGTTTGTGATTGCAGATCAATGAAAGATGATACTTTCTTGTGACAAAAGGGCCCTTGTTACGACGAAGGATTATTGATGCAAAGCAAGCACTGCGACCGCAAATAAGCATTTGGATCTAAGGTAGGATCAACACCTTCATAGCATTTATTTGTAAAATGAATATACTTAGAGAAAGACAAACTTAGTTGTTTGTTTGTTGCTAGATTGTCTTCTGACACTAGGGAGATCGGTCTTGTCCGCAAGAACGATTTATCCGGCCAACAAATTGGCGACTCCACTGGGGAAAGAAACTTGTTGTTTTTGGTTCTCTTTTATTTTGATTTGAGGAAAAGTTTTTCCTGGTTTTTGATTGATGGATATCTGCCTGGGTAGCTTAGTTTTTCTTCTTCTTTTTTAAATTTTGAAATCTTTTATTTTTTTCTTGAAGTTTTCAGGGGACCACACTTTGTCTTCACACACAGTGCAGGCATCTCCGCACTTTCCTTAGGTAACCAGTGCGGGACCGCACCTGTTATTTCTGGGACCTGCAGACCTTGTTAAAAGTCTTGAAAAACTTAGATTTCTTCTTTCAGTTTAGTTTAGATTTAATTTAGGATTCTTAGCATCTACCCAGATCTGTATTTTTCTGTCAAAAATCTCTTATTTTTTTTTCCACAGAAAAAATCGGTAACCTTTTATTTATAAAAATGAAAAGTTACACATAGCATATGCATTGAAGCATTTTCAGAAGTTTCCCATTGGGCTCATGTGCTTTTGCACACAATGCAGCGTAGCAGGGCTACTGTGCATTCAAAATTGAATGAAAGAAAAAAGGAAAAAGAGAAGGGAAGAGAGGAAAGGACAGTAGAAACTGGATCCAGAGAGTGAGTAAAAGACTCACACCTCATGTTTTCCTCCCCTTCTTCTTCTCGACCTTGCGCCACTCTCCCTGGGAGGGCTAAATTGTTGCTAGTACTAACTGTTCTTCTGCTTTTTGGGATCCTGTATCCTTATCTGAGTCTGAAGTATCTGAGTGGTGATGCCGTTTGGTCCCTCCAATACTCAGGTCCTCGCTAGTCTTTTCTTCCTGATTTGAATGGAAAAGCGAAACCTTGTTGTCTGATGTGTTTTCCTTTTGGGTCTCTTTTCCTTGGGAAGGCTCCGTCTCCTCTATGGGAGTAACTTCCTCCTCTGCTTCTGATTCTTCTTCCTCTAGGTCAAGAGGGGGGTATTGCCATCCTTTTCTCTGCTTCCCTTTGTGTTTCTTTTTAATGTTTGCTTTTTTGGCTTCTAGACATGTGCTTTGCAAGTGTCCTGTCAGCCTACAGATTCTACATCTGAAGGCAGTGTTTTCGTAGTCTAGTCCTTGCAGCCAATTTTGTTGCTTGTATACCAGCTTTATATTTTCCGGCAGTCCTTTACTTAAGTCAACTTCCACGCAAATGTGTGCAAAGGTGTAGATCCTCTCATCAATCCTCTCCAGATCTATTTTGATGTATTTCCCTATGCTGTTCCCAATTCCTTCCAATACTTGTTCACTCCAAAAGTGAAGAGGAAGATTATATAGGCGGACCCAGACCGGCATTCTGGAGACAGTCATTGTGTTTGGGTCAAAATCTGGAAACCATGGGGTCATAAAAAGACCCGTTGTTCCCCAAAACCAAGGCCCTGCATTGATGACTGTATCTCTAGCTTCCGTAGATGCAAAATTTACGATGAAAAACCCCTTGGAGCACAGATGTATATCACATTCCATGGTCCAATGGGTGTAGATCCAGTGAAATAGATCCATGGGCTTTGGCCAAAAACAGTTAAAACGATAGATTAGCGCCTGTGTTTCATATGAATTAACGTAGTCATCTAATCCTGTAGAGTCAATATTGAGGGCTGGGGTTTGCCCAAGCTGATCTACTATATAAGGCCTAGGTGAATGCCCGCCTTGGTCTGGGGAGGGCCCTGCCTCTCTATTACTCTGTAAGATATTTTTATAAGAGAGACCTCCTTTGGGATGTTTCTGAGATGTTGTCCTTTTCCCTTTGTCTCCTCCTGTGGAGCTTGGGTGTCCCTAAGGCACATCACCCCCTCTCAGCCTAAGATTTAGAGCAATGGTTGTTTCTGGGCTGATATCATAGTTCTTCAGGGTTCTGTTGTCCTGAAGGGAGTATCTCCCACTGACCAAGTGTTGGATCTGAACAGGGTATCCCATCAATACCCAGATTTGCTGTTTCAACTGCAAAATGGAGCTTTCTGCATGTACCCACACTAGACTAGATTTCCCCAACGGGGGTTTAATAAAAATCTGAAAACTTGATGATGTTACCTGTTGCCTGTGTGATTTAACTGCTGGTTGCTGGGAATGGACAGGGCGACGTCCCATAAGCCCATATCTGTTGCTGCAAACAGATCCATCGCCAGCGATTCCCATGTTCATAGGCCCTTGTATTTTCTTATAATTTTCGCTGAACTTGCTTCCCCAAACTGCGCTGATCTCTGTGCCTTCATTGTAAAAACCCTGGATCCGATCCTTCTCAGCTTCTTTTCCGCCATGGAGTGACAGATCGGATTGATTCATCGCCATGCAAGTCTCCTTCTTGCGCGCCTCCATCTTGCCAGTGCCCGCCATAGTGACTACTCCGCGACAACCATTTCCAGCGAGCATTCCTGCGCTCTTAAGCGCGCTCATTTCGCCCTTATCTGGTCGTTCGACCATTCCATTTCGTCGAATCTGGCAAAACGATGCGTTTGAGAAGCGAAAGCGATTCTGCCCGGTAGTAAAGTAGCCTTGATGCCATAATTGGAAGCGATTGACATGTTGCTTGGATTGTTCGGATCACTAAACTCTCTCATTAGGCGCATGCACCGTAGCGAAAGCGACGTGGTCATGTAAACATAGCTCCGGCTCAGACCCTAATGCCATTATATCCATCTGGCCCAATTTTTAGTCCAAAGAATAAGTCCGTCTCTTATTTAAGTTTTATTTCGACAAATTATTCATCTCATCAATCTCCATTAAGTTAATTGGGTGTTTTGAGTCTTTTTTTTGAGAAATTCTTAATTTGATTTCCTTTGGTCATTAATTGAAGGTTTGTCTCAATCTTTTTGCGGGGGGGCTAAATTGTGTATGAGTGTTAATCGCCGTTGAGTGTTTTTTGATCTTTGGAACTCTCACCCGATTTTCTTGACTTCCACTTGATTGGTTCTTAGATTACATTAGAATCATCTTGTGTTTTAGAATTCTCTTGCATAGATCACATTTGCATAATTAGAATTCCCATTTTCAGAATATGAATGAAAAATGTGCATAGATTACATTTGCATACTTTTCATGTGAATTGTGCATAGATTACAACTGCATAGTTTGCATTTTAAAAAATAATCGTAGATTTAGATCAATTTCTTTGATTTCAATTTAGATGTTTTTATGCTTGTTTTAAAAAATAGAAAAATAAAAAATTGTTTTGGGATTGATTTGCATTAGTTTTTCTTGATGAAATTAGTGCATTAGAGAATTTGTTATATTTTCTCTTATTTATCAATCTTTGCATTGTTGGAAGTGATGGAAACTCTCTCCCTATTTTATTTAGGATTCATCGAATTGAAAAGATTACATTATCATATTCGATTGCATTCAGTTTTGGGTCGGGTCATAACACCATTGGTTTCATATCCATTTACCCTTTTGAGTAATAACAACCTAAATAACACAGCGCTTAATTAAAATTCATCTAGTAATTTTTACATTTTTAGGGCTCTTTCCACCAACATAGCTTAGGCTAGTGTCTTGGAATAGGTTTTAGTTAACTCTCCAAGACAGCAAAAACAAACAAGTAGTCGATCTTGCGGTAGGAAAAATTCCAATTGTTGCATGTATGCTCTAGGAAGCTCCTCCTAAAGGAGTCAAGCACGAGATCATATCTGAGCCAGTGAGGTAATCAATCCTTCCTCATTGGGAACGATAGAAGATATACACGTATTAACAATGGTAAACCTCAGATAGACCATTATCGAGGAGCCTGGGGTCACTTGTCGGTAAACCTTGAATTATGTCAAGGAGCCTTCAAGGGGATTGAGCTTCGTTACTCTGCCCTTGCGTGTGTATCGTATTGTAGACTGTTCCCCCAGGTATATTTGTTTCTATTGGTAACCTTAGTGGCCATAATCTATAGGATTATTTCCTAAGGTGACGGTGGAGGGAAGATTCCACTGTACCTGGAGCAGACGTCGACTAGACTCACTTGGACTCTCTGGGGGGTTCTCTTCACTCGAGATGGTTTTGTGAAGAAACTTGTGCCAGTTTGTTTCATTAAGCAGGTTGTCAGGGTAACTGTTCCAACCGCCCTTTCTGTATTAAATTCTACGATGTTGGATTTCATCACCAACTAGTGTTTTTAGTACGGGAAGTTACTGTTTGTGTGTGGTTTGACTCCTAGATCTGATAGTGCGTGTTAATTTGTTTGTTTTTACTTTTAGAGACCATAGGTGTGAATTTTGAATTTTAATTGTTAGGTGTGAATTGTTAATTGTTAATTGTTAATTTTAGTTTTTAATTTTTTAATAAAATTCACTGAAGTTGAATATAATGGCAACTGTTCCGGAATTTACCAACCAAGGAACCCCTCTTAACGAGAATCCTAGTACTTTTCCTTGCTTTGGAAATGTTGGTCCTCCTTATATGGCTACATTGTCATTACCTGGATTTACAATAGGCTTACCGATATGGTTATTTTCAACTTTGTTGGCCCTGAATACTCCAATTGTTCCACCTCAACCGAATGCTTCACCTAAACAAATTTCACCATCTCAACATCACCAACCTTCTGTTGACCCTTTACCTTCTTCGCCTAATATTTCTTCCTCCATTTCTTCCTCTTCGCGTGGTAAAAGCCTTGACGCTAGTAACCAGGTGGCGAAGAAGAAGAAAGGGAAGAAGAAGAAGAAGAAGAAGCAAGATAAGAAAGAAGTCAACCAACCAACCATGGCTGTAAATGTTAGTTGTGTTGAGGAAACCTCCAACAGGCTATAGATTAGAATAAGTAGAGGCCGAGGATAGTTCCTTTTACTGTGTCAACCTCATTAAAAAATGAATCAGTGAGTCAGAGGAAAGTTCCTTTTACTGTGTCAACCTCATTAAAAATTGAATTAGTGAGCGAGGATAGTTCCTTGTACTGTGTCAACCTCGTTAAAAAATGAATTAGTGTGTCTGAGGACAGTTCCTTGTACTGTGTCAACCTCGTTAAAAAATGAATCAGTGTGTCCGAGGACAGTTCCTTTTACTGTGTCAACCTCATTAAAAAATGAATCAGTGAGGGTGAGGATAGTTCCTTGTACTGTGTCAACCTCGTTAAAAAATGAATCAGTGAGTGTGAGGAGAGTTCCTGTTACTGTGTCAACCTCGTTAAAAAATGAATTAGTCAGAGTGAGGAAGGTTCATTTTACTGTGTCAACCTCGTTAAAAAATGAATCAGTGGTGAGGATAGTTCCTTGTACTGTGTCAACCTCGTTAAAAAATGAATCAGTGAGTATGAGGACAGTTCTTTTCCTGTGTCAACCTCGTTAAAAAATGAATCAGTTGGTCAGAGGATAGTTCCTTCTACTGAGTCAACCTCATTAAAAAATTAATTAGGTATGAGGATAGTTCTTTTCCTGTGTCAAACTCATTAAAAAATGAATCATTTGGTCATGAGGATGGTTCCTGTTACTGAGTCAACCTCGTTAAAAAAATGAATTAGGTATGAGGACAGTTCTTTTCCTGTGTCAACCTCATTAAAAAATGAATCAGTAGGTTATGTAGGTAGATTAGAAATAAGTAGTTTCAGAGGACAGTTCCTTTTACTGTGTCAACCTCGTTAAAAAATGAAACACGTTGCCATGAGCATAGTTCTTTTCCTGTGTCGAGCTCGTTAAAAAATGAAACAAATCCTCCCTTAATTGAGTCGAGTCTTTGAATAGACCTCGTAAATGTTAAGTAATATATTTAGGTTAGTTTTTAGGTTGGGTCTTTCATATGATCTCGTAAATGAACCTTCATTCCATCCAACTATTTATTACTAGTGTACTTAGTTGAATGAAATGAAGCTGGGGGGGCATGCGCTCTAGCAGTTACGCTTAGGGGGCATCAAGCATAGTTTTCTCTCTGTTTCAAGCTTGTGAAAAAATGAAACCACTCTGAAGCATAGTTTTTCTCTGTTTCAAGCTTTTGTAAAAATGAAACCTATCTTGAGTCAATTTCAGTTATTTTCAAGACTCGTTAAACTCATGAAAATCCCGAGATTATTTTTCTATCTTTCATTCTCGTAAAACACATGAAAATGTCGAGTTCTTTCCATCTTTTCCTGCTTGTAAATTAAATTGAAATTCAGCCATAGGAGTATATTTTTATCCCTTTTTCGAACTCGTTAAAACTTACGAAAAAGTGAAATCTTGAGTTCTCTTTTAAGCCCTTTTCAGATTCTCTAAAAATGAAAAGATTGCCGAGTACTTGACTATTTGAACTCGTTAAAGTAAATGAATGATCGTCCCTTCAGTATAAGTTTACCCCTTTTACGGACTGAAATGGAATATTTACAAAAATGGTATACGTTGACTAATTACGGTCAATATAGTTCTCTCCTGCATTATTTTATCCTTTTTCGGTCTTGAGAGACTAAATTTACGAAAAAGTACCCCCATGGAGTCTTCTTCAGTTTTTTCTTCTGACTCCCTAAAATTGATAAAACACCGACTTTCTCCTATACTGGACTCGTTAAAATTTAACAGTAAAGGGCCTATTCAATTTTAAACAGGAACGAACCACTCCTTCTTAGGGTTCAAATCTTAAACTAAGTTGGACTCATCCGAAGGATGAGCTTATAAACAAGCAAATGTTATCCTCCTCAAGCTTGTCAAAAATAAAGAGGTACTTGCCAGAAATGGTGGGGGAAAAGAGAGAAAAATGAACCTGTTTGTTACATTTTGATTTTTTGGAAAACCAGTTAACCACTCTTGAACACGACATTTTTTTTTTTTCACCTGGGTTGGGAAATCCTTTGCCTAACAGTTAATCAAACCATACTGAAAGTCTTCAGTTGGTTTCTGGGTATTAGATTTGGGTCAATTGTCACCAAGCCATCTGCAGTGTCGTTATGTGTTCAAGAGGACAGTTCAAATAAACCATTCATCTGCGAAATATCTGTCATCCATTTTGACCATCCCTGAGTCAGTCCTTGCCAATATATTTCTTAAAAACTTGATCTATGATTTCATGTTGTGGGCTTGCCTATGACAGATCACTTTCTATCGATGACAGCTCATTATCTAGGAAGTTGATCTAGAAATCATCAGTACCTTGAAATCTGCATGCCTCAATGGCAGGTTTCTCGCCTTCGACGACAGGTTGCATCATTGACCTTCGATCGAATGATTCCGTGAGATGTTCGACTTCAGCTCATTCATTCACATTTCATGGATTGTATTGGGTACTTTGAGAACCATTGACATTACTGGTGGTTACTCTCACACTTGTTAACAGTTTACATCATTGATTGGTAATCAAGTGGTTTCTACCATGTTCAACTTCAACACATTTATTCACATGGATAGAATCGTACTAGTTCGAGATGCGGAAATCAAGACCCTGGATCTAGTTTCCACCATCCAGGCTGCGAGGAATTTTTTTATCATTCATACAATAGAATATTTATAAACAGATGGCTGCGTCCATGCTGTGTCGACATATGTCTATACTGTGATGTATTCAAAATCATTCCTGTATCAGAACAAGTTAGAGGTAGTTTCTAGTTAGTTTTGATCTGAGTATGGGAATGCCTACCTCAGTGATGATATGATTACATATATATATTTTGCATTGAATGTTCTTACAGGTTTCGACTGGGGTGTCCACAGGATGATCCTTGAAATGATAAAGTACTTCACTCTTCATATATGACAGACTTCATCTTCATCTATTTCAGACTTCGCACTTTAGGGGGCAATCTGTTACACTAAAAAATGTCACTTTGACATTCTGCTGATTGTATGAGCTCATTAAACACTCATACATGCCTCCTCTGCAAGTCTTACAACCTTTGTTCCTCATTCCCAACCCTGAAACTGGAGGAAAAACCCTTAAAACTCAAAAAATCCTTGGGTACGCAGGTAACATGAAGCCTGCATGCATTTTTAGCTAGGGTACGCAGGTAATGTGAAGAGAAACTGCGTTATAGAATGCATTTTTCCAGTGTAATGCCTACGGTACCCCTGTAATGTCAAAAAGCGCGAAAGAAAAGATTAAAAAGTTGAATTTTGGTCAATTCTAGAAGGTTCTGGATGAGATTTTTTGGGGATGAGTACGCTTTGGTAAGGTGCATGTATCTCACACCTTAAGGAACTAATCCCTTGATGTGAGGAGCCTATCCCTTTGAAGGAGGGTTCTATCCCTTTTAAGGTGGAATCCTAACCTCCTCATCTGCTCTATAAAAGGAGGCATTGGGTAGACTTAAGGGGTTAAGTTTTTATGTTAAGGAAACTAATGGAGGATTGAAGAATATTTTGATGGGTAAAATATTTGAGTTGAAGTGCTATTGAGATTTAGATTTCCTTCTGCTGAGCTTTTGAGAGGAAAGATCACATACCTCTTTTTGCTCCTGAAGGAAGAGTGCAAGACTTATCAAAGTAGAGGAGATTCCTGCTTCGGACCCCGGAAAGACCTTTCGAACATCAAGGCTAAGGTTGTAAGGTTATTCTGTATATTTTAAGATTAATACAATCAAGTTCTATTTTTCTCAATAAATTGTCGTTCGATTGTTTATTTCAATAAGCTGTCGTTTGATCATTTATTTCATAGATTCCTTGATCACTATGATAGGTATGTTTTATAATTATTTTTTATACAGGTGCTATTGATATTTCCTTGTTTGTGATTGCAGATCAATGAAAGATGATACTTTCTTGTGACGAAAGGGTCCTTGTTGCGACGAAGGATTATTGATGCAACGGAAGCACTGCGACCGCAAATAAGCATTTGGATCTAAGGTAGGATCAACACCTTCATAACATTTATTTGTAAAATGAATATACTTAGAGAAAGACAAACTTAGTTGTTCGTTTGTTGCTAGATTATCTTCTGACACTAGGGAGATTGGTCTTGTCTGCAAGAACGATTTATCCGGCCAACAGAGCTACATGTGGCAGTATTGGTAGACAATGGGACTAAGTAGTGGAAGGAGTGTGTTCCAGCATTGAATACATTTTTGAGGACATACCCCATGATAGATCACTTATTTGTGGTCAAGAATCTTCACACCAATATGACATTGGGTGTGCATGGGTTGATTACATTGGTGAAGGACACCTTAGAGTGTGAGACTTTTCACATGAAAGGAGGAGATAATAAGGATGGCCAACATCAAGTGATTGGGAGCATACACCCCTATCCATTTCAGAGGTTTATGCACAGAAGAAGGAGACTGGTTTGCGCAGTGAAAGCAGGGACAAATCAGTCCACTCACACATGAAGTCTACTTTATACCTTGATGTCTCATTACATGGAGGCATTCCACTAGGAAGGCCCCCTGACTGGGAGATAATCAAAGAGTTCTCAAAACTAGATACATCATTCATGGATCTATATGAGGAAGGAGCCTTTGGAGAGGCTAGCATGGTGTAGAGAGCCTTTGATTGGCTCAAGGAAGGGATGATAATTCTTCTGATATTTGCATTGTCATCTCTCACTTAGCTACTTGCGTTGGAAGATAGTGATTCAAGAGTATATGATGACACAAGCATGGTGCCAATGGGATACTCCATAGCCCTTGAGAAGGAAATGATACTTCCATACATGAGGGATTCTTCTGAATATGACAAGAGGTTATTGACACTCTTACATGCATTATCCAAACTATGGAAGTTTTGGATGGGTAATGGCTTCCAAGAGAAGGTTGACAGCTACAATGGAGGTAGCAAAGGTGGGGTAGTACTATTCTGTCATTTGGCTTTGGCATTGAGCATGTCAAAGAGGGGAGCTATGAGGTGACAAGTACTCCATTACAAAAATCAGCAGCACTGTCATTGAGGAGTATAGATCCATATTGGGAGTCCCAACTATTGGTGGAATACTCCAAGAACCTCTTCACATGTAAGGTTCTTGATGGGCAAGTGATAGATGGGAGGTATAGAGTTATTGATGGAGTCATTTATTTCCAGGATCAAATCTTCTTGACTATATACTCCAAGCTCAAGGAGAAGATTCTACATACAACACATGAGGCACTCCTTTCCAGTCACATAGATTTCATTGGGACTTATCACACCATTATGGAGGGATTCTATTGGGAGGATCTCAAAGAGGATGTGCTCCAGCATATCAGGAGTTATGTAGCTTGTTTGATGAATGAGGAGGAAGGCAACCACCTTGCAAGGTTGTTACAATCACTTCCCCTTTTGGTAGAAAGATGGGAAGGCTCATCTATGGACCTCTTCACCAACTTGCCAATAATATATGGTAAGGATTGTGCCTTTATGCTTATTAATAAACTAACCATGTATGTACATTCCTTTGCCATAAATTTACAGCACATTGCTCCACAAGAGAGTAAGCCTCTCTTTGGATTTCATGGTCCTCTTGGGATTGCATTCAGTGATGGGGATGGCCAATTTCTAGAGGGCTTTGGGCAAGATTTTTTTTTCTTGGGTTACATTCAGTTAACACAAAATGCCCTTTACCATTTCCAAGATTTTGAGAAGCTAGTGGCAACAATAAAGTGGTTGGATGACCACTTATCATATCATTTTTTGAGGCAACCTTGAGCAGAAAAACACTGGTCTCACTTGAGGGACTATTGTTACCATCTGGTATGTCATGTGACGCTTATTATATTTTTCCTTTGGATCCCATATGGTGATATTCTATTCATTCTATGTAGCATGGCTTAGATAAGAGAGGTTCCTAGAACCAAATAGTGGCACCATGAGAGTCTGGATGCCTTGTGGCTTCTTGAGAACAATATTATTGTAGCACTAGATCAGTAGGAGCAGCTCCATACATATCATAAATGGAGAGAGAGACAACATGGGGTTAACAATTTGGCCTTTCATTTTTAGCCATGTAGCCCCTATATATTACAGAAGCAGGGGATTGGTAAGTTCTTCTATGAGCTACCAAGGATGACTCACTTTGTTTGGATGATAGCAGGGGATTGGTGTTTGTCATTGGGGTTTAGGCACCCAACATTTTTCATCTCTCATGCCTCAAGGAGGCCAATGGACAGCATATGGTTTTCCCCATATATCTCCTACTTCTTTAGGATGAGAAAAAATTGGTTTATCTACCAAAGGCTAACTTGCACATTGGGGAGGATCCATTAGGAGATAGGTTGATTGGATAGCACTTGGTTCAATGGTGGAGAATATCAGATCAGGAGGCTTCAAGAGGAGGAGAGGAGATTTTGCAGTTTCCATCCTTGTAGTTGCTTGAGGACAAGCAACATTTTGGAGGGGAGAACTGTAATATTCCAAAATTATCTTGCAGCTAATAGGAATATTAATCTTTTCTTTTGTCACTTAGATAGATAAATAAGTGGGTAGGGAGACCCATAAATCTCTTTAGTAGGAATAAAAAAACTTCTCATGTGAATGTGGCTCATTATATCAGCTAAATAAATTACCCTTAGGTGTGAACAGGGGCTAGAGCATGTGGACAGGGTCAAGGTTGACGAGATCAACAATGTTGTTATGGAGATAGTGGAGGATTAATGGAGGACAACATAGTAATTTAGGAGTGTATGCATGAGAGTAGAACCTTTAATGAGTGGGACCCAGGGTGAGGAAGCTCACCAAGCATAAAAGGAAGAGGATGGAAACCATAGAAGACATGATTTTGATTATTGATTTTGTGGTCTTGTATGACTATTTGCACGCTTCAGTTGTTTAGCAGAGTCTGTTGTGCTATTTAGCACAAGGGTGTTACCGAGCGGGGAATACAAACCTCATCCTCGGGGGACTTCAAGTGCCTACTAAAGAGAGGTATATTGAGCTGAATTTCCACTATTCAGAATTAGGCCAAGCTTCAGCCATCATCCACAGTGCATTTTATTCCATGATTGTGTTATTTTGCAGGGTTGCAGCAGTGGAGGGTTGATAGACCCAATTTCTGAGCTTGTTTTCCAGTTGAGGTAGAATCCCTTCATCCGAGAAGCTTGCGAGGAGGTTATTATAGCTTCATTTCATCATCTAGCATCAGGCTAATCTACTTCAATCACCTACAATGCAGTTCCCTTCAAAAACTGTGTTATTCTATGTAGTTGTAGTGGAGGGCTTAATGCCCTAGTTTGTGAGTTATATTTCTAGTGAAGGGGCCATCCTTCATATATTGAGTTGATTGGGTGATATTATAGCTGATATATCATTCATTCAGCCCCATATCAGCATTCATCCCTAGGGAGTGCGTAAGTCAGTCAACAGGGGTGTAGTGGGCAACTAAAAAAGGGCCGAAAATCCAAACTTAAAATCTGGGCAAACCATTTCTGGGTTTTTATGGGTTTTTTTAGTAGAATTTGTGGTTACAACCCCAGATCATTCTTAGCACTCCAAAATCCTTCCACACATGGTTATTCTTCTTAGTAGCAACAATTTCCAGCAGTAGCAGTAGTAGCAACACACCATTTCCAGTGCTTGGTTTCTTTAGTGTATTTCAACCATCTTTTGGCTTGAGTGAATTCATTTTAGAGCACTATGTACTTTCATTTCTATTGATATATAATGATATGGCTCAGCTATTTCTGATAATGTTTTAATGTCTTGATGTTATATTTCGACATTTCTAGCATTTTATAGTTTTGTGCTTACATTCTAGTTATTGGATAGATTGAAATGTTATAAATGTTCTATATTCTTGTATTTTCCATTTTGGAATATTACAAAAAAGGTAATTTTGGAAAAAATGAATCCGTTTTATGAATGATAGGGATGAGTAGGTCAACCTCCTGAATCACTAGGATTCTAGTTGAGCACTTAGTGGATCAGCTCCATAAGTCAGGGATTCAACCCTTGAGAGTGGGAGAAGTAGTTTTTGGTCTATATGTTTCATTTCCTTTGTCATTGCAATGGTTGGATGTTGTATAATTTGATCATTGAACACTATTGTAATCATACTTTTGGTAAGAAATAATAGACTGATTTGTAGCTATTTTGATGGGATACCTATGTAATGTGATTTGACATTGTTTACTATTATGTTTTTCAAATGTGTGAATGTATTGTGATTTCATATTTATTTCATCTCTGAATGTAATTGATTCCTAAGTCAGAAATAAAAAATTCATTAGCTTATGCTCTCTTTTGGAGGAATAGTTAGATTTTTGTTTCATCTTCTTCTAATTGAAAATAATTCATGTTCCCAATGCTCTTTTCTAAAACCCTAGAATTCTAGACCACTCCATTAAAATACCTTAATGTGTTAATATTTTTACCTACCTTACATCATCAACTCTCTACAATTATGATCCTTATTTTCCATGAACTAGTTCTTCTCTTACTTATTCACCATACAACACCTCAAATTCAATCAAAAACCTAGTGCTACTATACCTAGCCTAACATCTCATTTATCGAAACCATTTGACTATGATATTTTCAAGAGATCCCTCTCCTTCCTAATAGGTATAGCTACTTGGAAAAATATTGGTCTGTGGTTACCTTTGCCAGTCTCTTCTCAACCTCAGAGATCCAGTGGAGTGATAAGATATTGACGACCATACTGGGGAATGAAGTGAAAAGTATTCCCTGGGAAAGAATGTCATGGATCAGATCTGATTGCTGATGGTGAACAGTGATCAGACACAAATAAGGTTGTGCATCATTTGTTATTATGAATCTTAACTGCAAGTGTACGAAAAAATACCACTTCATCTATGCATAAAAAACAACCCTAATAGAAAATATGGTTGCGAATATCTTTAGATCTGTAATTAGGTGATCAAGATAAATGCTGTAAAAATCTAGATCTATTCATTAAAATACGTTAAGCAGTAAATAAAAACAATATTTACTCCATGCATCCAATAGATAAGACAAGAATATGTTGAATGAATTTTATATTAAGGGCACATGGGAGGAAAACATAGAAGGATGTTACCAGTTCTCCTCAACAGGATGGGTTCTTGTAAGTCCTCAGCACTTCAGATCTAAAATTCCTCTCTCTTGATGGTGTAGAAAACTTAGACAAAAATGGAACTCAAATGGAGCTCATAAGAAAAAATATAGAAAAATATGACAATGATGGTGGATCAAAGTCAGAAAAAAAGTATAGATCCAGAGTGATCTTTAGGCAACAAAAGGTGAAGAATGAATGGAAAAACCCTTCTATTTATAAAAAAAATTTGAGTTAGTCTAGATATTGGTGCATAGCTAAAATATTATTAACCAAATCAAGATCCAACTATTATGCAATATTTTATTATTTTTGTTGGAGGAAAAAGGAATTTGACTTGGGTCAAATCCCTTTATTTGTAAATAATAAATGAATAAATGATTTATTTATCATTTTAAGGATGTGGTTGAGTAATAATTAAATAATAATGATTTATTTAACTATTTATGAGTGATTTAGTCAAATTTAACAAGGAATATTATTTAAATAATGTTTAAATAATAATTCCTAGAAAACAATAAGATAAATAATAATTTATCTAATTAATTTTCCCATTTTGGGTTAAATATGACCAGGAATATTAATTAAACTATTGTTTAACTAATTATTCCTTGAGGAAAATCAAACAAATGTGGATTTATTTAATATTTCCTCACGGGGTTTCCTGTTTAGACTATAAACAACTTAATAAAGGTGTTTTACTAAGTTATTTTTCATAGTGAAAGAAATTTTACTTAGGGTAAAATGTAATATTCCCACTTAGCCCAAGCTAATGGGAATATTCAAGTTTTCTTTGTTTTGTTCTGCTTTTCATATTGATGAATAAAGTGTAAAGGAGGACATGTAAAACTCCTAAAAATATCAAAATAAATCAGTGCCTAATGTGAACAAGGCTAAATCTGCACCATTTTTATAAACACATCTGAGTGTGAAAGAGGTTGATCACTTGACCAAGTCAACCATGACCATATCCACAACACATTCTAGATACATTGAACCTCCTTGAGGGACATCACAATTCTAGATGGAGGCTCTACATGTGAAAGGAGCTAAATTGATGCAGTGGTTTAGGGTTTGACAAGACTCTTATCTTATAAAAGAAAGAGGAGAGCAGCATAAGAGGGGTTGTTGAAGATATTATTTCAAAAGAATTTTTCTTCTTATACATTTCTCATTCTCTAGCTATTTAGCTGAGAATAGTGCTGCTTAGCACTTGGGTGTTCCTGAGCGGGAATACCACCTCCTTCCTCGAGCAGCTCTTGGAGGAGTTTTGATTGTCTTGTCCACTATCAAGCTTGGGCCAAGCTTCACCTTACACCTATAGCGTTGATCCTGTTGAGGGTTGGGTTGTCCTTGTGAAATGCAGCAAGTGGAGGATAAATCTCTTCAGATCTATGCACATCTAGCACCCCTTTTCACTGGGAAAGCTTTCTATCCCATTAGCAAGAGTGTCCTAGATCATTGGAGCTACAAATCCAAACCTTGGCATCAGGCCAAATCATTCTCAAAGCTTACAGTGGATTTTCCCTTCCCTAACTGCGTTATTTGAAAATCTATAGTTGCAGGGTGTTTTGTCTACATTTTGGAGGAGAGATCTCTGGTGATAGGATTCTTCCTCTCACTATGGTGATCCGTGGATTGGCCATCCAATCCATGTTTGTTTCAAATATGATCTTCTGTTCTATTATATGATTTATTAATTCTTTAATATTACTACATATCTGCAACTCTAGATCTTAGATCTACTCATGTACTCTCATGTTTTGCACAAAACCCTAAGGGGAACGTATAGATGAGATTTTCTTGTACACAGATCTGAATTAGATCTATATTTTTATGTACAGATCTGATCTAGATCTGAGTGATAATAAACTGCTGCTTCAACCCATTAAATTAACCTTGTCAATTTTATGCATGCTTTTCTTGTGGTTGTAGCACCTCATTTCTGAGGATTCATTCCTATATAGTCTTCTTCTTTCTCGTGTACAATGTATGGGTTGTAATGTAAGTCTGATTTGCTGTTATACATTTGATATTTGAGCCTCCATATTTGCCTACTACTTTTCTTCAGTGGGACTGCGTTATTTCTGAAGCAGTTTGTGTATATTGTTGTTGTCCCTTCTTTGGGTAGTTTTCAATCCTTCTTAGGTTCGGGAGATCTATTTAAACCACCTAGAAAGATTTGCTTCTGATCTCCTCTTGGATTTAGGTCTTAGATACTTATATCTAAGGGATCCAAGGGCTTATTTCAAGGTCTTTAGCATCCATTCCTAAAAAATGAATTTTTCAGGCATGCCTTGCTAGCAATCTCAATTTGGGGATATTACAGTGGTATCAAAGAAACTTTCTTGGCTCATGCTGTGAGCTTCAAACCCTTGTTGTTTGGAGAAAAGAGGTTCAAAAAAATTATATCTCAAGCTCTGTAGGGTATTATAAAGGACATCAAATAAATGAGGAGGGAAAAGCATGGAGATCCCTCAACAAGATCTACATGACCTATACATGAGGAGGGTTCTAAGTCATATGAACGCTCAGCCATATCATCAAATCTACAACGTTCTATCAGCAAATTTTTCATGAAGAGGAAGGGAGGAGATGTGCCACAAAGAGAGAATCACTTGAACTTCCAAGGGTCTTGCATGATCAAGGAAGAGAAGGCTAGGGATATCAGTGCAGTAATGACAAAGGCACACCTAGATCCTCATGGAGAGGAAGAAGGAGAAATGGATCCAAGGAGAGGAACTCTTGCCCTCTTGCAAGAAGTTCCAAAGAATCTCACATATGAAGATTTTGGCACAATCCATGTGGAGCATGTGCCATCACCATCAAATGGTGGGATCTTGAAGATAGGAGAGGGACAAGAGGAGGGAAATCATCACATGATGAGGAGCATATACCCCTATTTTTTTTAGGAGTTTGATGCACAAATAAGGCAAGAGGATCTATACAATGAAGGCAAGGACAAATCAGTCCATACATCTATGTATCCTACTCTATGCCTTGATGTCTCTCTGCATGGAGGCATTCCACCAGGGAGACCCCCAGATTGGAAGGAAGCTAAAGTGTTCTCTCAACTATATGCAACAACAACATTTTTGTCTAAAGAGGGAAACTTGAGAGGAGATACTACAATGCTGAGAATCATTGATGGGGAGCTAAGCAATTTCCTAAAATTGACTTTGCTATCTTCCATTCATATATCTGCCCTGGAAAGAAGAGATTTATAAATCTGTGTTGATATGAGCATGGTATCAAAAGGCCACTCCATAGCCTTGGAGCACCAAAATATACTCCAATATCTGATGGAAATTTCTGAATACAACAAGAAGGTACTTCCATTCTTGTATGCAGGAGCAAAATTGTGGGAGTTTTGGAGGAGAACCTTTCAGAAGGAGGATGACTCTCCTAAACTTCAATCTTGTCTTGAGCAAGATCAGCTGCAAGAGGGGCAGCAAAAGAAAGTTGGAAATACTCCAACATGTGACTTTGACATCAAGCATGTCAAGGGGGAGAGCCATCATATGACAGAGACTTCATTTCATACTTCTACAGCGCTGTCAATGTTGGGAAGCCTAGATCCTTATTGGGAGTCCCAAATCTTGATGGAATATTTCAAGGACCTCTTCACATGCAAGGTTCTTGATGAGAAAATGATAGATAGGAGGTATAAAGTAGTTAATGGAGTCATTTATTTCTATGATGATATCTACTTATCTAAAAACTCCAAACTCAAGGACAAACTACTTCATGCAACCTATGAGATCTTGATTTCTATACCCACTAGCTTCATTAAAACATGCTATACCATATTGGAGGGATTCATGTGGGAAGATCTCAATAAGGAGATGCACTCTCATATGAGGATGTGCATGGATCATTTTCTGGTTAAGGAGGAACATAGCTCTTGGAAAAAGACATCCTCAACACTTCCTTATTCATTGAGTGTGAGAAAGAACTCATCCATGAGTTACCTCACTAATGTAAAACAAGTATATGGAGGAACTTGTATCTCTGAATATTCTGATGTATTTACTATATGTTTGTATTTCTCTAACACTCATGTGCAGGGCCTTGCTCCAAGAGGGAGCATTATTTCTGATGGGTTTCATAGGCCACATGGGGCTATGAACAATGGTTGTTATGGCCATTCCTTGAAGAGTCTTGGAGAGATGATATACTCTTCATGGTGTAATTCCTTTACACCAACTATCATGCACTTTCTCCAAGCATGCAAGAAGGTTGGGGCAATAAACAAGTGTTGTGCATAACACTTGTCATATCATATTCTAAGGCAGTTAGGAGTAAAACTGCGCTGGTTGCACTTGAGGGACCATTGTCCTTCTCCATTATTGCATATGGCAGCTAGCATGACTCTAATTATGATTCCATGTGCTGAAATTTTTCTTGTCTTTGGTTGGAACATGGATGGAGGGGAGAAACATTGGTTGGATGTGTCCTTGGGGGAAAGGAGTTTCCCACACTTTTTTCACTACATGCTTCAAGGGGAGCATGGGATATTATATGGCCACTATGGTAGACCACTTGTTTCTTTGTAAAGTGAGCCATATGTTTGTTTGTGACATGCCTCTCATAAGTATTGGGGAGGAGTTTTTCTATGTATTGCCAAGCTAGGAGGTGATTCACTTCATTTGGACGATAACATGGAGATGGGAGTCTTTCATGGATGATGAAATTCCCCCATGATTTTCATCACTTCTATCCTGAGGAGGCCATGGATCAGCAAGGAGGTTTCCATATAGACCTTCCAATCCTTCATGATGGGAACCATTGGGTTTATTCACCAAAGGCCAACTTTCACATTGAGGAGGGACCATTGGGAGACAAAACTATTGCAGAATATCTGAAGCAATGGTGGAGACTATTGGATGAGGGGGCCAAAAGTGAAGGAGGGGAGATTTTGCAGCACTCACCTTATCAGTTGCTTGAGGACAAGCAACATTTTGGAGGAGAGGACTATAATATTCCCACTTAGCCCAAGCTAATGGGAATATTCAAGTTTTCTTTGTTTTGTCTTGCTTTTCATATTGATGAATAAAGTGTAAAGGAGGACATGTAAAACTCCTAATAATATCAAAATAAATCAGTGCCCAATGTGAACAAGGCTAAATCTAGGCCATTTTTATAAACACACTTGAGTGTGAAAGAGGTTTATCACTTGACGAAGTCAACCATGACCATATCTACAACAAATTCTAGATGCATTGAACCTCCTTGAGGGACATCGCAGTTCTAGATGGAGGCTCTACATGTGAAAGGAGTTAAATTGATGAAGTGATTTAGGGTTTGACAATATACTTATCTTATAGAAGGAAGAGGAGAGCAACATGAGAGGGGTTGTTGAAGATATTATTTCAGAAGAATTTTTTTGCTTAGACATTTCTCATTCTCTAGTTCTTTAGCTAAGAATAGTGTTGCTTAGCACTTGGGTGTTCCTGAGAAGGAATCCCACCTCCTTCCTAGATCATCTCTTGGAGGAGTTTTTCTTGTCTTTTCCACTATTAGGTTTCGAACAAGCTTCACCTTACACCTACAACGCTGATCCTGTTGAGGGTTGGGTTGTCCTTGTGAATTGCAGCAAGTGGAGGATAGATCTCTTCATATCTATGCACATCTAGCACCCCTTTTCACTGGGAAAGATTTCTATCCCATTGGCAAGAGTGTCCTAGATCATTGGAGCTATAGATCCAGACCTTGGCATTAGGCAAAATCATTCTCAGAGCTTACAACACAGTTTCCCCTCCCTAACTGCGTTATTTTCAAATCTGCAGTTGCAGGGTGTTTTGTCTACATTTTGGAGGACAAATCTCTGGTGATAGGATTCTTCCTCTCACTATGGTGATCTGTGGATTGGCCATACAATCCATGTTTGTTTCAGATCTAATCTTATATTCTATTATATGATTCAGGAATTCCTAAATATTACTACAGATTTTTAACTCTAGATCTCAGATCTACTCATGTACTCTCATGTTTTGCACAAAACCCCAAGGGGAATGTATAGATGAGATTTTCTTGTACATCGATCTGAATCAGATCTATCTTTTTATGTACATATATTCTCTAGATATGAGTGATAATAAACTACTACTTCAGCCCATTAAAATAACGCTGTCAATTTTATGCAGACTTTTGTTGTGGTTGTAGCACCTCATTTCTGAGGATTCATTCTTATATAGTCTTCTTCCTTCTCTTGTACAATGTATGGGATGTAATTTAAGTCTAATTTTCTGTTATACATTTGATCTTTGAGCCTGCATATTGGCCTACTACTTTTCTTCAATGGGACTATGTTATTTCTGAATCAGTTTGTGCATATTGTTGTTGTCCCTTCTTTGGGTAGTTTTCAAGCCTTCCTAGGTGTGGGAGATCTGTTTAACCCACCTAGAGAGATCTGTTTCTAATATCCTCTTGGATTTAGGTCTTAGATACTCAAATATAATGGATCCAAGGGCTGATTTTAAGGGCTTTAGCATCCATTCTTGAAAAATGCATTTTTCAGGCATGCCTTGCTAGCAATCCCAATTTGGGGATGTTACATAAAATTGGTCTTTCATGGTGTACTTAGGTCCATATAATAGTAACAATTTAGATGAAAAAAAAATGGTGTAACAGATTTCCCACCAACATGCGAGCGTTAGGAGCTAATCGTATGACCGAAGTACGTTGTAAGACCTCAATAACTAGACACCGAAGGGGAAGTCAAAGAGAGAGAAATATAAGGTGACCAAAGCACTAAAGGACTAGACCCTGAGGAGGCAAGACTTACAGGTGTGAAAAGTCACTTTTATGAGTGAGTACCTATACTATAGGTGGCGAGGGAGGCATACCTATGCCTACCAAGACAAAGTAAAAAGAATATTGCATCTAGTAAACAAGGGGCTAAACAATATAGTACATGATGGCATAAACATGAGCCAGATAAAAACATGATAATGAATCCCACATACATACTGTTCCTAGGATAACAGCCAGGACTTATACAATAATATTTGAGTACATGAGATACAAATACAACCCAAATTCCCCTATAAACAGAAAAGGGATCTAAAAATCTGATTGATACATGCAAACAAAAAGGTGCTGCAAGTGACTAAGGCCGACATCATGAAATATATGGAGCTACATCAAAGGTTGTAATGAAGAGGTCATCCGAGCATGTGGAGGGATACCTATAGTGCCACCCCCTTATGAGGGCTGAAAACATCTCACACACACCCAGGAATCACCAATATTAGCTGTTGCATCACTAAACCATCAAGTATACGGATCTTGATCATGCTGAAATGAGCTGGAGCTGAGAAAAAAACATGTCAAAGGGCAATAAGGAGTCCCGTTTCCTGATCCGAGGCACTGAACAAGAGTGGAAGCTAGAACCAAGGTATACCACCATCTAGACCTGTCTTCTGGAATAAATGATCTAATGTCGATAGAAGGAGGTCTGCCATAGGTGAGGCAATAAGGGATCCTCAATTAAGGCACGAAAGAAAATAGTAGAGTGACTGACAGACTGATACCAAGGATGATGATGAAATGGGGGTTACTGAGTAGCAGACGGATGACTTCCCTTGTTAGAGCATAAAGAGCATGATGACCTAGCAGCGACTGACACAATATCATGAGGGATAGGGAACAGTGGGACTGAAGGCCATAATGTGTGACACAAGAGAGGAACCAAGCAATGAAGGATGGAGGAATATAGTGGGATACAAAGGGACTTGGGATAGACTCCATGAATATGACGATGATTCAAATCGGATGCTCTAAACAAGGGTGACTCGATGATGCTGCCACATAGAAAAGGTCCAATGGGGACCATAAAAACATGAGTACAGGATGGTTACTCACAATGAAAGTTGATACGAGCATGGGAAAGTATGAAGGAAAAGTGGTGCCCCAAGTACAAGTGTTGCAAGTGAAGAAATTCAATTTTGGGGAGTGGTAAAGTGATGCTCTGTGGACAAAATGTGTCCTGGTGAACTATCAGATCATAAAAAACTAACAAATGCCCATTTGAGGGCTCGGTGAGAGTTTTCCAACAGTGCAGACGGTTTGTCAAATTGAGCTACGGTTTGGCCGCAGGAGGCGAAAGAAAAATCAAGAGTTTTCCTTTAATAAGGCATTTTCCCTCCAAATTCACTCATTTTCATGTGGAGCTGTGGTGAATGTAGAGAGGAGAGAAGGCCCTAAATCTTACGGTGATCGTAGTGGACAAACCGACCATTGGAAACGAGATTTGTCAGTTGTAGGTAAGAGGCCTAGCCCTAATCTTTCATTTCAGTGGATTGAAAGTTTAGTTTAGGTCTCCAAAGCTCAATAATAGACCCCTACTCCTCTTCACAACCAGGTCGCATTTTTTGGGGCAAAAACTATGACCTGGGTAATAGGTTTTGGGTGGAAAGCTGCGACATGTCCCAGGATTGGGCGTGAAAAGTGTGACCTGATAGAGAGGGTTTTTCTGTGCTATTTTTTGGCTGAGAACTAGGTTTTTATGTTTGGATACATTATTTCCTATCTGTACACTAACAAGTATGATGGTTTTGTGCAGATATGGCAGAATTACGGATCAACTGGAGAGAGAGAGACCTGGGCAAATTAAGGTCAGAGATCCCGGAGGATCAGGGTGTTTGCAGTGCATTCGCGAGGTTTGGGGTTCTGAAGTTTGTAGAGAAACCTTTGATGAGAGATGGAGAGCCCTTATTGGCCCGAATTTTCAGCTATTGGGATTCGGACTATGAGGTCTTTATAGTGCAGGGGCACTGGATCGAGTTGACGGTTCAGGATATATATTTCCTGATGGTCTTCCACCACTTGGGATGGTTGGGAATACACAGCCAGTGTTACTACAAGGGTGGAACATCATGGAGTTTGTAGAGTGCCATTGTCATCTAGGTCTCCATGTTAAAGGGACACGGATACTCATCGCGGATCTAGAGAGGTTAGAGACACGTGCTGTGGCCATAGTGGTGTTTCAGATCTTGGGCAACTAGGCACTCCACCACATCAATGGAGGGAAGATGATGCTTGTGGAGAGTGTGTTGAGTGGGACCTACTCTGGATGGGCCCAGATGATGTGGTCGTCATTGAAACGACACTTGTCGCTATGTAACCGAAAATTGAACCATGACTGTGCATATGGGACAATTCTGTGCTCACTCTTCTTTGAGAAGATCCTGACACTTCGACCTCGTATACAGCTCTAGGATGGGGGCCCAAGACAGCCTAGGATGCACCGGTGGGGGTGACTACTGTACAGAGGAGGAGGTGGGGCAGTCAGACGGGTGTTTCGATCTGATTTTTTTGTGCATTGGGATCAGATGCCATTGTACATACACGATTATCCCTATAGTGGGATGAGTTATGGTGGGGACCCGGACTTGCCGCTACCGCCTAGTCGAGTATGGGGGCCTGATGATAAGTGAAAAATTTCTAATATTTTATGTGCATTGTAAAGTTTCAAAATATTGTATATGGTACTGATTCTTTCACTTTTGGTATGCAGATACAACACTGATAAAACCAATCAGGTATATGGGAAAACCTGCAGTATCAGGAGCTACAAGACCTAGTGGATTGAGGGTACTGAAAATAAGGATGCAACAGCCCTCCTGGAGGACATCCATCAGAGATGTGAGAAGCTTCTGACTGTTGTTTCAGAGGGCGGTTGGCAAGACTTAGAGGACTAGTACATAGAGCCATGTATTGGTCTACCCTCGGAGTGGCGAGGGGTCATGCGGAACATGGCAATGGCCGGATAGGGGATGCGTGATCTACGAGCTACGGGAGCAAAGCCATTGGCTTGGGATCCTCCAAATAGTGATTAGTGTGTAGGGGTAGGTGGTGCCCCCAGTTTTTGAGTTTTTGTAACATGCTATGGGCATGTCATATGTATTAGAGTTGATGGATTCTAAAAAATTTTAGATGACACATATTATGGATATGCATTATTTTGATGGTTTTATGTTATTTTCTTGTGTTAAATATGTGTGCTAAATGCCAATCTAGAATTTTTTTTGCAATGCTATCTACATAGTGATTTTGTGCTCTAGGTACATGACTAAATGTAATGATTTCAAATTCACGCATCAAAAGCTTCACTCGTAAATATCTTCTAAAAAGGATAGGATTATGCACACGATAGACACCATTCAATTGCATGACAAGAATCAGGGAATCTGAACGAACATGAAGGTGGAGGATGTGATGTGAAAGGGCATCGGCTAATAAACCTCGCACTGCATCATATTTGGCCTAATTATTGGTAGCAGTACCAATGCATACATCGTTCGAGAGAACAAGCGAATGCAAGGGGGTAAATGGATCAACCTGATGAGGCTAGATTCTGGGAGTAGCGACTTGCACCATCTGCAAAATCGGTATATGGTGTGGATGGGAGGTCCATCTAAAAAGTGCCACCAGACAATAAATGGGAGGATGATGAAAAATGTTGGCAACCTGAGTGAAAAGTAGAAATTGAACGCACTCTGCGAGAGGGAGTGATCTAGGTAGGATGTCTACTACTCACATGCCGATGGTGAGGTGGAGTGTGGGAGCTTGTGCTCAGGCCGCGAAAGTCACCATAGAAACGGATGGTGCCATCCCACTTATGGGTGGGAAGATGAAGTCAGGGGTGGATAAGGCTTCCATGATGTCATCATCACAATAGAAGATGGAGTGACTGGAGGAAGGGAGAACACATGATGCGGTGAAGCTACCTGACTCATCATCATGAGAATAAAGGTTAAAACGTGCATCATCATAGAGGATGACAGAAGAACAAGCAGATAAGGGATCTACCGATGTTGAGCCCAGGATGATTGCTAAAGGGAAGTCAAGCGAAAAAACAGGGGAAGGTTTAGAGGGAACTTCCACCGAGGGTCTCATGGATGATGATAGGTAGAGGATGGTGGCTGCAGGCTCCGTCATCTCGACTTCAGGAGGGGGAATGTCAATGGGAGCGGGTAAATCCTCAGGCTGACCTGAAGCATATTGTGCAAGCACGTGAGAGGCATATTAGTTCCTATTGCGGTCCCACTAATAGTATTCCCAACATTAGGGCTGGGGCCACCACCAGCATTTCGTCCTGAACCAGACATGGTGAAGGTGACAAGAGGAGAGCCGGGGGATGAACCCGAAGGAGAACCCAATGAACTAGAAGAGGAGTCAGAGTGCAGACTCGATGGAGGAATATCTCGAATCCTACGCAGAGGAGTAAGTCTTCCTACCGGAAACTGAGGATGAAGGCCAAGAAGTCTCCGGGATAAACGCCTTGGTGGCGCAATGATGACGACACAAACACGGCACAAGGGGAAGAGAGAGCAACAAGGGCAGAGAGGTGCAGGATCAACTGATAACAATGTCGGAACAAGGGCAGAGAGGTGCAGGAAAAAGGGCTGTGTTAACCAAGCTCTTCTTCACTTAGGGTGTGTGTTTGAAGTGTGTAAATTTTAATTTTTAAACCCAGAAGTTTGTAGAGAAAAAGAAAATGTGTGTTGTATAGCTATAAATAAACATGCAGATAAGAGTATATGAAACTAAAATAACAAAAAATAAACAACTAATAATGCAATAATATAATCTCAAGGAGGCGGGCCTCTAAACAAGTAGTCTGCAGGTGGGAAAAAAACTACTCAAAACACACCGAAATAGACAATAAATCTAAGGTTGGGAGGGACAGGGATCTAAAGGTCAGATTTGCTGGAAATTGGTGCAGAACAACAACAACAAATCAGAGGAAAGATTGTTGTGAATGAGGTGGTGAAAGGCTATATCCTGGAGGGAAGCAGAGGGGACCCTAGAGGAAAACCCAAAAATAAATAAATGAGGTGACTTGGATGGATAAATAGCCAATCTGAAGCAGATCTGAAGGTGAGGCATCAGATCTAAAAATGGCTGAACACTGAAAATTTCAGACAACTGGTAGCAGCTAAAACTTTTCCACAAAGTGTGGAGGGTACTGAAGCTCTAACGGGCTAGGTTCCCACCTATATGAGTAAAACAGAACAATTACAGGTCCAAAACGAGTGGAGACAGAGGTCAGACAACCCTAAACAGAGGCCCAGACAAGCCCAGAAAAATTTCAGAAAAGCTCCCACAAAAAGTCCAAGTCACAGTTTCTGACGTGTTTCTTGTTGAGGTTGCAGTTTTTGGGAAAATATGTCTGTCCTGAAGCTCCAGGTTGTAGGTTTAGGGCCAAGAAGTGTGACTTGCACTTCCGGCACTCTCAACAGCAGATTTCAACAAACTGTGTCGTCTCAGCTGCAGCTGATGTCTTTCACATGCGCAATAGGTCTGAAAACACACGAAAGTTAGAATTTTTAATGTTTTAGGGTTTTATAGGTTAAAAACAACATCAAGAAAAGAAAAAACAGAAGCTGAAGAGAAATCCTAGGGTTTGAAGCAGGTGGATATGTAGGGATCTAAAAAATGACAGCGGTCATAATCGTAAACCCATTTAGGGTCGCTAGTTGTTAGAATGAATCTTAATTGCAAGTGTACGAAAAAAAACCACTTTATCTGTGCATAAAAAATAGCCCTAATAGCAAATATGGTTGCCAATATCTTTAGATATGCAATTACGTGATCAAGATAAATGCTGCAAAAATCTATATCTATGCATTAAAAGACATTAAGCAGTAAATAAAAACAATATTTACTCCATGCATCCAATAGACAAGACAAGAATATGTTGAATGAATTTTATATTAAGGGCACCTGGGAGGAAAACATAGAAGGATGTTACCAGTTCTCCTCACTGGGATGGGTTCTTATAAGTCCTCAACACTTTAGATATAAAATTCCTGTCTCTTGATGGTGTAGAAAACCCAGACAAAAATGGAACTCAAAGGGAGCTCACAAGAAAAAAGATAGAAAAATATGACAATGATGGTGGATCAAAGTCAGACCAAAAGTATAGATCCAGAGTGATATTTAGGCAACAAAAGGTGATGAATGAATGGAAAACCATTCTATTTATAAAAAAATATTGATTTAGTCTAGATATCGTGCATAATTAAAATATTATTAACCAAATCAAGATCCAACTTTTTTATGGAATATTTTATTATTTTTAGTTGTAGGAAAAGGAATTTGACTTGGGTCAAATCCTTTATTTTTGAATAATAAATAAACAAATGATTTATTTATCATTTTATGATGTTTATAATAATTAAATAAATAATGATTTATTTAACTATTTATGAGTGATTTAACAATTTAACAAGGAATATTATTTAAATAAGGTTTAAATAATTATTCCTAGAAAATAATAAGATAAATAATAATTTATCTAATTAATTTTTCCTTTGCTTTCGCTAAATATGACTAATATTAATTAAACTGTTTTTTAACTAATTATTCCTTGAGGAAAATCAAACAAATGTGGATTTATTTAATATTTCCTCATGGGGTTTCCTATTTAGACCATAAACAACTTAATAAAGGTGTTTTACAAAGTTATTTTTCATAGTGAAAGAAATTTTACTTAGGGTAAAATTGGTCTTTCACAGGGTACCTAGGTCCATCTAATAGTAATAGGTTAGATGACCAAAAAATGGTGTAACATCATTCACCTGGCAACTCCAGTGTCGAAGAATCTAAATATTCAAAATTTTCATGGTGACTCCACTTTTCAAGAATCAATAGTTTGAAGAAATTCTTTGTGACTTCATTGTTGTCAAAATGGATTCAATTGCTCGAAGGTATGATTCTATGAATCGAGATCATATTCCTCATTTTATGAACCATATTCCTTGAATATATTGGCAATCAAGACTGTCAAAGTTTAAGGGTCAGGACAGTGAAGATGATAGTTTGCATTTGGTAAAATTTCATTTTCATATTCACAGACTAAAGATTGAGTTTTCTAAAGATTATCTGATGAATATTTTTATGGCTACCTTGGAGGAAAAAGTGAGATCATGGTATGAGATTCTACCATCTGCTAGTTTATATTCTCTAAAGGAATTTCACTTAGTTTTCGTTCAACATTATCAAAGCTGAAATTCCTCCTTGTCGATTGATGTTTGTTGTGATATCTGTGATAATTTTATTGAGTTTCTTGAAAATTTGTATGGGGATGAAGAGTGTCTAGATGATGAGATCATAAAATCCCTATATTATTTTTCCTCCCAACAAGAATCAATAGCTTTCTCCTTGGATGAAAAGACTGGGACCAAGATAGAGAAATGCCTATTCCTAATCTTGCAATGAAAATCATCAAGCCAATGTTAATTGATAGAAAACTCAAGTTTCTCCTCTGTCTGAAGATGAGATAGATCATCTCCTGAAAATTCATGTTACAACCCAAGCTAATGCAAGTTTGTAGTGTTCACATAGTCAAGAATGTGTTAGTGAAAATTCTTCCATCATTGAAAATGAGAATCTGAGTTTAAATTATGATAGTCATGAAATTGATGAACCTATAAAGGAAGTTGTTGTGAGTAAGCCAATTTTTGATGATGATTTCCTGTAAGGAGATCAACTATCATATATTGTTTTCTTTCATGAAGAGGATAGGGCTATCATGTTTGACAATCTTGAAGAATTTTTTCTAATCAAGGATGATTTAGAATATGAATTTGAGGAGTATGACCCTAAGATAGAAAATTTGCAAGAGATAGAGTTAGAGTTTCCCATACTTCAGGAGTTTACAACCAACACTCAGATAGAAGAAGGTCATACTTCCCTATGCCTTCTAAAGTATCAACAACCAAGTGTTATTTCAGATCAAAATGAACAGAGTACTTGTATTTTTGCTGCTAGATCTCAATACAAGGTAACATTTCAGATTTTTGAATATCCTTTTATCGATTTGCTATAGTTAGTAGGGGAGATGAATTTTCTTATATTTCTGGATCATTAGCACATTTTCAGTGGACACTCAAAGTTTCCTATCTTTTTCTTTTTCTGCCTGCTCAAGGAAAGTGAGAGAATGATTCAAGTAAGTAGCCATATGTTGGATTGGTTACATTGGAAGGATCACTTTACATTATTGTACATATGTCTTCAACAGGCAGGTGGTTGTCATCAGGATTTGAAGCACTCAAGTCTCAGTGATATGCTGCCACCAATAAGTTTAGTAATTTTTTATTTCAGTCAATTTATCGAGTCAAAATTTTCAGCATGCAGTTTGGTTTTCAACTTTTGACTCCATGCCCAATGGATAGGCTACCTAGTCTATGGTGTTGTTGACACCTCCAAGGAGTTGTCATCCCCCAGTTGGAGCCCATGTTAGGGTCAATATTTGCATCCTTCCACCAGTGATAAAATAAACTCTTTTCATGTCAAGTCAGGGTCCCATTTTGAAACTTTTTTCATTCCATTAGGTCATCATGCAAAAATTTGGTCACTCGGTGCAGATTTAGGTTTGATCTCACTCCTTTCAAAATTTTATAACTTGTTGGCTCATTTCCCCACTTCACTGAGTGTACCATCAGTCATGAGTTTTCATCACCATTTCAATCATTTTTATCATTGTTTCATTCAATAAAAGTCTCCATTACATCTTAGGGTTTCCAAGGTCATCAAATCACCATTTCATTGCATAAATCCCAACAAATTAAGGAGTGCCAATAACATAATTTCATTAGTAAGTTTGATTTGTAAATTTGATTCTAGAGCAAATGTAATTTTATGTTTCTAATATGTAATAAGTTCAATGTTACTAAATTTGAAATTGAGAGTACCAAACCTATGAGGTTCCAAAAGAAAAGTTAAAATCATGAGGTGGGCCACCCTACTTGATCTAAAAATGAAACTGTTTGTACTACAATGCAAAGTATCCATTTCCATTTAATTTAATGTGCAAAGTGTTCTCCATGACTGGCAGGTTACACAAATTATTTTTGGTAATATTTTTGAGTTTTATATACAAGGATTTGTTATTTAAATTTACTGTTTAATATATCACAATAGAAATACACAGCAAGTAAACTTCACCATATCATAACACAGAAAAATGTTGAGGCAGTTCACCCCTCCTGGCATACATCTGCCAGTCCAAGGCACCCCAATGGCATGTCCTTGCTCTATTAATTTGCTAAAAATGGTTACACAGTGAAAAATATGCCTAAAAAGGAAAAAAAAACTGTGAATTTGACTTCAGAAGAGAGAAATAAGTTAAAAATGGCTTTTGTTTCACCTTAAACAGTGAAGTACAACCCAATACAACTCCATCTCCCTGATGGCCCTGATGGATCTTTCCTCTTCCCTAACGTAAAAATGGCTAAAGAACACATTTATTCACTCTAAAACCTATCCCAAACTCTCTAGAATGCTAAAGAAACCCAAAATTGACTAAAATTTCATCTTGTTTGGTCGAAAATTGAGAAAGTTATGACCTAAAAAAGATTTTGCCCAGTGGCACTAGAAAACCCCCTCCAAAGCTAGAGGAACTCCAGTTAACTCCACCAGAATAGGCGGATAGGTAAATTAGGTGGAACCACATGGTATTTTAGGGGTAGCATTAAATTTAACTATCATTTCAAATCGGTGCGTTCACATGCGAATACTCCGGGTGGTTAAATGTTGCTGTCGGATAAGTTTAAACCCTGCACCCTCGGTCACAGCCTGCAGGTCACATGCGGTAGGGGACTAGCTCCGTAGGGGCTTAACCCAATTATCCACTAGTTTGAAATGGGGTTTAGTCCTCGGTTCTGAATGAGGATCACATGGCAATGGGGTTGGCCCTGAGGGGCTAGCCCCCCAACCTTCCACCCGTTCACAAAGACACAACCCGACTCCGTTTATGAGTGCCTGACTGCATGTTTAATCTCTGCACAAAGTGTTCAAAATATTCCCACTTTGCCTCCATTTAGGTTTTAAACAATCCAAATTGCCTGTTCTACAACACATTTGCCTCTTTCGTGCCGGTCAGCTCGACCCTGCCCAATAAGTTGGGTCGAGGGTTCAATCCCCTTGCCATCCAACTTTTCACACATATTTTCAACCAATGGCCTGGGGCCACATGGTAGCCTCTGGGTAGGCCATGTGGCACCCTCTAATAGGCCAATAAAAACCTTATAAAAAATAATTTTTTTCCATATAATTTATTTTTTGAAAATGAAAAATTCATTTGGTCAAAAAGTCTTGTTTTAGAGGTCACTGGATGAATTCAAACCTCAGTAACTTTCACATACGACATTAGATTTGAGTCCTATTCATGGTGCCAGAATCAAAATTATTAGACCTTTTCGGTCGTTCATATTGCAACCATTTCTGAGCATTTCCATTTTTGGCATTTTTTTCACTTGGACATGATCACCTGATCACACCTCCCCAATGGGAAGCTTTTGGACCCCAAAAGCTCTCTGAATTACAGAAATTGAAGATGAGGAGACTGATTCTCCAATATTTCAACCTTGAACCACTGAAATCTCTCTGATTTCATCAAATTGAGCTTCTCATAAAAAGATAAATTCTTCCTTGAATCTGCTGACTGACTGTTGCTAACCTTGACTGTGTCATGATGCAAATTTTTGAAATTTGTAGAAAAACAACTCAAATTTTTAGAAATCATATTGTTCCTACAATGGTATACCTTCAAAGGAAATTCAAAATAAGATTCACCTTGCCAACTATCCTTATGGAAATTTTTTGCTGAATGAGCCATGTACTTGTGTCAATTCTTGACCAAGTTTTCTTGCCATACCAACCTGCCATTCTGAAACCAACAATGACCCTTGTTGAACTTTGTGTCCTCTTTGCTTGCATGATTTTCCATTTCTTGGATTCTTGCACAACTTTGCACTGACACTTTGTTCTCTGCACCAATCGACACCAAAGACACCTTGTGCAACATCTTGTCATCTTCTTCCAAACACAACCTGCTTTCAGATTGAAACATATCATCATATATATAAGCAATAATATGAAAAGGATTATGTACAAAATATTTTTGCTTAACCATCAACAAAGTCAAATTTTGACTAGCATTGACAAGCCTTTTCAACTACCCTGCATTCAATAAAGAAGATTCTAGCTTCTTCCGATGTGCTCTCACAATAAACTCCTTGCCATCCTTGAATATGTGATACTTGTTCTCATGGTGATGGAAGATCACTTTTCTGTCATATAAGTATGGAATACCCAACACCACACCTATAATGTCAAGCGATACCACATCTAATTCAACCATGTCAACATAATGAGCTGTTATGGCGAAGCGCAACATGCACCTCCTTGAGATTTGTAAATTAGCATCCTTGCAAATCCATCCAAATGGATATGGCTTTGGATGTGGAATGGTCTCAAGTTTCAGCTTCTTGAATAAGTCTTCTGAGATGAGATTCTCTTGTGACCCACTGTCAAATAGTGTGTCTATCTTTGTGTGATTTGAAATGATCCTCACATGAAACATCTCTATCCTCCTCTCTTCATTTGGAGCTTCTATCTGATAGTTTAAAGTGCTAGAACTGGGATTTGTTTCATTTACAATATTTTTCCCCTTTACGTTCTTTAGTGCCAAAGCTATGCTTTTAGTTTCATCTCTTGATTCAGACCCTAAGTCTTTTTTAGCTATTGCAACCATCTTGCGATTTTCTTTGGCCTTATCTTTGGTTTTAAATTTTTCTGGCTTCAACTCCGGATGCAGATTCCAGCAATGGTCTTCATTGTGGCTTGTTTTGGAACAGTTTTTACAAAAGAATTTTCCTTTTTCTTTCCTATAGCTTTCATTTTTTTTTCTTCCTTTTCCTTTAAATTCACTATCCTCATTCCCATCAAAATATTGTTTACCTCTAGCCTCTGAATGCATGGCTTGGACGAAAACCTCGTCTAGACTAGTAGGATTGAACATAAGGATAGTATGTATAAGATAGTTGTGTAAACCACCTATATATTTTAGCAAATTCTCTTGGCTATGCAAATCAATTCCAAGTAATAAAGCCCTTCGTCTAAACTCTTGGGTGTAATCTTGAACATTTTGTCCCTTAAGTTGTCTAAAACTTTTCCAATTCATGATAGCCTTTTGTAAATGAGCTAATGGATAAAATTGTTGTTTAATTGTGGAAATAAATTCAGCCCATGATAAAGTGACCTTACCATATTTTTTAATTTCATCCTTGGTCTTGGCTTCCCACCATACCAATGCTGCTCCATCCATTCTCAAAGAGGCTAACTGTATCTTGGTGTCATCTTCATGAAGTTTTTGTATCCTCAAAAAAACTTCCAACTGTCTTATCCAATTGTCAAGTTTCTCTGTATTGACCTCACCATTAAACATAGGCAACTCAAATTTAACATCAAGCTTTAAAAATGGACTTTTATCAGTGGTTTTAGACTTGTGAGATTGATTCACTGAAGTATAGGATGACGATGTAGAGGAAGAGGATGAAGACGGGGATGGTGGATCACCATTTCCTCCCTGTCCTTTCTTTGACTTGTCATCACTTTTCTTTCCTTCTAAGGAACCCTCTCCTTCTTTGTGGTGTTTCAACCCTTCTCCTTCAAGCCTGTCATTCCTTTCTTGGTAGAGTATCCTCACCATCTCCGTCTTGTCTAGGAAAGCCTTTTGGAACACTCGTTCTTCTTCTTTGGGATCAATGTCTTCGAGAACTTCTCCTTCTCTTGAAGACATGCTTGAGGCTTCTTCTATGGCTCTTGGAGGTGAATTATAAGGTGGAGTTATTGGCTATCTACCCCTGCTTGGTTGAGGATTATTTTGTGGTCTAACCAATTTTCCTTCCCCCCTCTTGAGCTTAAGCCTAGTAAGCATCAAAGATTGCAAACATTCAACTATATATTTTCACAAGAACAAATGCAGAGTAAAGCTCTAGCTCTGATACCATCTGATCTGAAAATGAAACTATTTGTACTACTATGAAAAATATCCATTTTCATTTAATTTAATGTGCAAAGTGTTCTCCATGACTGGCAGGATAAACAAAGTATTTTTGGTAATGTTTCTGAGTTTTATGTGTGAGGATTTGTTATTTAAATTTACTGTTTAATATATCACAGTAGAAATAAACAGCAATTAAAATTCACCATATCATAACACAGCAAAATGTTGAGGCAGTTCACCCCTCCTGGGCCACATCTGTCAGTCCAAGGCTTCCCAATGGTATGTCCTTGCTCTATTAATTTTCTCAAAATGGTTACACAGTGAAAAATATTCCTAAATAGGAAAAAGAAGCTATTAATTTGACTTTAGAAGATAGAAATAAGCTAAAAATGGCTTTTGTTTCACCTCAAATAGTGAAGTACAACCCAATACAGCTCCATCTCCTTGATGGCCCTGGTGGCTCTTTCCTCTTCCCTGAATCACAAATGGTTGAATAACACCTCTATTCACTCTGAAACCTATCTAAAACTCTCTATAATGCTAAATAAACCGAAAATTGACTAAAATTTCATCTTTTTTGGTCGAAAATTGAGAAAGTTATGACCCAAACAAGATTTTTCCCAGTGGCACTAGAAAACCTCCTCCAAAAATGAAGGAACTCTAGTTAACTCCACCAGAATAGGAGGACAAGTCAATTAGGTGGAACTGCATACTATCTTAGGGGTAGCATTAAAGTTAACTATCAATTCAAATCGGCGCATTCACATGCGAATACTCCAGGCGGTTAAATGTTGCTAGCAGATAATTTTAAACCCCGCACCCTTGGTCACAGCCTGTATGTCACATGCGGTAGGGGGATATCTCCATAGGGGCTTAACCCAATTCTCCACCAGTTTGCAATGGGGCTTAGTCCTCCGTTCCGAATGGTGACCACATGGCGATGGGGCTGGCCCTGAGGGGCTAGTCCCCCAACCTTCCGCCTATTCACAAAGACATGACCCAACTCTGTTTATGAGTGACAAAATGCACGTTTAATCTCTGCATGAAGCATTGAACCTCTGCCCACTCTACCTCCATTCAGGTTTTAAATGACCCGACTTGCCCATTCTACAACACATTTTCCTCTGTCGTTCCAGTCAGGTTGACCCTGCTCGATCAGTCGGGTCGAGGGTTCGATCCCCTTGCCATGCAAATTTTCACACATATTTTCAAACAATGGCCTGGGGCCACGTGGCAGCCTTCAGGCAGGCCATGTGGCACCCTCTAATAGGCCAATAAAAACCTTATAAAAAATAAAATTTTTCCATATAATTTTTTTTTGAAAATGAAAAATTCATTTGGTCAAAAAGTCATGTTTTGGGGGTCACTCGATGAATTCAAACCTCAGTAACTTTCACATATGACATCAGATTTGAGTCCTGTTCATGGTGCCAGAATCGTAGCAACGAGACCTTTCCGGTCATTTAGACTACAACCATTTCTGAGCATTTTTTTTCACTTGATATGATCACCTGATCACTACCTATTTGAATTTTTAAGTCAAATAAACCCTTCCCATAGTAATTTTCCTTTCCCCTGCATCGACATACACTCCTTGAATCACTCACACCCCCTCACTTTATAGTCCCTACACCATCATCACTACCCTATGTTGCGTTTTTGGCACTCTCCTAGGCCTCGACCTGTAATTGAATTCGCTAGGTCTACTCCTACCTTCCCTACCTCCCTTTCCACCTCCCATACCTCCCTAACACCCTTATCCGCTTCCCTAAATTTTCCCACCCCCATTTTCCTCTCCAAACCCCTCCATCCTACTACATTTCTCCATTCCCTTGTTTTTTCACTACTAGGGTTTTCCCCTTGCAAAGTACATATGGAGGTAGATAAGAGACCTTACAACAAGGCAGGCTAAATTTCAAGATATGAACCACTCAACACACATGATATGATGTCCTCTCCACTTACGAAGTAGTGTGAAATTCCAAGAAATCAAGCTTTCCAAGTTATGGGCTGCCTAGGGTTTACAGTGCACACATGGACAATTTTTCTTCAAAATGTGTTTATGACAAAATGGAGATGAATTTGACAAAAATAAAAGAGGTTTTTCTCAATAATAGAACAAGGAACACAAAAATCCTTCAAATTATACACATGTGTTATGATTTGGGAGAAATTTCCAAAATATAGTTGTTACAGGAGAGTTGTTGTACTTATGGATTACTCTTGGGAAAATGCATTGTTATCTGTCATGAATTGCCCAAATGACTTGTTGGATGAGTCAAAGGATAACTATATAGAAATATATTTCCAATGAGCTATCATGAGCCAAATTTTTAGTATAGGAAGGCCTTCAAAAGTGAGATGCAACTTCACGCTGTGCTTTTCCTAGGGACATGCTGCTCTTTTTACCTAGTCTTGGGAGAATTGATTTTTGAGGGGTTATGCTTGATATTTTCAGTGATTGAGGGGTCCATTGTGTATTATATAGAGAGATAAACGCGCTATCACGAGCTTAATTTTGAGTTTTTTAAGGCCTCCAAATGTGGTTTGAAATCTCCATGCTGCACTTTTCCCCCAGGCACATTGTGATTTTTCCCAGACATGCTGTGCTTTTTACAAGTACGCTCCACTTTTTGCAGTTGACTGATTTTTCCAGAATTTTCAATTTTTCTTAGGTGATGGACGAATTCAGTGGATTTTTACTAATGTAATGATGATAATTATGTCCTAAATAGTTTCTAGGGGTATATACATCATGTAAAAAGGTAATTTTGGTCAAGGTGAATCAGTTTCATTAATGATAGGGATGAGTTGTTTCACCTCCCTAATCACTAGGATTCCATTTGAAAACTTAGTGGATCGGCTCCACAATAGGGCTTCGATCTCTAAGAGTGAGAGAATTATTTTTTGGTCTATATATTTCATTTCCATTCTCATTGCAATGGTTGGATGTTGTGGAATTTGATCATTGAACACTATTGTAATCAAACTTCTGGCAAGAAATAACAGACTGAGTTGCAACGATTTTGATGGGATACTTGTGGTAATGTGATTTGACATTGTTTGTTCTTATGTTTTGCAAATGTGTGAATGTATTTTGATTTCGTATTTAGGCCATCTCTGAATGTAATTTATTTCTAAGTTAGAAAGACTGAATTCATTAGTGTATGATGTGTATTGGAGGAATAGTTACAACTTTGTTTCATCTTCTTCTAATTGAAAAGAATTCATGTTCCCAATGCTCTTTTCTAAAATCCTAGCAGTCTAGACTACTCCATAAAGATAACTTAATGTGTTAATCAACTTACGTACCTTGCCTCATCTGATCTATGAAATTCTGATCCTTATTTTCCTTGACCTAGTTCTTCTCTAACATATTCACCATCGAGCACCTCAAATTCAATAAAAACCGTAGTGCAACTATGCCTAGCCTAACATCTCATTTATCCAGTCCACCTGACCGTGATCTTGTGGAGAGATCCCTCCTCCTGCCTAGTAGGGCTACCTACTTGGAAAAAGATTGGTCTATGGTTACCTTTGTTGTCTCTTCTTAGCTTGGAGATCTAGTGGATTGATAACAGTTACATTAGGGTTCACTTGTACATATTTGATATACCAGTCCAACGCGCAATCTTCAAAAGTAGTGGCTAACTGCACTTTCTGAATATCACCATTGTTAAATTTTTGTGCTCTCCATACAACATCAGTGACAAACCAAAATTTCTCAGTATCTTCATTTCCAATACCTCTGAAAGTAGGCAACTTCATAGCCACGACAATATCTATGCCTGGGGGAGGTGGAGTGGATGACTTGTGAGATGAATGTGGAAGTGGAGTAGATGAGATCTCAACTATGGTAAAGGCACCCTAATCATTCTAATCTTGTGAAACTTATTCTTGGGATACTTCATCTTCTTTAGCGTGCGTAGATTCACTAGAGCTACTAGTTTATGGTTCATCCTCACTATGATATTTAATATTAATAGGACTGTAAATAAATCTGTCTGCTAGGGTTGTGCGATAAATTATTACACTACGCGTAGTCGGGCCTCTTCGGGACATTCACGCAATATGTTCGCACAGAGAGCACTATTCACACAATAACATCTGCAGCAACAACTGCAAAGAGCACAGGAACATATCTCAAGGACCCTTCAAAAATCTTGTTTTTTCTTCAGAGTATGACACAAGCTGATCAATGGTGAATTTAGTCACAACTACTTCCAAGACATGATTGATCCAATGATATATCATGCGGGTGATCTTATTTATTGTTTTTTCTAATCGTTGTACCAATTGTGGTGTCCACTGAGTGACTATGTCATCCTTCACATATGAGTTAAATTCAGTCAATTAAAAAAAACACACATGAAATTCAATTGCAAAGGATGAAAGAATATCGCATGAAATTCTATATAGATATACCTATGAACCCACTTTTCATTAGATAATTTAGAACTTTGATTCTCTTGGATAATGAATTCATAGATCTTTCTATCTAGCCAATCTTGCAATTCATCTTGTGTTGGATGCCACAACATCAAATCTCCTCAAAATGATCCCGGTCCCAGAAATTAAACCATTTTTTGGCTTGACGGGTCATAACCTAGGTTCATTTTTTATCACACAACCAAAAAACCCTCCAACTACTGGCCCATTCAGAAATGGCCGAATTGTGCCGATCAAAGTCTCACCCGAAGTAGTATGGGGGGGTGGTGGAACTAGGTTTCTGCACCTTGAGTAATAAAGTGATGTGGTGGCCCTAAAAATTTTTATAAGAAAAGTTATTGTATATAGTAAACGAATGCGCGCAATACTTATTGAATCAGCTTCGTCATAAACAAAGATAGTGCACATAATAGATAACAGTATCACATATCAACTTTGTCACAGATACATGTATATAACATGATCATACCTTCATAACGGGCAACAACTTAGTAGATATATTTAATCATCAATAGATGTTCATGCATAAAGGACATATTTACTCGCATAGATACAATTGATCATAATAGAAGTAAAATGATCTCAAAGAAATTAAACAGTAAATAGATAGCTCAGATATCGAACATATGACACAATTTTTTCACCAAAATAGTCCTTGTCTTAGATCCAAATAGTTTATTATAGTTAGAATTTTCCTTACAATTACCCTTCCGTGCACACTACCAACATAGTCCACACACAAATAGGACTAGGTATCCGTGCACACAGCCAGAAGGAGCCTTTCTACCCAAACTAGACTAACAAAAATGTATCACAAAATCATAAACACACACTTAGATCATTATA